>CM033472.1:2136516-2648695 GCA_019447015.1 Hymenochirus boettgeri
CCTCTAGTGACCACATCAAGCTGGCCATTGAACGTGCCCTCCAAACGCAAAATCCACAAGGTGGGTATAATATATATCAAAGATAAATTGCCTGGATTTTGGATCATTTGGCTAAACATTGATAACTGTATCTATAAATGAATCATGTGGAATCTATTCACAACACGGGCAAATCAAATCTATATCTGTCTATGATATCTTCGTAACTTCACCTAGCCTACTCTATATATATATATATATATATGTCTATTATCCATTATCTCTTGACACACTCACTTCCCTCTCTCTATTAGTATCTTGACTGTAATCCCTTTCTTTAACGTCTACTGACTGTTGGCTTTTGTGCTAAGTATGCAAAGAATCAGTCAGTATCCCACTGAACCAGGGTTCTCAGCTGTTAGCAGTTGTATTCACGTTGGAGCCCTTATACTTTGAAGTGGTGGAGAGAAAGGAATAAAAACTGCCACAAAGAAATGAAGACCGTTGTACATTATCAAGTGTAACAACTGACCCATTCATCTCATAACAAAAGACAACAACATGGTTTGCGAAAAATATTTTCGCCAACTATATTTTTTGTCTTGTGGTTCTATAAATAATTTGTAATAAAATTTGAATATATCACTGTACACCGCACGGTTTATTACAAACGCTATGCAATAACATGGTAAGGAGTATTAAATACTCCTCATTCGTGGATTCGACGTTAAGGTTTTGAATTCTATTCCCAAGTTGAGACGCATGTCGGAGAAAGTTTGAGACGCTCTGCTGTAGACGTCTGCAGCACGCGGCTACTCGCTTTACAGACAGGCTCTGAATTCGTCAATTTCACTCCATAATTTAAAGCGCGGCGGCGAATGAATTCTCAGTGAATATACCACAGTCAAATGATATCTCCAACGCGTTCCACCAAGAGCACCGCGGGCACGGAGACCAAGCTTGGCAAAGGAAGTTCCTGAAAATCATTGTAGGGCATTCCGAAGGATTTTATTCATATTAAAAGGCGTTCACCATTATCTGCGAGAGAGACGCTCCCTTGGTGAAGTCGGAATCTTGTCTTAGTTTAATAGTAGTAATTAAAAGCTGAATTATTCAGAAGGAGAGCTGGATCTCAATTTGTTGTCACATGTAAGGCAGATATTTCGGACATACGTCCATCTAGTCCAACCTTAAACCCTACCCATAATGTCTGTATAACAGTTACATAGTACATAGTATTGGAGGTTGTATAAAGACTACTTCCATCTATCCAACCTTATACCCTACCCAAATGTCTGTATAACAGTTACATAGTAACATAGTATTGGAGGTTGTATAAAGACATACGCCATCAGTCCAACTTTATACCCTACCCATAATGTCTGTATAACAGTTACATAGTAACATAGTATTGGAGGTTGTATAAAGACCACACGTCCATCAGTCCAACCTTTATACCCTACCCATAAGTCTGTAAACAGTTACTAGTAACATAGTATTGGAAGTTGTATAAAGACATACTCCATCTAGTCCATCCTTAACCCTACCCATAATGTCTGTATAACAGTTACTAGTAACATAGTATTGGAGGTTGTATAAAGACATACGTCATCTAGTCCAACCTTTATCCCCTACCCATAATGTCTGTATAACAGTTACATAGTAACATAGTATGGAGGTTGTATAAAGACATACGTCCATCTAGTCCAACCTTTATACCCTACCCATAATGTCTGTATAACAGTTACATAGTAACATAGTATTGGAGGTTGTATAAAGACATACGTCCATCTAGTCCAACCTTTATACCGTCCCTAATGTCTGTTAACAGTTAATAGTAACATAGATTGGAGGTTGTATAAAGACATACGTCCATCTAGTCCAACCTTATACCCTACCCAAATGTCTGTATCAGTTACATAGTAACAGTATTGAGTTGTATAAAAGATATACGTCCATCTAGTCCAACCTTTATACCCTACCCATAATGTCTGTATACAGTTACATAGTAACATAGTAATGGAGGTTGTATAAAGACATACATCCATCTAGTCCAACCTTTACCCTACCCAAATGTCTGTATAACGTACATAGTACCAAGTATGGGATTTGTAATAGACAGACGTCCTCTAGTCCAACCTTTACCCACCCAATGTCTGTATAAACGTTACATAGTAACATAGTATGGAGGTTGTATAAAGACATATGTCCATCTAGTCCAACCTTATACCCTACCCATAATGTCTGTATAACAGTTACATAGTAACATAGTATTGAGGTTGTATAAAGACATCGTCCATCTAGTCCATCCTTTATACCCTACCCATAATGTCCTGTATAACAGTTAGTAACATAGTATTGGAGGTGTATAAAGACATACGTCCATCTAGTCCAACTTTATACCCTACCATAATGTGCTGTATAACAGTTACATAGTAACATAGTATGGAGGTTGTTAAAGACATACGTCCATCTAGTCCACCTTTATACCTACCCATAATGCCTGTCTAACAGTTAGATAGTAACTAGTTTGGAGGTTGTATAAAGACACACATCCATCTAGTCCAACCTTATACCCTACCCATAATGCCTGTCTAACAGTTAAAATAGTAACATAGTATTGGAGGTTGTATAAAGCATACGTCCATCTAGTCCATCCTTTATAACCCTAACCCATAAGCCTGTATAACAGTTTAAATAGTAACATAGTATTGGAGTGTTGTAAGACATACGTCCATCTAGTCCAACCTTTATACCCTACCCATAATGCCTGTCTAACAGTTAGTAACATAGTATTGGAGGTTGTATAAAGACATACTCCATCTAGTCCATCCTTTATACCCTACCCATAATGCTGTATAACAGTTAGATAGTAACATAGGATTGGAGGTTGTAAAAGACATACGTCCTCTAGTCCACCTTTATACCCTACCTAATGTCTGTATAACAGTTCTTTAACATAGTATTGAGGTTGTATAAAGACATACGTCCATCTAGTCCAACCTTTATACCCTACCCAGAATGTTGTATAACAGTTACATAGTAACATAGTATTGGATGTGATAAAGACATACGTCCATCAGTCCAACCTTTATACCTTACCCATAAGTCTGTATAACAGTTACATAGTAACATAGTATTGGAGGTGTATAAAGACATACGTCCATCTAGTCCAACCTTTTACCTACCCATATGTCTGTATAACAGTTACATAGTAACATAGTATTGGGGGTTATAAAGACATACGTCCATCTAGTCCACCTTTATACCCTACCCATAATGTCTGTATAACAGTTACATAGTAACATAGTATTGGAGGTTGTATAAAGACATACGTCCATCTAATCCAACCTTTATACCCTACCCATAATGTCTGTATAACAGTTCATAGTAACATAGTATGGAGGTTGTATAAAGACATACGTCCATCTTGTTCCAACCTTATAACCCTACCCATAATGTCGTATAACAGTTACATAGTAACATACTATTGGAGGTTTTAAAACATACGTCCATCTAGTCCAACCTTTATACCCTACCCAATAATGCCTGTATAACAGTTAGATAGATTCCATTTATCCAACCTTTTAAGCCTAGTATTGTCGTAATAGAGATGAAAAATAAGATCTGTAGGGTTGTGATCAAAGCACAGTGAAGGGTCCAATATGAGCCGTTAGTAACGTTATATTGTAGTATCCCATTAATAGATTGTAGTAAGGAGAGGTGACAAGTAAACACTATTGTTCCCAGCCATAAAAGTCAATGGTAAAAGCCTGGGGTCAGGATTTTTTGCAACAGAAAGAAATTGGATCCTGGCAAACACATGTTCGATCACAGGACTTTAAAGGCGATGGACACAGGAAGGCTAATGGGACTGACAGAACAGAAGAGGGTGCGTGATGTCAGCTTACCAGCAATAACAATTCCTGAGCCAAAACATTCTGGGACATCTGAGCCCAACAGGGCCAGAGAAAGGAACGCAACAATGTCAGCTAAATATAAAGAGCTCCGTGCATTCACTTTGTATTGGGGACATTAAATAGACGTTTTCTCTATGGACAGTAACATAGTAATTAAGGTTGATTAAAGACATACGTCCATTTAGTCCAACCTTTATACCTTACCCATAATGTCTGTATAACAGTTACATAGTAACATAGTAATTAAGGTTGATTAAAGACATACATCCATCTAGTCCAACTTTTATACCCTACACATAATGTCTGTATAACAGTTACATAGTAACATAGTATTGGAGGTTGTATAAAGACATACGTCCATCTAGTCCAACCTTTATACCCTACCCATAATGTCTGTATAACAGTTACATAGTAACATAGTATTGGAGGATGTATAAAGACATACGTCCATCTAGTCCAACCTATATAAAGAAGACATACGCTCCACTAGTGCCAACCTTATTACCCTACCCATAATGTCTAGTATAACAGTGATATCCGTTGTATTCAATAGATCAACTGGACTTGAAATGTTAGTTCTGAAGACGTTCGCTATGTCGTCGACTGGCTTTCTCATTCAGAATGACTTGTACAAGATCTGTGGCAATATGTACCCTGGAAAATCCCAATTTAGAATTCACAGCCCAGGTGTAAGGGTGTGATTAGATAGTGGCTAAGAGGTGTTATAGAACGCCCAGAGTAAGGGGTTTAAAACAGCATTGTACATGGAGAAGACAGTTGGTGTCGAACCCCCCCACTCTATTTAGGCTGTGTTTTTTATTTTCACATAAATGGCCTCCTAAACCTCTCTTGAACCGTCACGTTCCTTCGCCAGTATGTTTAACATTACAATCTTCAAAGTTTATGTCCTTATATAAGGAAAATAATTAGTAAATATGAAAATATTGAAAATGTTTATAATATTATTCAAATGCTGTCAGTTGATTATAGGATGTGATCCTACAGTATATATTAGGTGGTGTTAGGATTTCCTGCTGTTCCCAATGTTACCACTTGTTGTCACTGTGGGCCATATTTATAAACCTGCGGTACAGCTTTTTTTTTTGCTATCAGTCTTCAGTTATTTAAGGACATCAGCCCTTCAGTTCCTTGCCAGGTCGCCTATTAGAGGAGGATCTAGATTACTTTACAGAGCAGTTTAGTAATCATAGCTTTGAATCTATTATGAGCTGTATTGATTGAGTCCAGTCTATTGTCTCCCAGGGAATCTATACCCAGTTAGAGGTTAACCCTTTACTTGAAGCCTGGTATAAAGTATTTACAACTTTCTCTAAAACTCCTAAATCTGTCTATACCAATTGCTAAGCTAAAACCCGAAACCAAACCCGAAAGAAAATATTCCCATGTGCAATCCAGTCCTGCCTAGTCTTCCTCATTACAGCCTGCTTCCAGTCATAGTAACATAGTAACATAGTAATTAAGGTTGAATAAAGACATACGTCCATCTAGTCCAACCTTTATACCCTACCCATAATGTCTGTATAACAGTTACATAGTAACATAGTATTGGAGGTTGTATAAAGACATACGTCCATCTAGTCCAGTGTCTGAAGAGCAACTGTCAGCATCCCAGATCATCTCCTTATATCTGCAATCCACCAATCCACCAATAGATTGTGCAAGGTGGTCTAGTGTATGGGACACAGGTTAATGTAATGATACAGGCACAAGGAAAAGGGAGTGAAGGAATATTAATTGACTTTCTGTAAAGCCTTTGATCCAGTTCAGGGCTCTAGCAGATGATTATCCCCCTTCTGCCCTGCGATTGGCTTTACTTTCCCACTTGAACCGACTCCTGATGGTCCCTATTCAACAGAGAATTCACAAGATTGACAGTAAACTTGGCAACCAAATGGTAACAATCAGGGAGTTTTCATGTTGTGATCCAGATACCTGATATTCCCCCCTGGGGGCGTTTTTGTTCCTAGCTGGCTCCTTGCACCCTGCGCTGTTATTCTGTTGGAACACGCACCGTCTCCTCTCACTATTATGTACACACAGAATCCTGAAATCTGGGGTCAGAGGGAGAAATACCACCTAGCACGGGACAAGATGGAACACAAACTATGACATCATCACCTCTCTACCTGACACTGTATCACATCACATGGTTCCAGCTACCCCAGGAATTAGAATGCAAAAACACCGAACTGGGCCAAGTGAAAGCAATTGGACCGGAGCCACCAATCAGTAAACATATATGATAATTAAAAGGGAGATTTGCCTGGAATTGTCTCCTGCATCTAAAGAGAAAGAAATGAAAACCAATTTAACCTGCTATTCCCGATGTTCATTGCCATCGCTATCACTATAGAAGTCACAGCGCAGAAAAGCTAATTTTAAGCATTTTAAGCAAATAACAGCCAGCGTGGCAGCTCCTATATGTGAATGCTGAATCAGGGAAATCCGTGTGTACAAATAAACTTTCATCACAGCCTTAGCAAGGGTCTGACCTGAGCCGACAACATCAGGGAGAGTAGGAGGAGCTGTTTAGATTGTCTGCACTAGAAAGTTTTTCCTACCTTTGCAGTCCTGGATTTTTGTGTAGGAATCACTAAGAAAAGTAACTGCTTATAGCAGGTAGGATAGGATTGCAGTCGCGGGATATACATGGGATTTTTCTGTGTCTAAAAACCTCCTAGAAACGATTTAAAGTTCATGTTTAACCCTCCAAAAAATTGCAAATCCAATAACCCCGACCTCACAAACATTACTTACCCCCCACCACCACCGTGATCCAGAACCGAGATACTTACCCTGCTCTCCTGTCCCCTCTTTAAGCTTACGAGTTTGTACATGTGCAGAGGAGGCGTCCTGTTCAGCCTTTCTCATTCATTGACCATGACATCATCAAACATGGCCTTGACATCATCTAGCAAGGCCATTACTGGCGGCTGTGCCCAGAAAATCCAAGAGACCAGCTACGGATAACTTTTTCTTTAAGCAAGCTATGGATATGGAGTCCTGGTACAGCTCTAAACCAGTAGCTCTCTATAAAGATAAAGGGGGATATCTGGAAGGGTAAACACATTATTTGTCTTACAAAGTTGCCAGTTCTGTTGTCCTCACCCCAGAGCACAAAACTCCAGGCTAATGATCTGCAGGTTGGAATTCCATGTGGTACCTGCCTACGCCTGTCTCTGGATTTACTTAAAAAACACACACACACACACAACTAACTCTACACGGCTCATTGGCAGATGGCAATGATTACTGCAGTGGCAGGTGTATATAGTGCTAGCATTATAGCTGGAGGTCTGCAAACTGGAAAAGTAATGCACAGGCAACCGTCAGAGCTACATTGCAACAGGAAACTGGCCTACTGAGTGCAGAAAGTTGGAAAACATGATCTAGTGGTTAATGGTCAATCTTTAGGTTTAAATATAATCTTCCATCTTTCCTTTCAGAGCTCCAGCACAGTAGATAAAGCCTCCTTTGTATCTATACGTTACCCACCTAACTAGATTGTAAGCTCTGTGGGAAAGGGGCCTCTTTCAACGCGTCGCAAGGTCCAAGTTGTATACTAATTAAGGTACATAATTATTAATGTATTCATTTCCATTTTTTGTCCTCTTTATATAATTTTTTTGTATTTCAATATTGTACAGCGCTGCCAAGTGGCTCTATATAAACATATACATACGTACATACATGTATACATACATACAAACATACATAGTGGCTGCACTGATGACCCATTTTTGTGTAGAAGGTTCCATAAGCTTTAAAATAGAACTATTGCTTAAATGTCTCTCTGTCTAATCTCCTTTCTGTGTATAATTTTATTTACATTTTGAGAGTTCCGCGTCTCCGTTCTCTGGTAGGATATTGTTTGGGCTGTGCTGAAACTAACGAGCGCAAATTCATTATTATCAAAAATAGTCGTTTTATTAAAGATGAGTGGCTTTTTTATTATTAAGTTATTGTTTTCTATATATATATATATATATATATACATACATGTGTGAGTGTGTAACGAGAAAACATTCCACGGAAATAACAGAAATGCCTCGAGTTGCTAAGTCCAGCTACCCACTCACAGTCTGGTTCTTATGTAATTAATTCGATGGCACACGGAGATGTCTATGACCCGCGGTCCAAGCCATTATATAACATGGGAAGTGATATATAGCTCAGGGTACATTGTTTCCTATCACCTAAAATCTGGGGTCAGACATGTGCAAATTGATATTCCTAAAGGGAAATATGGATTGCCAGATGATATTATAACATTATAATATTACACTGTGTATAGAAGGTGAAGGCGTACATTTTCTATAGTCTGTACAATAAACATTTTTAGGGCTGTACCGTGATTACACAAGTATGTAAAGCTTTGAGTGTTGAGCGGTGGAGGGCTCACTAAATAAATGAGTGAAGTCTGACACTTAGGGAATTCACTGGAGGTATTTAAATGGGTATCTGATTACTCTACAAGTACTTGTTACTCAGGGGGATACACAGATTTGATATGAGTGTTGGTTGTATGTACTGCAGAAATCTCCCTGGGGAATAACATGTGTATGATTAACAAGCAGTAGCTTGGGAGTATCGAGGGCCTCGGAGCTACGTTAAAATGTGCGTTTGATAGACCTGCATGTTGCAACCTGTCTCAACCTGATAACCGAGAGAAAAGACACAAACTGGATGGACACAAGCGAGGGAGGACAAACAGACAAACGAAATCACAAAACAGCAGGAGGTGTGAAATTGTCTCACGTGTCTAGGATCCTACAGAATACAACCGAAATAACAGAAGGACAGGACAGTATAACAGAATGACAGGACAGAATAACAGAATGACAGGACAGAATAACAAAATGACAAGACA
This sequence comes from Hymenochirus boettgeri, assembly GCA_019447015.1. Classification (NCBI taxonomy): domain Eukaryota; kingdom Metazoa; phylum Chordata; class Amphibia; order Anura; family Pipidae; genus Hymenochirus; species Hymenochirus boettgeri. The sequence goes on from CM033472.1 coordinate 2,145,307, forward strand.
GAATAAACAGAATAACAGGACAGAATAACAGAATGACAGGACAGAATAACAAAATGACAGGACAGAATAACAGAATGACAGGACAGAATAACAGAATGACAGGACGGAAGGAACAGAATGACAGGACAGAATAACAAAATGACAGGACAGAATAACAGAATGACAAGACAGAATACACAGAATGACAGGACAGAATAACAAAATGACAGGACAGAATAACAGAATGACAGGACAGAATAACAAAATGACAGGACAGAATAACAGAATGACAGGACAGAATGACAGGACAGAATGACAGGACAGAACAACAAAATGACAGGACAGAATAATAGAATGACAGGACAGAATAACAGAAGGTTTTTCATTCACAGGAGAGAATATTTATCTCTTTATTCTAGGTTATCAAACATGCCCTGATACTCTTTGTGTTAGCCAGGAGGCTTGACATTACACAGAACAAGACAGTAATATCCCATCTATATAAATAACTCACAGAAATGTAACATACGAGAAGCCCATGCTGGGACTGGTTATAGTTTATTGCTCCTTACATGTTTCTGATCAAATTCCAGCCTTTGAATTCACCTAATTCCCTTTATTATCATTTGGCAATGAGACGTATTTGTCTCTGATTAAACGATCCTGAATTGCGGTTGGAAACCAATTTCCGTAAGCAACTTCCTATAAATACCCACTCGCTGAGAATTCTTGGTGCTTCTAATTTAGAATGAAACATTTCGACAAAGCCAAAGCATGTAAAAGAGTAAAGGCCAATCAAAGCCAAACCGAAGAAGATGCGAACTGGAAAACCTTCCCCCTTATCTAATGGGAGTCAATAAGCAAAATATTGCATGTCACAGCAAAACCTTCCATTAAAGAGGTCAACATACTCGACACACAAGTGTATGACAAGTAGTGATGGCCCGGGTTCGGATCCGCGGCGGATTTACTTCGTTGGCGAACGGCGGATTTTCCGGGTTTTCCGCCTTCCGAACTTTTCCGAACCACGTTTTCGAAAATTTTAAAATTACGAGGATTTCTCATATTTTCGAAAATGCGTGAAAATACATATTTTCGAAGAATCCTCGTATTTTCGAGGATTTTTTCATTTTAATGGGTCCGCTCGCGGATTTTCGAATTTTTTTGCCCTGAAGACAAATAAAACTGGAGCCAATTTAAAAGGGAAGTTCTTTGATTGGTACAGTTCAAAAGTGTTTCACGTGAAGTGTTGGCTTAATACGCAAGCACGGTACGCCAAAAACCGTCCCATTGGTTTCCAGTGCCCTTTAAAAAGATGGAATATTAACCAGGTATCAGAACCAGAACATTGGCTTATCAATAGAAGGTTAAAGAAAAAACCTAAATTCCAATTTTCTGCTGTTCAAGTTCAAGTTGCCCTTTAAAATATTTACCGGAGGAAAATCACATGGTCCGTCCGTCTGTCCGTAGGCTTCTCACCTGCTGGATTTTCCCCCCATTTCTCTTTCACGACCATTTACTCTGTTTCCTACCCCCCCTTTAAGAGCCCCCATAAAGAATGCTTTGTTCAAATAAATACGAGTATCCCGTAAAATAAACAGAGACAAAGAATAGCAGCATTTAGGGTCTTTCCAGCAGCGCGTTAATGTGGAATTTCACGTATCGCACACAAGGCGAAATCCATTCCCTCTGATTTATCAGGAAATTTACTGTCAAACCTTCACCTTTAGAAATAAATGAGAGTTTCCGGATTTCCAGCACTTTGTTATGGGCTGTTTTTAGGGTAGAAAAGACGTTTTTCCAGGACCGAAAGCCTCATAGGGGCAACTAGGGCAGAATGTCACATCACACACTATTCTTCATTAAACTTTATTTTACTGACAACTATCCAGCACTACAATGAACTACAATTCCCAGCAACCCCTGGGAGCAGAACGTTTAACATGTCAAACTCTATTTGATTCCCAAGTACTATCATACCCAGCATTTAATAATATTGGGTATCAGCAGCATCTAATAGTCAATAAGTAAAAAGCTAACCCAGGATATTTCTTTAAACACATTTTAAAAAGTGGTAACTCAATATGGCAGCTCCTGGCCATATATATAAATACAAATGTACAGAGATGTAATGTTCTACATCACTGATGCTAAACCTTGGCTCTTCAGATGTATAGGAACTACAACTCCCAGCATGCCTCATAGTTTCCAAAACATCTGGATTGTCAGGGTTCAACATCACTGTTCTATACACATGGTAAGCTATACCGTCATACTGTACTGTCTAAGTGAATCAATATGGCAGCTCCCACCCATATGTATAAATATACAGAGAAGGAATGTTCTGTACACACAATAAGCTATACCCTCATACTGTACTGTCTAAGGGAAACAATATGGCAGCTCCCACCCATATGTATAAATATACAGAGAAGGAATGTTCTGTACACACAATAAGCTATACCCTCATACTGTACTGTCTAAGTAAATCAATATGGCAGCTCCCACCTATATGTATAAATATACAGAGAAGGAATGTTCTGTACACACAATAAGCTATACACTCATACTGTACTGTCTAAGGGAAACAATATGGCAGCTCCCACCCATATGTATAAATATAAATATACAGAGAAGGAATGTTCTGTACATACAATAAGCTATGCACTCATACTGTACTGTCTAAGGGAAACAATATGGCAGCTCCCACCCATATGTATAAATATACAGAGAAGGAATGTTCTGTACACACAATAATCTATACCCTCATACTGTAATGTCTAAGGGAAACAATATGGCAGCTCCCACCCATATGTATAATATACAGAGAAGGAATGTTCTGCACATACAATAAGCTATAACCTCATACTGTACTGTCTAAGGGAAACAATATGGCTGCTCCCACCCATATGTATAAATATAAATATACAGAGATGGAATGTTCTGTACACACAATAAGCTATACCCTCATACTGTACTTTCTAAGGGAAACAATATGGCAGCTCCCACCCATATGTGTAAATATACAGAGAAGTAATGTTCTGCACACACATTAAGCTATACCCTAATACTGTACTGTTTAGGGGAAACAATATGGCAGCTCCAACCCATATGTATAGATATACATATACAGAGAAAGAATGTTCTGTACATACAATAAGCTATACCCTCATACTGTACTGTCTAAGGGAAACACTATGGCAGCTCCCACCCATATGTATAAATATAAATATACAGAGAAGGAATGTTCTGTACACACAATAAGCTATACCCTCATACTGTACTGTCTAAGGGAAACAATATGGCAGCTCCCACCCATACAGTATGTATAAATATAAATATACAGAGAAGGAATGTTCTGTACATACAATAAGCTATACCCTCATACTGTACTGTCTAAGGGAAACAATATGGCAGCTCCCACCCTTATGTATAAATATAAATATACAGAGAAGGAATGTTCTGTACACACAATAAGCTATACCCTCATACTGTACTGTCTAAGGGAAACAATATGACAGCTCCCACCCATATGTATAAATATAAATATACAGAAAAGGAATGTTCTGTACATACAATAAGCTATACCCTCATACTGTACTGTCTAAGGGAAACAGTATGGCAGCTCCCACCCATATGTATAAATATAAATATACAGAGAAGGAATGTTCAGTACATGCCAGACTTCAGCATCTGACTTTGAAGATTACCCTAAGGTCCCTGCTTGCTCTTGTTTAACCTTTGGTATTGGCCCATTAAGTGTTTAACATCACCTACATTTTTAACCCAATATTTGACATTCTGTTACCTATAGGTTTAATGGGGCCCATAGATGAACCAATAATGATTGTATGATATTAGCATTGTGCGGTCAATATTGGTCTGACAATTTTTTTTTAATGTGTCGATTGTGGAGAAATATTGGACAAAACTCAGATCAGAATCGTACAATATTTGACACCTGCCAGGTAAGATTAATACCAATCTACAAAAATTAAAATTTACAGAGCGCTTAAAAAATATGTGACAATATAATAAATCTGCAGTAGCTTTACATCTGATCTCTCTAATAATTCTCTATTCACTCCTTGTCTACATTGTCAGCTCCTATAACCACAACCAATCATTTATATATCAGATTATTGATACCAGATATTTTACCAGATGCCTAAACTCAATAAACAAAAAAGTCTTCTCGCAACCAAAATGGATATAAAATGTATCTAAAGATCATTAACCCTTGAAAGGCAGCCTTTATGTTACCTATGTTCATGGGTCAAAAAGCAACATTTCAATTAAGAGATACAATGTAACAAGCATTTCCCAGATCCCTCCCACAGAAAGGTGACGGACAGGTAGGGCAAACTGTATAAATCTATTCTGTGATTAACAGGACCCCACAATGTATTGGTAACCTGCCCCTCACACCTGGAAGGTCTAGGGGCAATGGGGGAAAAAAACATTATTACAAAGTGCTGGTCCCGATGTCTGAAACCCTAAATAATCTAAAAAAGTTCAACTGCAAACTTTCCCCTTAATAATTCCAATAATAATTAAAAAAAATAAAAATTCTATTAGTATCTTAATCCCATATTGTATCTTATTGTGCCATCTTCCCAAACAAATCAACATCCGTACCCACAAAATGTGCCAGCAGAAGGGGCATTGTTCATTGCAATCTGTGAACTAAGAAGCCTTGGAAATTCAGGTGTGTAAAAGGAGAGGGGGTTGGAACAGCCAACAAAGGGTTAACCTTGCATTATGGTGAAAAGTTATTTTCTTTACAATCAGGGCTTAAAGCAACTTTTTGTTTACAATGAATATAGAAAAGTAAATCGGAAAGAGAGAAAAAAAAAACCTCAGTCCTCCCTGAAAGTTTTCTTTCTTTACCTTTCTTTTTTTTTTTTAATTGTTTTCACTTGCAAGTTAAGATTCGCCACGGATTACAAGCTGTCAATCAAGCCATTTGCTATTGGTTAAGAGAGTGAAGGTGTTCGGCAAAGTTTGAGCTTCTCCCAGTGAGATGTGTAGTTCTGTACAACACACAGGAGGAGATGCAATATATTTCGCTATCGCAACCTACGTGCGCTCGTTTCCGTAATGTATTAACCACTTTGCGACCGTTAATACATCGCGAAAACGCTAGCGGTAAGTTGCGACCTTTTGCGCGTATTTTAAAGCCACCACTGAAGAGGCGTTAACTGTCTCGCAAAAAACGAACGCAAAAATCGGCGCAAAATTTTTGCGCTACGCAAAGAAAAAAAATTTGCGACATGGCAGTGCTAAACCTTCGCTAACACGTTAGTACATGGGTTAGCGTGATTTTAGCGTTTATTTTCTCGTTAGCGCAGGATATTGTATCTCCCTGACACTGTCTGGACACTGCACATTCTTAGATATTGATCAGGGGGAAAATCGATTGAAAATGAACTATCTGAGGTTATGGAACAATCTTTACTTTCCTTATAAACACCTTCATTTCAGGTCATTTTATATTAACCCCAAGTGATATTCTGGTTTTTCTCCGTAATCTCTAAATATTTCTATAAATCCCACCGCTATCGTATACAATGTAAATAATAAAAACTCACATGAAGCGGTCGTTCTTCCAGTCTTCGAGATCTCCTACCAAACCGGTCAGGACTTCAGAATTTGATGGCATAACCACCGCAAGGCGCCTTTTCCAAATCGCAAGGAACAACGGTCACTGTAAGGAGACCAGAATGAATTAAAATGTCATCCGAGTGTCCCCAGGTCACCAAGTCTATGCAGCACCTTCCCATTGGTAAAAAGAAAATCAAACCCAGGATTTGTTTAAAAGGTGAACGTGACAGGGCGTAAGATGAGATACGCTGCCCCTTTTAGATTTCTCTGCCACTGGCAGCGGCTGCAGTTAAAGTAAAACTTAACAGCCAGTCAAACCATCATCCGATGCCGTCTGTTTGCTAAGCAATAGTAGGAGCTTTGTGGTTCCATCCTCACACTTGACAGTAAGTTATGAGCCCTTTGTGAGTATAAGGGAAGGAAAACAGAGATCGGAATTTGGCAGGAAAATATAATACAGAATTCTCCTGTCTATGGAACCTGGATCCCCCCCCCCCTTTGGTGAAAACACAATCAGGCATTGTTAAAAGCGAAGAAAGCCACAGTGACAGATGAAATATAGCAAGGCCCCTTCTAGGAAGGCAGTAAACAAGACCCCATTGAGAGCTGATCTTTTCTGTCATTTTCTAAAGATAGAGGGTTTTTTTTTTTTTTAATTCTAAAAGAGCTGAGAGTTCAAATTTAACAAATCGAGTGTAAAGTCTCCCACAGTCCACAATGAGTCTACAGGGTGTGTGAACGTGTGCACAGGAAGGATGGGGTTAACTAGGAGAAGATGAATAAAAGGCGATGGAATATCTCTGTCTTCTTACAGAGAGAGGGGCACACAATGAGTGGATGGTCCAATCAAAGGCGGAATGATGAGCCAAGAGTCGCCCATTGTTTATTATAAAGAGCTAATTTTGTTTCAGACAGGAAAAGAGGATTTCACTGGGAGTCAATAGAAATATGAAAAGGAAGGAACCATTCTTGGTCATTGTCGGGGGACCCATGTGTCTAATTCTGCAGACTGGACCTCAGTGAAGTCATCGCTGGCACCAAATGTTTGAAAAGAAAACTTGAATTTGGGGAACTGTAGACGAGCGGCCATCTGGGCTGGAAGAGAACAGTGGGTCACTTTCTGTTCCCAAACTATCACTGTCCCTTTATGTTCCCCCCCCTTTATCCAAAAATAGCCCCCCTGGCCTGTTGGGAATTATCCCCCCCCAGAACAAGGAGACCAGAGGAAGAAAAGGATCTTTGGGAACAATTAGCGTCCAGTTACACTAACCCTTCGTATGTAAGGCACAGTGACAAACTGGCATTAGTAGGGTTAAAAGCCATTGGGAATCCCCACCATTCCCACTCAATGTGATGGTTTTCAGGGCACATGATTCCCCTCTGTAATTAGAAGTAATTAGCGCGCAGCCATGCTTGGGACTGATCTACCGACGCGCTTGCGGAATCCAAAGACGCTCTCTAACCTCGCTTACAAAATTTGTATTTGATTTGGCCCCAGGAAGGACAGAGTTTACAGACATTACCGCGATGATCGAAACTTTCTGTTTTCTTTCAGCCACTTTGCTAAACATTCGATTTTTTTTTTCCCTCCCTCTCTCTGTAAAAAGGGGCCACAAGCCAGTAAATCCCCAGTCAGGATCAGATGACACACACACACACACACAAACACACACACAGCTCGCACATCATTTGGAAAACATGAACAGAACCACTTAGCCTTGTTACACCCATCTAAAGTCATGGGCTGGATTGTGTGGCAGTCTGGAGCCAATACAGGCCACACCCAAAAGGCTATTCTTATAGGATGCAAAATAATAAAATTCCTCTGAGCACGTGCAACTCTGTATCTGGGTCAGTGACCCACTCTGTAGTAAAAGTTACAAACCTGCACAAATTCCAGCTCTGTGAGCAATTCTAGAATTCACACAAGGTCCTTTTTAGTTTAGCTTTAGTTAGTTTAGTGCTAGTATTTTATTGGAAGGGGGACACTATTCTATAATTCTGCTTTAGCTTACTGTTTTCTATAACAACAAATAACATTTGTAAAGCGATTTTCTCCCGTAGGACTCAAAAAAAAAATCAAACCCACCAAGTGCACACGCGAGTCAGTGAATGAGGGGTAATAAACGGAAGAATGCATATAGATTTAAGGCCTGAGATTTATTCAGCGCTGGTTAAAGATTCCTGTAGTTTTCCGTGTCAATCCTTTTGGCCTTTCTTGTGTCAACATTAAGTTACAAGACAAGATAAGCGATTCCACCTTTGATTATACAAAGTAGCACTTTGCGGTTGGAAGAAGGTCAGAGGGGTGGGTCTGTCCGAGTCTCTTTCCATATTAAATCCCATGGAAAGGTGAAAATTGATTATACATGTGAAATATACTATCAGTTTGACTGTTGGTAGTGGGGGTTATTTAAAGGCGCATCGGGGGCTGGCTTAAATTTCCGCTGCTCTTTCTGCTGCTAAAAGATACAAAAACAGTCGCAGAAACCATTTTCACGTAACTTATTAACCCCCTTCGTTTATCTTTACAACGACGATTATTTAAATACCGCGTGAAGCACAATCTACAGGTAACAATCCTGTAGGCAGCTTCTATATTTCTAGATACCATAGTGAGATCTTATTGAAATCTTAAAGAAATCAAAGAGTGAAATATTTAACATAATAACTTTTTCATTTGTTTCAGATAAAACTTAATTGACTGGCGGGGATATTTGTGTTTTTTACAAGTTACCATAACTTTCCTTTCCAGTAAACTGTACCCAGGGGGTGGATTTAAACTCTAGGGGGCATATTTATAAAGGTTTGTTAAATTTTTTACCTTCTTTAACGCCGCCTTTTCGCCAAATGTGGACTTTTCGCTATTTATAAAGCAGTGATAACCAGTGGCGAAAGGTCCTTACCGCTACTTTTCACCATACATCGCTGCGGTAACCGCTCAATCATATTTATTAAATGGCGAAATGTGTATTTTTGCGTTAAGTTCAGCCATTCCAATTCGCCAAGTATGAAGTGGCGAAAACGCATAAGTGACCATTTATTTAGCCTGCCAATGGGTCCATGGAAGGTGTCGGTACATTGTGGAGTGTTTCTCAATACTAATAAGTACTCAGGGGGGTGTTAGACTATTTTCCAGCATTTACTATAATACTATCTGAGATTTCGCATTTTTAAGGTTAATTTTTCGCTTTTTAAAGATCTTTTTTTTTTTTTTAAGGTTCCAACTTTCTTTATTTACCAGTAAAGTGAAATGGGGGTCTGACGGACATATTTATAATGGGTTATTTTTCCTTTTTTCCCCATCAGCCTTTACCATCATTTTTTAAACTGTCAACTTTTCCTTTCATCAAAGTTATTAAAAAGGCGAATTTTCATCAAAAGGGAAAATTATGTAGCGAAAAGTAACAATAATAATGCTGAAAAAGCTCAGCACATAGATGAGAAAAATAGGTAATACTCCCTGGTGGGTTTTCAAAGTAGTATTAAATTGGTTACACTGAACACCTACGGTATCTTTGTTATTTAAAAATAGCATAAGACATGTGGTGTTTTTTTCAGCCAAAGATCTAATAAATAGTGTAAAGGTGCCCATACATCTATCAATGGAACATCGCGAGAGCGCTCGGTCGGGTAAGTAAAATCTTATTGATGTATGGGCACCTTAAAACTCAAAAGGCGAATTTTCTCTATATTGTTAATAGGACATTTTTTTTAGAATGACTTATTTTCAGCAAACTGCAGCTAATTATCTAGCCAGTTCCATTAATATGGGAACATTCCATAGTGCTGTGTAAGAAATAGTCATGTTAATGGAACATTCCAGTAAGTAATGATGTTTGGCGAAAATTCTGGTAAAACAGCACTGTACATTATAACAATACTGATTATACAGTATGTATGTATATGTTTATTTATATAGCGCCACTTGGGAGGTTGTATAAAGATATACGTCCATCTAGTCCAACCTTTATACCCTACCCATAATGTCTGTATAACAGTTAGTAATGTCCATCTAGTCTCTGTGTATTTGTTTATTACTGTTCATGCTGTTCAGTACCCAGTTCAGTACCCAGTTAACCCCCCATTACTCCACATCCACTATTTTTTGTAATGTTTCAGATCGGTTACACAGTAACGTTGCATTGGAAACCTTGAGGCAGCAACAGAGCCGATTACAGCAGTGGAATGAACACAATGCCTTCCTCAGCCAGGGTAGCATCCCATACCCCCATCATCCACACCTACAACATCTCTCCCAGCAAGCAATGGGAATCCCCCAACAGCCACTAGTCCGGCCAAACTGGAAGATTCCCAGTGCGGAAGAAGAATCTGAAGCAACTTATTCCAGGTGGGTGTTTACTCTATTCGTACCCAGTCACACAAATGGAATAAACACTGTCGTCACCTTTTTATTTTTTCCTCCGAAGGTTTCAAGAATTCCTTCGGGAACTTTCCCATCACGATCCCGGCGAGAACAGAGACCTGACGGAAATGCCCCCTCCTCAGTCTAGACTGTTACAGTACAGGCAAGTTCAGTCCCGGAGTCCACCAGCACTACCATCCCCCTCCTCCAGCCATGGTGGCCAATACTCAAATTTCAATGAAAACAGCAGAGACCTGGAGATGAACAACAACCCAGCATTTCCCCAGCACATGGCCCATATGTACCCTATACCTCCTGGACAAACAACTCCCCCATCCCACAAATACCTGCCACACGATGGATCGTGGATGTATGCTAATCTAGCACAGAACCCCTTAATGGGACAGGGTTTTCATTATGGAATGTCCCCTTTACAGCACAGACCGACTCAAAACCCATTTATACATCAGTTACCGAACCATCAGCCGCCCACTGGCCAGGGAGCATTTCATCCTCCTGCATCACGGGCAGTATCCACCTCTTCACTCCACAACCTAGAAGAGGTAAAGCACTTTTTGTATTTTGAAATAAGTTTGTAGTGAGTGTAAATCCTGCTAATAAGGGAACGTCGTTGTGATAGGATGGCAGAATGTTTGTTTGTGATGCAGCCAGACGGGGGATTTACCTGTAATCAGTGTATGGTAAAATCAGCACTAAATACGAGACATTTGCCTTGGTTCTCTTGTTAAGTCCAAGCTTTATTAAAGACAGAATTGAAAAGTTTTAAGTATTTGATCACGATTTACGGCTCATTCAATGACACGAGAGGGTGAAGGTAGGAAGATGCTGTGATTGGTCTCTGAACAAGTAAGGGTTCATTAATAACCTTCATTGTTTTCTTTTAAATAAACCCTTAACCACATCTCTATGTGCAACCTGTGAGAAATTATATTACTGTAAATGTTCAACATTTACTGCTTCCCAGAGTTTGAGTTGCTCACCTGACCCTCTGCTCCTCTCTTATCTGCACTCGTAAGGTAGACCGTGTTCTTAAGTTTCATTGAGGAACGGCAGTTTAAGGAGCTCTGTCTTCACGTTCTTTAATTAAACGATCAGGAGCAGGCAGGAAACTTTCGGTTCGTACACACGTGCGATCACAGGTTCCGTCCCACGACGCACGATGTGTCCGAACGTTCGTTTCGGCCGATAATCGCCCCGTGTATGGGCACTTTATCGGACGTTCGGTGGGGGATCGTTGCTCGACCGACCAAGTGGATCTCCGAGTGACCGGTTGTTTTGCCCGATAAAGGGCCCATACACAGGCCGATAATAGGCCGAAGCGAACGTTCGGACAGATCGTGCATCGCAACCCGTGATCGCACGTATGTACGAACCTTTACTTACAGAACTTGTTCTCAATCCTCCACTGCACCTCTGACTCGCATGCGCATACATAGCCAGAAGCCAGTGATGGAGCACGATCGCAAACAAGTACTGTAACTTCGCTGTATGCTCCTGATCATTCTTCAATTGAAGAATGGGAGATAAGACAAAGCTCCTTAACCTCTTGTTGTTCAATTAAACTGAAAGAGTCTGTTTTCTGAGTGAAGAAACCCTTTTAAAGGTATAACGGGAAGGGCTTTGATTTAAAGGGTAGAATGTGCCCACTGTGTAGTGTTAAATGACCCCCTACCTTTCTCTTCTACTGTATAAAAGGACCTGATTAAAGTCCAGGAAACTGAAGAGTAGGAACCTCTCTGTGTGTAATCTGTATCTGCTACTTCCCGTGCCTCTGAGAGGTGTATGGCATGTGCAGAGTAGCTTTCCCCCCTCCTTCTGTCTGTCTTTTGCTGTTGGATCACATCTCTGTAAAAAGCAAAAATGAATCAGATGAAGGGAAACACCCACCCCACCCCGATCTAGACAATATGTTTAAAACCCCTAAATCGGCTCCTAAAGGCACTTGCCTGCCCTTGTTCCTTCTGCTGCACTTCCACGTGAAAGCAGCAGAATAGACTGGACTGGCAGCCACGTCTATGATTGGCTGAGTCTTAGCCAATCACAGATGTGGCTACTGGTCCAGTCCCTTCTGCTGTTCCATGCATGGAAGCAGCAGAAAGGGCTGGGAATGAAGGCTGGTAAAGTACTTTTAGGAGACGATTTGGGGGGTTTCAACCTAGCGAGGTCTAGGTTTCTAGGGATTTATTACCTCTTGCTAATTTTTGCTTTTTGGGGTGTAGATGCCTTTTTAACCCTAATTTGTTTAGAGACCGTAGTTGCCCTTTGATGGAGCTCAGATTTCACATCAAGGCAATTTATTTTACCAATGCCATTAAACTTGCTGATTTTACAATGATTGGGTTACAAGACAGACACTTAACCCCCATAAACATGTAAAATTAATGTTGGCCATGGCCGATACCACTTGAGTGGAAGTTGTTCATTAATCCGTTGCGGCAGATCAAAAACAATGCTAACTGGAGCCGCTACACACCTAAGATTCTGCTGTCCAATACATTTATAAAGCCCAACTGCTTTGGCCTGCAGAATCGTCATTGTGTATAAAGCCTTACAGGTGTAGGTCTCTGGTAACCAAGCATAGGCTGTGTTAGTAATATTCCTTTAAATCCCACCAATGATTTTCTTTTTTGTTAGTAATATTGATTTAAATAAATAGATCACTCAAAAGTGAACCTATAGTTTGTGTGTACAGAACATTCCTTCTCTGTATATTTATACATATGGATGGGAGCTGCCATATTGTTTCCCTTAGACAGTACAGTATGAGGGTATAGCTTATTGTGTGTACAGAACATTCCTTCTCTATATATGTATACATATGGGTGGGAGCTGCCATATTGTTTCCCTTAGACAGTACAGTATGAGGGTATAGCTTATTGTATGTACAGAACATTCCTCCTCTGTATATTTATACATATGGGTGGGAGCTGCCATATTGTTTCCCTTAGACAGTACAGTATGAGGGTATAGCTTATTGTGTGTACAGAACATTCCTTCTCTGTATATTTATACATATGGGTGGGAGCTGCCATATTGTTTCCCTTAGACAATACAGTATGAGGGTATAGCTTATTGTATGTACAGAACATTCCTTCTCTGTATATTTATACATATGGGTGGGAGCTGCCATAGTGTTTCCCTTAGACAGTACAGTATAAGGGTATAGCTTATTGTATGTACAGAACATTCCTTTCTGTATATTTATACATATGGGTGGGAGCTGCCATATTGTTTCCCTTAGACAGTACAGTATGAGGGTATAGCTTATTGTGTGTACAGAACATTCCTTCTCTGTATATTTATATATATGGGTGGGAGCTGCCATAGTGTTTCCCTTAGACAGTACAGTATGAGGGTATAGATTATTGTATGTACAGAACATTCCTTCTCTGTATATTTATATTTATACATATGGGTGGGAGCTGCCATATTGTTTCCCTTAGACAGTACAGTATGAGGGTATAGCTTATTGTATGAACAGAACATTCTTTCAGAGGTGAGGTCCTCTCCCTGGGTACAAACGATGGAAAGATGATGAGGAGTAGGGGTAGGTGAGTATAAGGGAGCTGGTACCCATTGGCTGCATTGGCAGTTTTCTATAGGTATTGTGGTTGGTGTTTTTTGGCCTATACACTTACCGATATTTGGCAAACCTCTTATGATTTGAGTGGACTTGGTAATATTGGCAAGATGTTTTCCTATTTAATGGTTTTACTCCAGTAAATCCTATTTAATACTAGGTATAGTTTCTTGGTGACCGTGATCTAAGTGTTAAATTGAATTGCTTTTGTCTCCTGCTAACAAGATGTACCTGTTAACATTGGGAGCTAAGCAGACCTCATTGGGATGGTAAATTGTACAAAGCTGTTAATTAGAGCAGAAACTGTATTTTAAACTGCAACATCCCCCACCTCCCTTTACTGCAATACAGTAATATCACAGCTATAACAATAACATTGTGTGGTGTTAAAGGGTATGACTGTGTGTTTTGTTGTCATGTAAACAAAAGATTGGTATGAGAGTAGGGTTGCACTAGTAAGTTATTACTACTTTGTCTGTGTAGGGCTGGGGGGTGCATTTATAGTAACATAGTAATTGAGGTTGTATAAAGACATACGTCCATCTAGTCCAACCTTTATACCCTACCCATAATGTCTGTATAACAGTTACTCTGCATTAAAGGTCTAATTGCTTTGGAACCAAATAGAAGAGTGTTAAAGTCACATTATATATATACCGTATATACTCGAGTATAAACCGAGATTTTCAGGCTAAAAAATAGCCTGAAAATCGAGTCTCGGATTATACTCGAGTCAAGCACTTACCTGCTCCAGCGGCCGCACGCTCCGCATCCTCTGCTTGCTGACGTCACTACTCGTAATGACGTCAGTCAGCAGAGGAAAATGAAGCATGCAGCCACCAGAGCAGAGAGGAGGATCCAGAGAAGCCTGCAAGGGGAACATGAAGAGCAGGTAGGAGAAGGCACCTGGGAAGGAAGGGGGGAAGGCACAGTAATGCCTGCAGTGGCAAGGAATGAGACTGTAGTTGCCTTTTAAATGGACATAAGAATTCCCATACAGTAATAGCCAAATACAGTATAGCTATTACTGTATGGGACTTCTGATGTTCATTTAAAGGGCAACTAAATCATAAAAACAATACAGAATCAGAAGGAGAATGTTATCTATTGCTGCGATTTGAGGCTTTAGTTGCCCTTTAAATCGTCAGCAGAATTCCCATACAGCAATAGTCATACTAGATTTGGCTATTACTGTATGGGACTACTGTATGGGAATTCTGCTGTCCATTTAAAGGGCAACTAAAGCCTCAAAACAATACAGAATCAGAAGGCAGTTGTGGCCCTATTTTCTATACTCGAGTCAATCACTTTTACTCCTTTTTAAAAGTAAAAGTGGGTGCCTCGGTTTATACTCGGGTCGGTTTATACTCGAGTATATATGGTAACTTATGACTTTAAGGGGATCTGAGGCGCATAGGAAGGTGCCTTTTCCTAATTTGTATCAGTGAAATCAAAATAGTATTTTAAAAAAACAGTGGGCCAGACTTTAGTGGCAGCTTACAGGTCGAGAGCAAGAATGGAAAAACCTTGACATTAGCATGCAGTGGAAGAAGCAGGGAGATTTTCAGGGTAAATTATTAAGAATCTATTTGGTTTTAAGCATATGCCAGTAGCAAACACATTTCTTAAAATTTTGGGGGGGAAATTAACCACAGAAACCACTTATTGCAAAAGGAACTTACTACATGCTTGTTTAAAAACATTTTTGCAATTATTTGATTGGCCAAAAAGGTATAATGGGAACAAAAGCAAGTCGGCCTGGATTAGCTTTTCCACAGAAGTGCTGTCGTAAATGTCAAGTATATTTAACATAACCACAATGCATAACTGGTATTTAAGCTTTATAATACCATACAATTTTTTTCAAGGGAATAATTAAAAATCAAGCATATAATCTTCTGAACACTCCAGCCCATGGGATATTTTAACAAGCGAAACCACAAAGTATGTATTGTTCCCCTTTATTAATTACATCAATGTTTGAGACCAACGATGCCCAACCCGTGGCCCGTTTCTAAAAAGATGTTGCCCATGGGACCCACAGGGGGTATGGTTATGGGTGTGGCCTGGGAAGGCATGGGGTAAAACAGAAGGAACTGCTATTCTATTAAAATATACATCGCCTTGCTGCTTCCTCTGAGCATGTGCGAGCTTGTATAAGGAGGGAGCAGAAACCTATTGTGGTTTTGGGGGTGATTTGCCTAAAGGTTATTACATAAAAGCCTGGACTGAGATCCCGCTAATATTCATTTGCATCAACCAATCAGATGTTAGCTTCCAGCAGTGAGATAACATCTAATTGGTCATTGCATATAAATATCCTAAGCAAACGTTCACACTTTTTTTAAGGTCATAGTAATTAGAAAATGAAAGCCCCAAATGGCGCATTATAAAGTGCAGAGTCCCATGGCAATCAGCTCCTGGCCAGATAACAAGCTCTAATGTAACAACGTTAACTCTCCGATTTCTTCTCTGACATCACATAAAGATAAACGCCGCGGGTGTCCAAGCAATGAGTGTTACACTATGAAGATAACTTTCCAGTAGACAAAACAACCGTCTGAAATAAAATCTGCCAATGAACTGGAGGGAAGAAATGTCAAGGAAAACTAAACAGAAGCCCTGAATATAAACTCAAACCAAACGCTCTGCATCCTGAAGGCAATAAACGTTGGCCTTTGGTGGGGAGAAGGTTATTTCAAGGAAACATCACAAAGAAACCAACTTTCCCCCTAAATAATAAATCTGTACAGACAAGTAATATGGCAGCTCGGACCCTGTATAAATGTTCTCTGCTACAATATAACACTCTTGCATCATAAATACACATTATCACAACATCAGGATTGGTTAGGGTAATTATAATTATACAGAATGTCTCCAACCTAAAATGTATCACCCCCCCACTTCCTCTGCCAGGTCCCAACGGACTCTTTATTCTATGTGCATGCGCATAGTGTACAAAGTTCGTAGAGACCTGTCAAAAGATTAGCAGAGGAGCGCGAGACCGGGTAAGTTTCTTACCTTCTCTCCTGGCTCCTGCAGGTTTTATTGATGAACGGGAGGTAAGACACAGCTCCTTTACCTCCCGTTCTTCAATAAAACTGAAACCCCAAAAGTAGATTTCTTAGGTGGACATACCCTTTAAGCTGTGTACACACCATGCAATTATTTGCCCCATCGGCAAATGGACGATCTGAATGCAATCTGAAAACCATGGGCTATTGTGTGGTCCTCTATCCTGCTAGTGAGTAAATGCTGTAGTCTAGGGAATGGGGGGTTGCAGTTGGGGATATGATAAACAGAGATGTGGTTGACAAACAGATATTTCCATGGTTTAAAAAAAAAACAAATACAGACTTAAGAAAACTATTTCTAATGTTTTAAAATATATCACCAAATCCACTGAAACCCAATAGATTTACCGTGTCATTCATATGCTGAAAGTTTTATGTGGGTTGTTTACACAAATGATTTGTTGGATAAATTCTCAGTTAACTTGACATCCAACAAAAACAGATTTAATCTGGAGTAAACAAGCCCAAAATAGTCCTAGAAAAAAATCATATGGAAAAAGGAATTTTAGCCTCCAAGTTAATGTTTTTCAGATATATTTGGACATTTAAAAACTTCCAGAAATCATTATCCCCAGAGCCCATAAATCATGGATGGACACATTATCTATGACATTAGGAGCCAATCAAAAAACATAATAAGCCAACTTGTCTTTTTTATAATTTCCCTTTTATTACAGCAAACACAACCTCTCTGCTGCCTTTAAGGGTAACAGTGGTCAAATGCAAAGCCCTTTATCTTACATTTACATCGATCCACCTGCAACTGTTCTCCCAGCAGAAATAAAATGGACGTAGCCTTTTATTGGCTGTGTGAGTGCGGCGTATAAATTGATAATCCCGCGGCAGAATCAGTTCCTACACTGTAGGGCTAGCCCACACTATCATGTTTTAAAGTGCAATCCGATGGCAATTGTGACTCAATATGACGGTAACAAGCGCACGTGAGGGTTGGGCAATCGGTCTGGCCACTCTAGGTGCCATGCGTTGTGATCCAATTTTTCATATGATTACCATTTTTTGCAAATCGCATGTGCAACATTGCACAGATCTCAGCACAAGCAGACTATATCGGCCATTACCGTCCAGCGTAGTGTGGCCTCAGCCTAAATATAGGAAGCTGATAGCAGCTACTGCCCACCCTTAACGATCTCCCTATACAAAGTATATTTGTCATCACCTATAGATCTATACTGTGTGTACCCAGCTTCAGACAAAGACCTTTCATAAGCTCTTTAGGCCACAGTTCTCGTACTTTTGTATTACCAGCAACTTGTGACTCTCTACCACAATCTTCACCACAATCTATGAGAACTTTCTTCATGTCTTAACGGATAATTAGTGCCAGTCAATGTGTTAAAATCATTATATTGCTGCTTTGCTTTTCCTTTCCAGCAGGCCCTATAAAGATCTCCCGGCCTCCATCCTGTTACAATGCAAAGTCCCCAGTCTGCCGCCATGTGCTGATTTGTATAAAGATGACAACACTGGCCCGGATCCATAGAATGAGAATAGAATTCACTTCAAAGTTTCAGCTCGTAAAAAAAAAAGCGATGACCAAGTTGGCACCAATGTTCACACTGAGTTGCCAAACTCTACAGGCACCTTACCATCTAATGCAGATCTGGTTTCATTCTCTAGACAGCAGTCTGATTTGCAGCCTTACGTTTCTATTACCAAATCCAATGCATTTCAAGGTCAATGGCAAGTTGTTCCATTATATGTTGTAGCGATGACAAAATACATGAAAAATGCAATTAAGTTGCAACAAATACAAAATGACAGCAAATTCTCATTAAATGAAACAATATCAGATTGTAACTGATTTCAGAAAAATGTTCACAAGGAAATCAAATTGACTTTTAATTTTATTTTAACTATAAGGTAAATGGAGTACATTCAATATTATGTGGACAACATCAGGGATAATACCCACAATACATTGCCAGTTCTGCACCATATTAGGCTGTTTTCTTACCTTAGGCTGTGGCCACACTGTATCGGACGGTAATGCGAGTGAAAAGCAAGCACACGTTTAACCCCCAGTTACCGTGTGTCTTATGCAATGCACTTTCAGTAATAGTCGGTAATCGGAGCGCATGCAATCGCAAAAGATTGGTGACCATACACATTGCGATACGCTGGCACGTGTTTGTCACTTGCAAAACATGATCGTAAGTATGAGAGAAACACGCTATGATGGCCTAGCTCTTGTGGTGGAAAGATGTGGCAGGGTTTTACTAAAGGAGAGTTTTTTTGTCAGTACTGGCTGACTTCTTCCTGACCAACCTGGGCAGTGATAATGCTATGCTTCAGAGGCTGCAGGTTTTAGAGGTGAGAGGCATAGGTGGCTGCTAGTCACAGGATTGCGTTCACAGACTACAGAAGTGTCGCAGGTGAAAATGATTGCAGATATTTCAGAAATATCCGACCATGTGTACGCAGCCTTAAAGTGGTCATACAGATGCGATTCCACAGCATGTGTGCTGACAGATCACGCTGGTAAATGTCAGTGCACACGGACCTGACCGATCCCCATACCGCACATTTCGATCGGAGTGCCGACTACGGTCATTCTTCAGCACTCGGGAACTACCCCTACACACTGTTGATAATCATCCCGTCGTTCTCCGATGGGATTTACCCATTATTGTTCGTGTGTAGGGCCACCTTTAGTATCTTTGATTAGTGATTACATTAGGCATTAGAATGAGATAAATTATTTCGACAAAGTTTCTGGCCTGTAAATCCAGAAGGAAAAAGAATGTTTATGTTGAACTTATCCTTTAAAGGGACAGCTCAGTGGAAATGATCAATATTTGTTAAATTGTTAGTTTGTGTAATGCCTTCTTAGTTATTCTACATATTCTCTCCCATTTTGAAAAATCAGTTGATTTCATACCCTTTGCTGTTCCCTGCTGTTGACATTAGTGAGCTGACATTTCAGGTTCTAACGGTCCTTCTTCTTCCCAGAATGCACCACTACCTTGGAATGTTCCTAACAGTAATTTCTACTGATTGGCTGTTGGATGGGTCAAACATGCTCAGATCTCTACTGAGCAACTGAATCAACCCAGGCGCTGGGTCAAGGGCAAAACCATAACGGTCTCTATTAGGGGTCCTGCAAACAGGAAGTCAGTATTTTGGTTGCATTTATTTATACACAGACACAATGCTGAATGGGCAGATTAAGGTCATTGGGATAAAAAATACTGATCTTTTTCCTGAAAAGTACATGTATTTGCACTGAACTTCCCTTTTAATGCCTGTGCCATTTTAGCGGGTTATTGCACAGACTGTGTATTCCTGCAATGATAAATTGCACAAACATTACACAGGATGCTGGGAGCTGCAGTCCACAAAAGCTGCAAAGCCATCTCTGTAACATGGTCCCATGATTGGGTATCAGTCAGCCTGATAATAGCAGCTTAGCCTAATCACTGCTATTTCAATCACCGACTGGCTCTGGATACTGATCACGGTGACTTCAGTGCCAGGCAGCATCAGCAGCTAAATAAAACAGTTACTGTTCCTCTGGCTGTTCCCTGGCCATCAATAGGCCCCTTCATGGTGAAGAACCATTGTAAGGCCTGAGCTGTTTCCGTAACATCAATCATCAAAAAAAAAAAAAAAAACAAGAAAAGGAAAAGAAAGAAAACACAGCAGATTTCCGTTCGGTTAAACAACGTTAAACCGAACGGAGCCACTTCAAATCTCCCACGCAGCCAAAACATTGAGGGCTAGGCCACACTGCCACGATCGCACGTTAAAAACCGCTAGTATTGTCCAATTGGTCTGGCCACACTAGGTCCGCTGCGCTGCAATGTATTTTCAGAGGACATGCGATCACCGTGCGATCATCACATGTGCTCTGACTGCTCAACATTGCAGAATCGCAGAGCAAACGCAAGACAGCGCACCGGAAACGGACCAGGGCGATGGTGTGCATTGCAGTGTGGCAGGATCCGGCACGGCAAGTTATCTACGCTAACCACCAAGCCACTAAAAAGCCTGTTTGTTAATTATAACAACAGATATTACATAATCATTTTTGATAAAGGGCAACTATAGTGAAAAATCAGTGTAGCCAGTTTTTCTGTATGACCAAGTTTTCTTATCTTTTGTGTAATGTTTGACAATTTCATCAGGAGACGGGTTTCATTTGTGTGACATGCTCCATCTTGTTCTAGGAATGTACGTCTTTCTCGCCACTGTACCGTATCTCTGGTTAATCATCATCACGTGACACTTACAAGTGCTCACAAAACTGTATTGGCCACGATGAACCATAAGACAGAAGCCTGAGCAGGAGAATGAGGCTTGTTCCTACTAATTTACTGCTACAGGCTGTTCTCTAGATTAATTGGCAAACTCAGCAGCAGCTTTGCTAATATCAAGAAAGATGAAGAGAAAAACCACCCACTTGCAATAAACAAGCTTTTTCATGGAATAAAAAGGAGATGGCATTAAATAAAGCTATAAATTATACAATCAGGACAACAACGGGTTTTGTGATTTACATGCTGTGTCATACAATATACAATATATGCAGCACACCTGTCCCCTTAAATAACCTATAACAGCCAAACATACTTTAAACAGCAATTATTCCCACTCCTCATCCCCGAACCTCCCCCTCTTCTTAACAATACCCATGATAAGGAAAGAAACTAGTTCCTCACCAGCACTCTGCAAGAAGTGCATCTTCCCACTGGTCAGTACCGGAACAGTCCTGGACTATGGGAGGGGGCGGAGACAGACTGGGACTACAATCTGATTTTTGGAGCCCTGCTATGGGGGATGCAGGGCAAACCCTAGATGGCAAGGTCGTCACCCTGGGTACTTGTAAGAGGAGAAGGGTTATTTTGGCCACTCTTTTCCCAACATCCAACATTTTGGGGGTACATAGCCACCCTTTTCCCAGCACTTAACATTTTTGGGGGTACACACACCTTTTTTTAACAACATCTTGGGGTACGCTACTACCATTTTTTCAACACCTAACATTTTGGGGTACACAGCCACACTGTTTCCAACAAACAACATTTTAGCGGTACAAAACAATGTTTTTTTCAACACCTAATATTTTAGGGGTACACAGAACCCCTTTTCCAACACCCAGCTTTTCAGGTGTACCCAGTCACCCTTCTTCAGACTTAGCCAAACAAACTGCACCATGTACATAGGATATGCAGGTCAAGTCAACTTACCAGACCTTTGTAAAATATTTATCCCCCTGCTAACCCTCCTGCATCAGAGCCAATAGAATTGGCACACTAGAAAGAATTTGTCTTTATGATTTATTTACATTTAACCTGCATTGTCTTTGGACATAGATGACATTTTCCACCCCAATTGTCCATGGGAAATAATTTCATCCTCACTAGACCAGACAGAACAGGGTTTCTGTTTTTATCATTTAGTTAAACCCATAGATGAAAATTCATTAGCATCCAACTGCACGGAATTGAGATTTCAGTTACAAGCGTTTGTCCCCAGTATAAAGGATCGCTCCGGGGGAAACATTAATAGAAGAAACAAAATGAAAAGAAAGATGAGCGAGAAATGAATTGGTTGAAAAAGATTTGGGTCTGGTTTCTAAAGCCTGAGGGTCTAAACTATCAACTGTCAGAGACTTAAAGGTGAACTATAACCTCAAACACTGACTTAAGGTTCTTACACACGTGAGATCGCGGGTCCCGACACGGGGCGATTATCGTCCGAAACGTTCGTTCCTACAAATCGAGCGTAGGCACTTTATCGGCACACGGGCTGATTATCGGCCGAATTGTTCGTTCCTACACATATTACCCCTGTGTGAATCCCTACAATTACTTCACTTTAATTGTCTCCCCTTCTCCTCTAAGCACAGAAAGTTCGTCCAGATGTTTGAAACTACAACTCCCAGAACTCCTTGACAGCCTGAAGTGTGCATGTAAGGGGATGATGGGAGTTTAAACACATCTCCTTTAAGGCTGAGGCCACGCTACAGAACATCCTAGTGCACCTGAAGCGCACACTTGCAAGCGTGTTGCCGTGATTGCGCAGTGTTGTGCAATCGGAGCGCATGTGATTGTGGGGAAAAATGATCACATGCACTCCGATTAGCGAATTACAGTGCACTTAGCGCTGCCACAATAATTGGCCAAAACTAGTGTGTGTTTTTTAACCTGCGGATCACACATTAAAACGCGGCGGTGCGGCTGAGCTCTTAAGGGATATCTTTCAGCAGCAAGAAGCCATTTGTCTTAATTACACGTGATGCAGTTGAAATTTAGACAAGAACCAAAATCAATTTAAAGGGGATAATCATGTGGGATAATATCCCCCTATATTGTATATAAATGAACTTAACATTCATAAAGATATACTGATAGGCTGTATGTGTACATAAAGTGATTAGATTGTAAGCTCTTCGGGGCAGGGCCTGATGTGAATTGAGTAAATAACTGTAAAGTGCTGCGGAATATGTAGCGCTATATAAGAAATAAAATGCATACATACATACATACATACATACATACATACATACATACATAAATACATACATACATACATATATACATACATACATACATACATAAATACATACATACATACATACATACATAAATACATACATACATACATACATACATACATAAATACATACATACATACATATATACATACATACATATATACATACATACATACATATATGCATACATAAATACATACATACATAAATACATACATACATACATACATACATACATAAATACATACATACATACATACATAAATACATACATACATACATACATACATACATAAATACATACATACATAAATACATACATACATACATATATACATACATAAATACATACATACATAAATACATACATACATACATACATATATACATACATAAATACATACATACATAAATACATACATACATACATACATACATTCGAGGACCAAGATTGTTCGGAAACGTCTAATACTTGTGTTTAAATATCTCAAGCCCTTCATATATCAACACTACAGAGCTGCTTCTAAATAAACACATACACTTGATGGACGTCTGTCTTTATTTAACCTTAATTACTATGTTACTATGTTACTATGTTACAAACACACAGAAAGACCGTCACCCTAAACCACACTAGCTGCTTGCTATCTGAGTATATATATCTACTAGTCTTCATCATTACAGCCTGCTTCCAGTCCTGTCTAGTCTTCCTCATTACAGCCTGCTTCCAGTCCTTTCCGGTCTCCAGTGCTATCGTCTGTTTCCAGCTCTGTCCAGGGTCCAGTACTTACACCTGTTTCCAGCTCTATCCAGGATCCAGTACTCCAGACTTTTTCCAGTCCTGTCCAAGCTCCAGCCACGAAATCTGTTTTTCAATCTAAAGACTCTCTGTTGAAAATCTCCCCCTCCTTGTCCATTTCTGCGGCCGCGGGGGTCCCTTCATCCGTTGGATAGACTATTATCTGTTAAAGGGTCATTCCCAAGACGTATTCCTTTAAATAATCTGCCTTTAACACCATGTCCTCTGGGAACTGGAACAGCCTCACTAAATCCTCCCACTGGATCCCAATCTGGCTTCCTACTTCCTGTCCTCAGGAGCTCCGCCTCACATCCTGTTGCAAGGCTCCCTGTAGAGCTGAATAGCAGCAGTGGAATGATTGACAATCCTGTCCCACACATCTACAGTATGTTCTATCTATATATATTATATATACCCGGCGTTGCCCGTGTACACATGTGGGTATAGTATATGTTACTAGCAGTTATACCTGGCGTTGCCCGTGTACACATATGGGTATAGTATTTGTTACGTGCAGGTGTGTGTTTGGTTTAGATGGAATAGACGGTGGGTACTGTACGTGATGTATGTAATAGTTATGAGTTGAGGAGGTGACATTGTTGACGTATAACACACATGTTTATAGTAAAACCTTATATACAACGTTATCAGTTTATCCACTTGAAGGGTAAATATACAAATGTTGTGGGGAACCTACACGTGAACATGCTACATGGAATTCCCGTGGGGAAAACATGTTGAATGTAACTGAATATCGCAGCACTTGAGTGACTGCAGCACACAGTCCCCAGGCCCTTCATCTGAGTTACTGAATTGGGGAATCACACTCTGCAAGGGAGGTGCTGGATTTTTATTGGTCAAACTGGACTTCATGGGCGTCGTCCCTTTCAGAGGGCGTCGCCATTATGTAGATGTATTCAGGGGTGTGGCTGTGAGGTGAGTAAATACATACATTTACATATACATACATACCAACAAACATATATACATACCGTACAGACATACATATATACGTACAAACATACATATATACATACAAGATTTGTACTTTATATAGTAGATTTAGGGCCGTCGCAATTTAGCTATACTGCGAGTTATCGGAAATGTATGACAGCAGTCGTTAATGTACGTATGTACGATTGACGTATATTTAGGCCAAACATTTGTTAATAAACGAACATTCAGTTGTAGAATACCATTGTGGTAGTAAACTACTGCAATGGTATCCTATGGGTATCGGAAATCTACAATCGCATTATCGTAGATTTATGAACATTTGCGGTAATTTACAAATGAAAATGAATGATCAGTTTGGCGTTAAACCAATCATTAAAGGTGCGGTAATGCTAACAATCGATACCGCTTCTTTATGAATATGGCCCTTAGAGTTATTAGATGTTCTAAATTACATGTATGTACTGTGTATATAAATGTGTTTTCAAGGATCCAAGTGAAGGGATATATACAGAGAATCCTAGTCCTTATAGCAGGGACTGTAATAATATGAGGGTATAAATGAGGAATATTCACTCTGTATACACTATAGAGAATCCTAGTCCTTATAGCAGAGACTGTAATAATATGAAGGGTATAAATGAGGAATATTCACTCTGTATACACTATAGAGAATCCTAGTCCTTATAGCGGGGACTGTAATAATATGAAAGGTATAAATGAGGGTACCTCACTCTTGTATTCACTATAGAACTCCTATCCTTATAGCAATGACTGTAATAATATGAGGTATAAATTAAGGAGAGTCACTCTGTATACCTATAGAGAATCCTAGTCCTTATAGCGGGGACTGTAAATATATGACATGGTATAAATGAGGAATATTCACTCTGTATACCCTATAGAGAGAATCCTAGTCCTTATAAGCAGGGACTGTATAAATATGAGGGTATAAATGAGGAATATCACTCGTTCAGAATCTCGTCTCTATAGTCGCTATATGGTTATAAATCTCCATTCTAGAGAATCCTAGTCCTTAAGCGGGGACTGTAATAAAATGACAAGGGTATAAATGAGGAATTTCCTCGTATCACTATAGAAGATCCATTCCTTATAGCAGGGACTGTACTAATATGAGAATGGTAGTCATATAGAGATCTCGCGGGGACGTAATATATATGAAGAATCACTCTGTATACACTATAGAGAATCCTAGTCCCTTATAGTCAGAGGAACTTAATAATAGAGGGTATAAAATGACGAAATTCACTCGTAATTACCTATATGAGAATCCTAATCCTTATAAGCGATGTGACTGTAAATAATATAGAGGTATAATGAGTGAAATATTCACTCTTCGTACTATAGAATCCTAGTCCTTATTAGGGGGGCACTGTATATATATGATACGGGTATAAATGATGGAATATTCACTCCCTGTATCCACTAAGTAGAATCCTGGTCCTATAGCGGGACTGTAATAATATGCAGGTGTATAAATGAGGATATTCACATCTTATACACTTAGAGAAACCTAGATCCTTTACCGGACTTTAATATGAAAGGGGATATAATAGGGAATATTCCCTCTGTATACACTATAGAAATCCTAAGTCCTTATATCGAGGGACTGTAAATTGAAGGTATAAATGAAGGACTATTCACTTCTGTATACACTAATAGAGAATCCTATCCTTATAAG
This sequence comes from Hymenochirus boettgeri, assembly GCA_019447015.1. Taxonomy (NCBI): domain Eukaryota; kingdom Metazoa; phylum Chordata; class Amphibia; order Anura; family Pipidae; genus Hymenochirus; species Hymenochirus boettgeri. Next base: position 2,171,906 of record CM033472.1, read on the forward strand.
CGGGGGATTGTAATAATATGAGGTTAATATGAGGAAATTCACTCTGTATACATTACTAGAGAGATTCACTAGTCCTTATACGGGGACTGTAAAATATGAAGGGTATAATGAGGGAGATATTCCCTCGTATTCCCTATAGAATCCCTATCTTATACGGGGACTGTATAATTGAAGGGATAATGAAGGAATATTCACTCTATAACACTTAAAGAATCCTAGTTCCTTTATAGCGGGGACTGTAATATATTAAGGGTATAAATTGAGGATATATCTCCACTCTGTACCCTATAAGAGAATCCTATCACTTAACTAGCGGGACTGTAGAAATATGAAGGGTATAAATGAGGATATTCAGCTCTGTTTCACTATAAGAATCCCTGTCCTTATAAGGCAGGACTGTAATAAATGAAGGAGTATATAAATGAGGAAGTTCACTCTGTTATACACTAAGAGAATCCTAGTCCCTTATAGCAGGGACGTAATAATATGAAGGTATAAATGAGGATATTCACTCTGTATACACTATAGAAGAATCCTAGTCTTATAGCGGGGACTGTAATAATTGAAGGGTATAATGAGGATCTTACTCTCTGTATACACTATAGAGAATCCTAGTCCTTATAGCGGAGCCTGTATAATATGAAGGGTGTAAATGAGAGGAATATTTCACTCTGTATTCACTTAGAGAATCCTAGTCCTTATAGTCGGGACTGTAATAATACGAAGGGTATAATGAGGGATATTCACTCGTATACACTATAGAGAAACCTAGTCCTTTATAGCAGGACTGTAAGAATATGTAAGGGTATAAATGAGGGATATTCCACTGTATACACTATAGAGATCCTAGTCCTTATAGCGGGGCTGTATATAATAGAAGGGTAATATTGAGGAATATTCACTCTGTATTACACTAAATAGAGAATCCTATCCTTATAGCAGGGACTGTAATAATATGAGGGTTAAATGAGGGAATATTCACTCTGTATACACTATAGAAAATCCTAGTCCTTATAGCGGGGACTGTAATAATTGAAGGTATAAATGAGGAATATTCACTCTGTATCCCTATAGAGATCCTAGTCCTTATAGCGGGGACTGTAATAATATGAAGGGTAATAAATGAGGGATATTCACTCTTGTATTCACTATAGAGAATCCTAGTCCTTATAGCGGGGACTGTAATAATATGAAGGGTATAAATGAGGAATATTCACTCTGTATACACTGTAGAGAATCCTAGTCCTTATGCGGGGACTGTAATAATATGAAGGTATAAATGAGGAATATTCACTCTGTATACACTATAGAGAATCCTAGTCCTTATAGCGGGACTGTAATAATATGAAGGGTATAAATGAGGAATATTCACATCTGATACACTATAGAGAATCCTATCCTATAGCGGGACTGTAATAATATGAAGGGTAATAATGAGGATTTCACTCTGTATACACTAAGAGAACCTAGTCCTTAATGCGGGACTGTAATAATATGAGGGTAATAAATGAGGGATATTCACTCTGTATCACATAGAGAATCCTAGTCCTTATAGCAGGGACGTAATAATATGAGGGTATAAATGGAGGAATATTCACTCTGTATCACTAGAGAATCCTAGTCCTTATAGCAGGGACTGTATAATATGAAGGGTATAAATGAGGGAATATCACTTCTGTTACACTATAGAGAATCCTAGTCCTTATAGCGGGGACTGTACACTAATGAAGGGTATAATGAGGATTTCACTTCCCTGTATATCACTGATGAGAATCCTAGTCCTTATAGCGGGACTGTAAATATGAAGGGGTATAAGATGAGGAATATTCACTCTGTATCACTATAGAGAATCCTAGTCTTATGCAGGACTGAATAATATGAAGGTATATATGAATATTCACTCTGTATTACTATAGAGATCCTAGTCCTTTAGCGGGACTGTAATATATGAAGGGTATAATGAGGAATATTCACTCTGTATCACTATAGGAATCCTAGTCCTATAGCGGGGACTGTAATAATAATAAGGGTTAAATGAGGAATATTCACTCTGTACTATAGAGGCCTAAATCGGAATTATCTGAATACCTAAGATCTCTATCCCAGCGGGGACTTGTAAATAATATGAAGGTATAAATGCGAATGTGTCACTCTGTTACACTAAGATAATCCTATCTTATGCAGGGACTGTAATATATGAAAGGTATAAATGAGGGAATATATCCTCTGTATGCACTATATGAGAATCCTAGTCGCTTAGCAGCGGGGATGTAATAATACTAAGGGTAAATTGAGGGATATTCACTCTGTATACACTTCTAGAGGAATCCTAGTCGTTATACGGGGACTTGTCATAATATAAGGTATAAGAGATCCATGCTGCATCGTAAATTTCGTAAAGGGGACTGACGTGTATATAGGAATGATCACATGTATACCTAGAGAACTTCATAGCGGATGTATTATAACGAGGTTAATGAGGCTATTGATACTTGTCTTCTATGCGGGACTTATAATAGAGTAATAGGAAATCTACTCGAATTCAGAAATCCTATCTATACGACTAATACGATGAAATGGTCCACGTTTATACTAGCGAGATCCATAGTCCTTATAGCGGGAGATTAATTCTAGGATAATGAGAATCACTCCTCACAATAATCCCTGTCTGTTATCGGATAGTAAGGGTCAGATAGCGCGTGTATAATGGAAGGAAGTATGCTGATCTGCTTACACTTCCTAGCATATCCTATGTCCTTCTGCTGGGGACTCATCAGCATTGAGGTCAATATGAGGATACTCGTAATTACTTGATGGAGTCTCCTCATTCTTTGCGGGAAGCTGAGCAGCTATATGACAGTGGTAAATAAAATCGATGGAAATTTACTAACTGGTCATACACTAATAACTAGATGTCCAGGTCCTTTAAGCGTATAATTGGGGTATCAAGAGGGATTCCTTGTATCTATATGGAATCCTGCCTTATAGAGGACTGGTCATGAATTAAGGGTATAACTTAAGAATTCATCTAAATAGCTCTATTCTAATAGCTGGGGAGATGAGGGGAAGAGGGGGGGGGGGGGCACCATCATGTATTAGAACTAAAACTGTCCCATAGCGGACAATAGATACGAAGGGTTAATAGTATTCCAGATACACTTGAGAAGTCTAAGCATGACGAATAATGTTAGGTTAAATGATACTTACCCCCGTTCATATAGAATCCAGGCTATGGGCTTACTTGATAATAGGGATCTTCATTGTATGAATTTAGGAACTAGTCCATTATGCAGGGACAATAATAGCATGAAATAAGTCCTCTGTACACACTATGAGAAGCCTGTCCAATAGTCGGCTGAATAATTACTCGATGTATACTCGAGCAATATTATATCAATTTTTCTTTAACATAGAAGACTCTCTTAATCTCGATCGGGACTTATACTTGAAGGGTATAATGCGTGTTATTCCTCTTATCACAACTATAGAGAATCCCTAGTCCTCTATAGCAGGGACTTGTTAATAATCTGATAAAGATATAATGTGAGGATATTCCTCTGTATCATTTTCGCATAGAGAATCCTAGTCCCTTTAGCGGACTGTAATAAACTATCGAAGGTATAAATGAGGAGATTTCACTCTGTATACACTATAGAGAATTCCTATCCTTATAGCATGAACTGTAATATAATGAATGAGTATAAAAGGAATATTCACTCTGTAAACACATAGAGAATCCTAGTCCTTATAGCGGGGTCTGTATATACTGAAGGTTAAATGAGAGAATCTCACTCTGTATCAACTATAAGAGAATCCTATGTCCTTATAAGCGGGGACTGTAATACTATGAAGGGTATAATGAGGAATCACGTCCTGGTATTGCTTACTATAGAGAATCCTAGTCCTTATAGCGCGGACTGTTAATAATATATGAGGGTTAAAATGAGAATATTCACTCAGTATACCTTAGAGAATCCTAGTCCTTATAGTGCGGGACTGTAATCATTGAAGGGTATAATAGGAAGTGTCTATACACTCAACGTCCAAGGGATATTACACTATAAGAGAAATCCTAGTCCTTATAGCGGGGACTGTAAAATATCAAGGTATAATGAGGAATATGTCACTCTGTATATCACTATAGACTACAAGAACTATTATGTATAACTATAGAGATCCTAGTCCTTATAGCGGACTGTAATAATATGAAAGGTATAAATGATGGATATTCACTTCTCCCGTATTTAACTATAGAGAATCCTAGCCTTATAGGGGACTGTAATAATTGAAAGGGTATAATGAGGAATATTCACTCCCTGTATACACTATGAGAATCCTATCTATAGTACAGTTGGAGTTGAGTTTCACCGTCTGTATTCACTATAGAAATCCTAGTCCTTTAGCGAGGGACTGTAATAATATGAAAGGTATAAATGATTAATATTTACTCCGTATTCACTAAGGAGATCCTAGCTGTCCTTATAAGCGGTGGACCTGTTATAATATGAGGTATAAATGATGAATATCTCACCCGTATACACAACTATAGAGATCCTAGTCCTATATTAGCGGGAACTGTAATATAATACTGAAAAGGGTATACATTGAGGAATATTCACTCTGTATACCTATAGGATAGTCTAGTCCTTATAGGCGTGGACTGTAAATAGATACTGAAGGGAGCCATATGAGGGATATTCACTCGAGTATCACGCAGAGAGATCATAGCGTCCTTATAGCGGTGACCTGGTTATAATATGACAGGTATCGATGGTAAATATCACTCCGTATTCACTATAGCAAATCCTAGTCCTTATAGCGGGAACTGGTGAATATATGAAGGTATATAATGAGGGATATTCACCTCTGTATACGCTATGAGAAATCCTAGTCCTTATAGCAGGGCGACTGTAATATACTGTAAGGGTAATAAATGAGGAAGTATTTCTCTGTACACATATAGAGAATCCTAGTCCTTAATGCCGGGACTGTAATATATGAAGGGTATAAATGAGGAATATTCACTCTGTATGACGCCTATAGAGACTCCTATCCTTATAGCGGGGACTGTAAATACTAGAAGGGTATAAATGAGAATATTCACTTCTGTATACCATACGTATAGAATCCTCCCCTAAGTAAGATGTATAAATAGTTCACTCTGTATACCTCTAGAGGAATCCTGTCCTTATATCGGGGCTGTACTCCTATAGGAAGGTATAATGAGTGATTTCGCTCTGTTACACTATAGAGAATCCAGTCCCTTATAGCGTGGGACTGTATAATATTAAGGTATAAATGAGGGATATTCCTCTGTAACACTAAGAAATCCTGTCCTCTATGCGGGGACTGCTATATACGAAGGTTATAAATGAGGAATATTCACCTGTATACACTATAGAGAACCTAGTCCTTATAGCGGGACGTAATATATGAAGGTATAAATGAGGAATATTCACTTGTTCACTAGAGATATCATAGGCGATTTAAAACAAGTATAATGAGATTTCCATTCGTATCCTAAAATCTTCTGCGAATTGAGGGATATAAGTCCTCCCCCCGTGTAGTGCAGCCAACTATTAATTACACCTAGTCCTTATAGCGGGGACTGTATAATATGATGGTCATAAATGAGGATTCACTCTATACACTATAGTAGAATCCTAGTCCTTATAGCAGGGACTGTAATAATATGAAGGTGTATAAATGAGGAATATTCCGCTCTGTTACATCTATAGAGAATCCGTAGTCTTATAGCGGGGGTAATAATAAATGAAGGGTATAATAGGAATAATTCACTCCTATATCCTATCTAATAATCCTAGTCCTTATAGCGGACTGTAATAATAAGGGTATAAATTAGGATATTCACTCTGTCATATGATAGAATCACTAGTCTTATAGCGGGACTGTAATATATGAAGGGTATAAATGAGGAATATTACACTCTGTATACACTATAGAGAATCCTAGTCCTGTATGCAGGGGACTGTAATAATACGAAGGGTATAATGAGGGATTTCCCTCGTATTCACTATAGAGATCCAGTCTCCCTTAAGCGGGGACTGTAATAATATCGAATGGTATAAATGAGGATATCACTCTGTATATTACTAGAGAATCCTAGTCCTTATACCGGGAGACTGTAATATATGAGGTTAATGAGGAATATTCACTCTGTATTACTATAGAGAATCCTAGTCCTTATAGCGGGACTGTATAATATGAGGTATAAATGAGAATATTAACTCTGTAGCACTATAGAGAATCCTAGTCCTTATAGCGGACTGTAATAATACGAGGTATAAATGAGGAATATTCACTCGTATTCACTATAGAGATCCTAGTCCTTATAGCGGACTGTAATATATGAAGGTGTAATAATGAGGTATATTCACTCTGTATACACTATAGAGAATCCTAGTCCTTATATCGGATGTAATAATATGAAGGGTATAAATGAGGATATTCACTCCTGTATAACTATAGAGAATCCTAGTCCTTATAGCGGGACTGTAATAATATGAAGGGATAAATGAGGAAATATCACTCTGTAGACACTATAGAGATCCTAGCCTTTATAAGACTGTAATAATATGAGGGTAATAATGAGGATATTCACTTCTTATATACTATAGAGAATCCTAGTCCTTATAGCAGGAGACTGTAATAATATGAGGTATAAATGGGGATATTCACTCTGTATACACTATAGAGAATCCTAGTCCTTATAGCGGGGACTGTAATAATATGAAGGGTATAAATGAGGATATTCACTCTCTATACACTAGAGAACCTATCCTTATAGCGGGGGACTGTAATAATATGAAGGGTATAAATGAGGAATATCACTCTGTATACACTATAGAGAATCCTAGTCCTTATAGCAGGGACTGTAAATAATATGAAGGGTATAAATGAGGAATATTCACTCTGTATCACTATAGAGAATCCTAGTCCTTATAGCGGGACTGTATAATATGAAGGGTATAAATGAGGAATATTCACTCTGTATTCACATAGAGAATCCTAGTCCTTATAGCAGGGACTGTAATAATATGAGGGTAAATAAATGAGGAATATTCACTCTGTATACACTATAGAGAATCCTAGTCCTTATAGCGGGACTGTAATAATATGAAGGGTATAAATGAGGGATATTCACTCTGTTACACTTAGAGAATCCTAGTCCTTATAGCAGGGACTGTAATAATATGAAGGGTATAATGAGGAATATTCACTCTGTATACACTATAGAGAATCCTAGTCCTTAGCAGGACTGTAATATATGAAGGGTATAATGAGGATATTCACTCTGTATCACTATAGAGAATCCTAGTCCTTATAGCGGGACTGTATAATATGAGGGTATAAAATGAGGAATTCACTCTGTATCACTATAGAGAATCCTAGTCCTATAGCGGGGATGTAAATCTATGAAGGGTATAAATGAGGGATATTCATCTGTATACACTATAGAGATCCTAGTCCTTATAGCGGACTGTATAATATGAAGGTATATGATGGAATATCACTTCTGTATACACTATAGAAGAATCCTAGTCCTTATAGCGGGACTGTAATAATATGAAGGGTATAAATGAGGGATATATTCACTCTGTATACACTTAGAAGAATTCCTAGTCCTTTATAGCGGGGACTTAATAATAGAAGGGTATAAATGAGGATATTCACTCTGTATCACTATAGAGAATCCTAGTCCTTATAGCGGGGACTGTAATAATATGAAGGTATAAATGAGGAATATTCACTCTGTATACACTATGAGAATCCAGTCCTTATAAGCGGGGACTGTAATAATATGAAGGGTATAAATGAGGGATATTCACTCTGTATACCTATAGAGAATCCTAGTCTCTATAGCGCGGGACTGTAATAATATGAAGGGTATAAATGAGGGATATCACGTTTATCACTATAGAGAATCCTATCCTTATAGCAGGGACTGTAATAATATGAAGGTTATAAATGAGGATATTCACTCTGTATACACTATAGAGAATCCTATCCTTATAGCGGGACTTAATAATATGAAGGGTATAAATGAGAATATTCACTCTGTATACACTATAGAGAATCCTAGTCCTTATAGCGGGGACTGTAATATATGAAGGGTATAAATGAGGAATATTCACTCTGTATACACTATAGAGAATCCTAGTCCTTATAGCAGGGACTGTAATAATATGAAGGTATAAATGAGGAATATTCACTCTGTATACCACTCTAGAGAATCCTAGTCCTTATAGCGGGACTGTAAATAATATTAAGGGTATAAAATGAGGAATATTCACTCTGTATATCACTATAGAGAATCCTAGTCCTTATAGCGGGGACTGTAATAAGTAGAGGGTATAAATGAGGAATATTCACTCTGTATTCACTATAAAATCCTAGTCCTTATAGCAGGGACTGTAATAATATGAAGGGTATAAGAGGATATTCACTCTGTATATCACTATAGAGAATCCTAGTCTTATAGCGGACTGTATAATATGAAGGGTATAAATGAGGAATATTCACTCTGTAATCACTATAGAGAATCCTAGTCCTTATAGCGGGACTGTAATAATATGAAGGGTATAAATGAGAATATTCACTCTGTATCACTATAGAGAATCCTAGTCCTTTATAGCAGGGACTGTAATAATATGAAGGGTATAATGAGGAATATTCACTCTGTATCACTATAGAGAATCCTAGTCCTTATAGCGGGGACTGTAATAATAGAAGGTATAAATGAGGGAATATAATTCACTCGTATACACTATAGAGAACTCATAGTCCTTATAGCGGGACGTATAATATGAAGGGTTAATGAAGGATATTCACTCTGTATCACATAGAGAATCCTAGTCCTTATAGCAGGGACTGTAATAATATGAAGGTATAAATGAGGATATTCACTCTGTATACCTATAGAGAATCCTATCCTTAGCGGGACTGTAATAATATGAAGGGTATAAATGAGGAAATTCACTCTGTATAACTATAGAGAATCCTAGTCCTTATAGCAGGGGACTGATATATGAAGGGATAAATGAGGAATATTCACTCGTATACTAGAGAAGTCCAAGTCTTATAGCGGGACGTTAAGAATAGAAGGTATAAATGAGGATATTCACTCTGTATCACTATAGAGAATCCTAGTCCTTATAGCAGGAACTGTAATATATGAAGGGTATAAATAGGGATATTCACTCTGTTTCACTATAGAAATCCTAGTCCTTATAGCAGGGACTGTAATAATATGAAGGGTTAAAATGGGAATATTCACTCTGTATCACTATAGAGAATCCTAGTCCTTTATAGCAGGGACTGAAAATATGAAGGGTTATAAATGAGGATATTCACTCTGTATACACTATGAGAATCCTAGTCCTTATAGCGGACTGTAATAATACGAAGGGTATAAATGAGGAATATTACTCGTAGACATGGTATAGAGAATCCTATCCTTATAGCAGAGACTGTAATAATGAAGATATAATGAGGAATATTCACTCTGTATCACACTATAGAGAATCCTAGTCCTTATAGCGGGACTGTAATAATATGCAGGTATAAATGAGGATATTCACTCTGTATTCGCTATAGAGAATCCTAGTCCTTATAGCGGGGACTTAATAATATGAAGGTAAATAATGAGGAATATCACTCTGTATCACTATAGAGAATCCTAATCCTTATAGCGGGGACTGTAAAATATTAAGGTATAAATGAGGAATATTCCACTCTGTCACCTATAGAGAATCCTAGTCCTATAAGCGGGGACCTGAATAATATGAGGTTATAAATGAGAATATTCACTCTGTATCAATAGAAATCCTAGTCCATATAGCAGAACTGTAATAATGAAGGGTATTAATATGAATATTCACTCTGTATTCACATAGAGAATCCTAGTCTTTTTAGCGGGACTGTAATAATATGAAGGGTATAAATGGGAGGGATATTCACTCTGTATACACTATAGAGAATCCTAGTCCTTATAGCAGGGACTGTAAAATAAAGGGTAATAATGAGGATATAATCCTCTGTGATCATTATAGGAATCCTAATCTATACGAGACTGTCATAATTTTCATTTGTATTCACTATAGAGAATCCTCCTAGGTCCTTTATATCTTACAGGGGTTTGACTGTATATATTGATAAGGGTATGTTAATTATGTTAACAGGTTGTAATATCACTCTTATAACTGTAGAGGAATCCTAGTCCTTATAGCAGGACTGTAATAAATATGAAAGTATAAATGAGGATATTCACTCGATACACTTAGGAATCCTAGTCCTTATATCAGGGACGTAATAATATCGAGGGTATAAATGAGGAATATTCAACTCTGGTATACACAAGAGAATCCTAGTCTATACGGGGACTGTAATATATGAAGGTATAAATGGGATCACTCTGATCACTGATAGAGAATCCTAGTCCTTATAAGTCAGGACTGTAAAATATAGGGGTCTCAAATGAGAATATTCACTCTGTATCTATAGAGAATCCTAGTCCTAGTAGCGGGGACTGTAAATAATATGAAGGGTATAATGAGAATATGTCACTCTGTATACACTTAGAGAATCCTAGTCCTTATAGGGGACTGTAATAATATGAGGGGTATAAATGAGGAATATTCACTCTGTTCACTATAGAGAATCTAGTCTTATGCAGGGACTGTAATAACTATGAAGGGTATAAATGAGGATAGCACTCTGTATCCACTATAGAGAATCCTAGTCCTTATAGCGGGACTCGTAATAATTGAAGGTATAATGAGGATATTCACTCGTATACACTATAGAGAATCCTAGTCCTTAAGCGGGGACTGTAAATATGAAGGGTATAAATGAGGGATATCACTCTGTATACACTATAGGAATCCTAGTCCTAATAGCGGGGACTGTAATAATGAAGGGTAAATGAGGGATATTCACTCTGGTATACACTGTATAGAATCCTAGTCCTTATGCAGGACTGTAATAATTAAGGGTAAAATTGAGGAATATTCACTCTGTATCACTTAGAGAATCCTAGTCCTTATAGCGGGGGACTGTAATAATATGAAGGGTATAAATGGGAATATACTCTGTAGTTACACTATAGGATCCTAGTCCTTATAAGCGTGGACTGGAAAATATGAGGGTTAAATGAGATATCACTCTGTATACACTATAAGACGATCCTAGTCCTTATAGGCGGGACTGTAATAATATGATGGTATAATGAGGTATTCACTCTGTATACACTATAGAGAATCCTAGTCCTTATAGCGGGGACTGTAATAATATGAAGGGTTATAAATGAGGGATTCACTATTGTATTCCTATAGAGAATCCTAGTTCTCTTATACGGGGACTGTAATATATGAAGGTATAAATGAGGATATTCACTCGTATAACTATAGAGAATCCTAGTCCTTATAGCGGGGCTGTAAATATGATCGGGGTATAAATAGGATATTCACTCTGTATTCACTATATAGAATCCTAGTCCTTATAGCGGGGACTGTATATACTGAGGGGTATAATGAGGAATATTCACTCTGTATCACTTAGAGAATCCTAGTTCCTATAGCAGGGACTGTAATAATGAAGGGTATAAATGAGGGAATTCACCTCTGTATCACTAATAGAGAATCCTAGTCCTTATAGCAGGGCTGTAATAATATGAAGGGATAAATGAGGAATATTCACTCTGTATTCCCTATAGAGATCCTAGTCCTTATAGCAGGGACTGTTAACAATATGAAGGGTATATAATGAGAATTCACTACTATATACCTACTAGAGAACCTAGTCCCTTATTAGCAGGGACTGTTAATTAATGAAAGGGTATGAAATGGGACAATATTAACTCCGATACATTAGTAGAATCCTAGTCCCTTATAGCAGGACTGTCATAATATGACGGGATAAATGAGGATAGTTCACTCTGTCCGACTATAGAGAATCCTGTCCTATAGAGGGGGACTGTACTAATATGAAGGGTATAAATGAGGATATCAATCTGGTATTCGCTATAGAGAATGCCTAGTTCCTCCTTTAATAAGCGGGACTGTTACTAATATGAAGCGGTAAAATGAGGAATATCCTCTGTATTTAAAAAAAAAAAACTATAGAGACTCCTTAGTCCTTATGACGGGACTGTTAATAAATGAAGATAATGAGGGAATATTCACTCTGTATACACTATAGAGGAATCTATCTCCTTGATAGTTCGGGGACGTCATACATGAAGGGTATAATATGAGGGATATTCACTCTGTATGACTGATAGAGAATCCTAGTCCTTATAGCGGGGACTGTAGATAAATATGAAGGTAGTTAATGAGCGAATATTACACTCTTGTATCACTATAGAGAATCCTAGTCTTATAGCAGGGACTAGAATATAGAGGGTAAAATTGAGGAATATTCACTATGTATACATTATAGAGCATCCTAGTCCTTATAGCGGGACTGTACCATATATGAAAGGGTATAAAGATGAATATTCACTCTTATACACTATAGAGAATCCTAGTCCTCATAGTCAGAGACTTTAATAAATTCCTCTGTATTCACTATATAAATCCTAGTCCTTATAGCAGGACTTTAATACTATGAAAGGGTATAATGAGGAAATGCACTATGTATACACGTAGAGAAGCCTAGTCCTTATAGCAGGGACTGTATAATATGAAGGTATAAAATGAGGGATATTCACTCTGTATACACTGTCGAGAATCCTAGTCCTTATAGCAGGACTGTAATCCATATGAGGGGTATAAATGAGGAATATCACTCTGTATACACTATAGAGAATCCAGGCCTCATACGGTGGCTGTAATAATAGAAGGGTAATAAATGAGGATTTCACTCTGTATACACTGGTAGAGAATCCTAGTCCTTTAGCAGGACTGTATATCTGAGGGGGTACTAAATGAGGACTATCACCTGTATTCACGATAAGAATCCTAGTCTTATAGCAGGACTGTAATAATTAAGGGTATAATGAAGGAATATCCAGCTCTGTATTCACTATAGAGAATCCTAGTCCTTATAGCAGGGACTGTAATAAGCTAGGGTATAAATGAGGGATATTCACTCTGTAACACTAATGAGAATCCTAGTTCCTTATAGCGGGTACTGAATATAGATGAGGGTAAATTAGGGATATTCACTCTGTTATAACACTATGAAGAATCCTCGTCCTTAGAGCGGGGACCTGTAATCATATGAAGGGTATAAATGGGAATATCACATCCTGTTACATGTCGATATCCTAGTCCTTATAGCAGGGACCTGTAATATATGAAGGGTATAATTGAGGAATATTCACTCTGTATTCACTATAGATAATCCTAGTCCTATAGGCGGGGACTGTAATAATATGAAGGTATAAATGAGGAATATCACTCGGTATTCACTATAGAGAATCCTAGAGTCCTTATAGCGGGGCTTAATAATATGAAGGGTATAAATGGAGGATATTCACTCTGTATACACTATAGAGAATCCTAGTCCTTATAGCAGGGACTGTAATATATGAAGGTATAAATTAGGGATATTCCACTCTTAGAACACTAGAGAATCCTAGTCCCTTATAGCGGGACTGTAATAATCTGAAGGGTATAAATGAGGGATATTCCTTTGTATCACTAATAGAGAATCCGAGTCCCGTTTAAAAATAGCGGGGACTGTACTATTGAATGGTATAAATGAGGGATAATTCACTCTGTATATACTATAGAGAATCCTAGTCCTTATAGCGGGACTGTGAATATATAACGGGTTAAAGAGGGATATTCACTCTGTATTCACTATAGAGAATCCTAGTTCCTTATAGCGGGACTGTAAATATATGAGGGGTATCATGAGGAATATTCACTCTGTTTCACTATATAAATCCTATTCCTTATAGCATGGACTGTAATAATATGAAGTTATAAATGGAGGAATATCATCTCTGTATCACTATAGAGAATCCTAGTCCTTAATCGCAGGGACTGTAATAATATGAAGGGTATACAAATGAGCAATATTCACTCTGATTCACTATGAGAATCCTAGTCCTAAGCAGTGACTGTAATCATATGAAGGGTATAAATGAGAATTTCACTCTGTATCACTATAGTAATCTAGTCCTTATAGCGGGTACTGTAAAATTGAGGGTATAAATGAGAATTTCACTCTGTATTCACTATAGATCCTGTCCTTATAGCGGGGACTGTAATTAAATGAAGGGTATCCAATGAGGATATTCATCTGTACACTATGAAGATCTAGTCCTTATAGCAGGGGACTGTTGTAATAATGATGAAGGGTATTAAATGATGAATATTCACTCTGTATACACTATAGAGAATCCTAGTCCTTATGCGAGGACGTAATAATATGAAAGGTATAAGATGGATATTCACTCCTGTAATTCATATAGAGAATTCCAGTCCTTCTATAGCGCAGGGACTCGTAATAATATGAAAGGGTATAAATGAGGAGATATGTTACCTGTATACCTATAGGAGAACCTAGTCCTTTTAGCGGAGTGACTTGTAATAATAAGAAGGGTATACAATGAAGATATCCACTCTGTATACACTAGAGAGAATCCTAGTCCTTATAGCGGGGACTGTAATAATAGAAGGTATAAATGGGGCTATACTTGATACCTTATAGAGAATCCTAGTCCTTATAGCGGACTTAATATAGAAGGGTTATAATGAGGGATATTTCACTCTGTATTCCTATAGAGTAATCCTATCCTTATAGCCGGGACTGAATAATATGAAGGGTATAAATGAGGAATATTCACTCTGTATCACGTATAGAAGATCCTATGTCCTTATAGCAGGGAACTGTAATAATTGAGGGTCTATAATGGGGAATAATTCAACTCTGTATGACACTATAGAAGATCCCTTAGTCCTTATAGCAGGGACTGTATATATGAAGGGTATAAATGGGAGGAATATCACGCTTGTATTACACTATAGAGACATCCTAGTCCCTTATAGGGGACTGTAATATACGAGGTATAAATGGGCAATATTCAACTCAGTATCCTAATAGATAATCCTAGTGCCTTATAGCAGGAGACTGTAAAATATGAAGATAAATGAGGATATTAACTCTGTACACACTATAGAGCATCCTTAGTCCTTATAGCAGTACTGTAATAATATGAAGGGTATAAATGAGTGAATATTCACTCTGTATTCGCATAGAGAATCCTAGTCCTTATAGCAGGGATTAATAGATAGAAGGGTATAAATGAGGAATATGTCACTCTGTATTCACTTAAGATAATCCTTATCCATAGCGGGGACTGTAAATATAGAAGAGTATAAATGAGGATATTTTACTCGTACACACGATAGCAGATCCTAGTCCTTATAGCGGGGACTGTAATTAATTTAAGGTATTAATGGAAGAATATTCACTCTGTATTCACGATAGAGAATCCTAGTCCTTATACTGGACTGTAATAATTGAAGGGTCTAAATGAGGTATATTCACTCTATCTCTGTATACACTATTAGAATCCTAGTCGCTTATAGCAGGGGACTGTAATATATGAAAGGGTTTATGACGATATTCATCTGTATTCCACTATCAGAGAATCCTAGTCCTATCGCAGGGACTGTAATAATATGAAGGGTATAATGGGGAATATCACTCTGTATACACTATAAGAGACCCTATCCTTATAGCAGGGCTTAACAATATGAAGGTATAAATGAGGAATATTCACTCTGTAAAGTGTATATAGAATCGCCTATTCCTTATAGCATAGAACTGGTAATACTATGAAAGAGTTAAATGAGGAATCTTCACTCTGTACACCACTATAGAGAATCCTAGTCCTTATAAGCAGGGACTTGTATATAGGAAGGGTATAAATGATAAATTCACTCTTATTTACTATAAGAATCCTAGTCCCGTATGCGGGGACTGGTAATTATATGAAGGGTATAAATGAGGACTATTCAACTGTGGTATACACTATAGAGATCCTAGTCCTTATACAGGTACTGAATTAATATGAAGAGGTTAATAAATTAGGAATATTCACTCTGTATTCCCTATGAGAATCCTAGTCCTTTAGCGGGGACTGTTAATAATATGAATGGTATAAATGAGGAATATTCACTCTGTATTCACAATATAGAATCCTAGTCCTTATAGCGGGGACTGTAATAATATGAAGGGTATAAATGAGGAATTCACTCTGTATCACTATAGAGAATCCTAGTCCTTAAGCGGGGACTGTGTACATAAAATGAAAGGGTACTAAATGAGGGATTTCACTCTGTATTCATATAGAAGATCCATTCCTTATAGCGGGGACTGTATAATAGGATGGTACATAATGGAGGAATATTCACTCTGTATTCACTATAGAGAATCCCTAGTCCCTTATAGTCGAGGACTTACTAAATCGAGGGTATAAATGAGGAATTCACTCGTAATTACACTATAGAGAATCCTATTCCTTAAGCGGTGGACTGTATAAATGAAGGGTATAATGAGAGGAATATTCACTCTGTATACCTATCGAGAATCCTATCCTTATTCAGCGGGGACTGTAGTAATATGAAGGGTATAAATGAGGATTTCACTCCGTATTCACCTAAGAGAATCCTAGTCCTTGATAGCAGGGACTGTAAATAATATGAGGGTATAATGAGGAATATTCACTCTGTATACACATAGAGAATCCTAGTCTTCTACAGGGACTGTAAATATGAAGGGAATAAATGGGAATTCCACTCTGTATACACTATAGAGAATCCTAGTCCTTATAGCGGGGACTGTATAATAAAGGTATACAATGAGGAATATTCACTCTGTAATTCACTAATAGAGAATCCTAGTCCTTATAGCGGGGGACTGTAATAATATGAAGGGTATAAATGAGGAATATTCACTCTGTATACCACTATAGAGAATCCTAGTCCTTATAGCGGGGACTGTAATAATATGAAGGGTATAATGAGGAATATTCACTCTGTATACCTATAGATCCTAGTCTTATACGGGGACTGTAATAATATGAAGGGTATAAATGAGAATATTCACTCGTATACACTATAGAGAATCCTAGTTCCTTATAGCGGGACTGTAATACTATAAGGGTATAAATGAGGAATTCACTGTCACTCTGTATGCCTATAGAGAATCCTAGTCCTTAATAGCAGGGACTTTATATATGAGGGTATAAATGAGGATATTCACTCTGTGATTCACTATAGAATAACCTGTCCTTAAGCAGGGACTGTAATAATATGAAGGGTATAAACATGAGGGAATATCACGTCTGTCATCCACTATAGAGAATCCTAGTCCCTTATAGCAGGGACTGTAATAATATGAAGGTATAAATGAGGATATTCACTCTGTATACACTATAGAAGAATCCTAGTCTTATAGCGGGGACTGTAATAATATCGAAGGGTATAATGAGGATCTTACTCTTGTATACACTATAGAGAATCCCTAGTCCTTATAGCGGAGCTGTATAATATGAAGGTGTAAATGAAGGAATATTTCACTCTGTATTCACTCTAGAGAATCCTAGTTCCTTATAGTCGGGACTGGTAATAATACGAAGGGTATAATGAGGGATATTCACTCTGTATACACTGATAGAGAATCCTAGTCCTTTAAGCGGGGACTGTAATAATATGAAGGGTATAATGAGGATATTCCTCTGTATACACTATAGAATCCTATCCTTATAGCGGGGCTGTATATATGAAGGTAATATATGAGGAATATTCACTCTGTATTCACTAAATAGAGAATCCTATCCTTATAGCAGGTACTGTAATAATATGAGGGTTAATAATGAGATATTCACTCTGTATACACATAGAAAATCCTAGTCCTTATAGCGAGGACTGTAATAATTAATGTTATAAATGAGGAATATTCACTCTGTATCACTATAGAGAATCCTAGTCCTTATAGCGGGGACTGTAATAATATGAAGGGTATAAATGAGGGAATATTCACTCTGTATTCACTATAGAGAATCCTAGTCCTTATAGCGGGGACTGTAATAATATGAAGGGTATAAATGAGGAATATTCACTCTGTATACACTGTAGAGAATCCTAGTCCTTATAGCGGGGACTGTAATAATATGAAGGTATAAATGAGGAATATTCACTCTGTATACACTATAGAGAATCCTAGTCCTTATAGCAGGGACTGTAATAATATGAAGGGTATAAATGAGGAATATTCACATCTGATACACTATGAGAATCCTATCTCTATAGCGGGACTGTAATAATATGAGGGTAATAATGAGGAATTTCACTCTGTATACACTAAGAGAACCTAGTCCTTAAGCGGGACTGTAATAATAGAGGGTAATAAATGAGGTATATTCACTCTGTATACACGATAGAGAATCCTAGTCCTTATAGCAGGGACGTAATAATATGAGGGTATAAATGAGGAATATTCACTCTGTATACACTATGAGAATCCTAGTCCTTATAGCGGGACTGTATAATATGAGGGTATAAATGAGGGATATCACTCTGTATACTATAGAGAATCCTAGTCCTTATAGCGGGGACTGTAATAATGAAGGGTATAATGAGGATATTCACTTCCCTGTATATCACTGATAGAGAACCTAGTCCTTATAGCGGGGACTGTATAATATGAAGGGGTATAATGAGGAATATTCACTCTGTATTCACTATAGAGAATCCTAGTCCTTATGCAGGGACTGTAATAATATGAAGGGTATATGATGAGATATTCACTCTGTATTACATATAGAATCCTAGTCCTTATAGCGGGACTGTAATAATATGAAGGGTATAATGAGGAATATTCACTCTGTATTCACTATAGGAATCCTAGTCCTATAGCGGGGACTGTAATAATAATAAGGGTTAAATGAGGAATATTTCACTCTGTATTGGCTATAAGAATCCTAAGTCCTTATATCGGGGACTGTATAATATGAAGGTTATAAATGAGAATATTCACTCCTGTTATTCACTATAGAGAATCTGTCCTTATGAGGACTGTAATAATATGAAGGGTAATAACATGAGGAATATTCACTCTGATCACTATATAGAATCCTAGTCTGTGCTTAGAGCAGGACTGTATAATATGAATGGGTATAAATGAGGAATATTCACTCTGTATACACTCTAAGAGAATCCTAGTCCTATATAGCAGCGGACTGTTAATAATTGAAGGGTATAATAATGAGGATACGTATCACTTGTAGTCACTAGTCAGAATCTTCTTCAGCTGTAAAATATGAGCTGGTAAAACAATGAGGATATCACTTGTATAACTCAGAGGATCCTAAGTCTGCCAGATGATATAATCTGAAGTTACATATAACGGGTATAGTGCCTGTGTACCTTGATAAAGTACGACTATCCTCGTCCTTACAGCCGACGGATAGCTTCCTGGGTATAATGGATTCCTCTGATCACTCATAGAACCTGTCACTTAGCAGAGACTGTAATACTATGATGGGTCATTATGGGGCAAAATATCACTGCTGTAGTTCAGGCATACATTAGAAATCTAGTCCTCTCATGTGGGACGAATTATAGTATAATTGGAGAACTATTCCCTACTTCTTATATGAGGATCTAGTCCCTTAGAGGGACTACCTATAAGTATTGGGGAATTCCTGTATAACTTAGAATGCTTGCAGGCTGAACGAGTATGGCATATTCCTATAATTGAGAATCGTCATGCAGAGACCTTATAGTATGAAGAGTAAAATGGATAACTACACACTGTAAAACTAGTCTAGCGGGGATAAGTATTATGGATAATGAGGACCTGTATCGCTTCGAGATCGTTTACGCGTGGGGGGGGGGGGGGGGCCACCCTACATGATAATATAAGTATAACTGAGAATACTCTGATCACTCAGAGAACTAGCCTTTAGCTGGGATGTTATATGAGTAATGATTTCCATTAACATCTCGAAAGAGAATCCTGTCTTATAGGGAGAATATGAGGTTATTACTGGAAATTGCTATCTGTATAGTCAGATGGAATTGCTGTCCATTTAGATAAGCACACTGAGGCACTAGTTGAATAATACTGATGGTATATCGATCAATATTTCAATCTCTGTATCATATAGAGAAGTCCTTAGTCCTTATATCAGACTGTATATAAGAGTATATGCGGGTATTCCTCTTATCACCTATAGAGATCCTAGTCCTTATAGCAGGGACTGTAAAATTGAAGGTATAATGTAGATATTCACGCTGTATGACATTTTGATAGAGAATCCTAGTCCCTTCTAGCAGGACTGTAATAATAGAAGGTTAGATTCATCTCTGTACCCTATAGAGAATTCCTAGGTCCTTATAGCATGACTGTCAATATATGAATGGTATAAAGAGGACTATTCACTCTGTCAACACGATAGAGAATCCTAGTCCTTATAGCTGGGACTGTAATATATGAGGTTAAATAGGGATATTCACTCTTATACAACTATAAGAATCCTAGTCCTTTATAGCGGGGACTGTAATAATATGAAGGGTATAAATGAGGGATAATCACTCTGGTATTCCTTACTATAAGAGAATCCTAGTCCTTATAGCGCGGCTGTAATAATAATGAGGTATAAATGAGATATTCACTCAGTATACACTGTAGAGAATCCTAGTCCTTATAGGGGGACTGTAATAATATAAGGGTATAAAATGAGGAATTATTCACTCTGTATACACTATAGAGAATCCTAGTCCTTATACGGGGACTGTAAAATATGAAGGGTATAATGAGGATATTCACTCTGTATATCACTAGCTATAGATAATCCTAGTCCTTATAGCAGGTGACTGTAATAATATGAGGTATAAATGAGGAATATTCACTCTGTATACACTATAGAGAATCCTAGTCCTTATAGGCGGGGACTGTAATAATATGAAGGGTATAAATGATGGATATTCACTCTGTATACACTATAGAGAATCCTAGTCTCTTATAGCGGGTACGAATAATAGGAAGGGTATAATGAGGGTATTCACTCTGTATCACTATAGAGAATCCTAGTCCTTATAGCGTGGGACTGTAATATATGATGGTATAAATGGAAATATTCACTCCGTAGTGTCACTAAGAGAATCCTAGTCCTTATAGGGGACTGTATAATATGAAGGGTATAAATGAGGAATATTCACTCTGTAATTCACTATAGAGATCCTAGTCCTATATGTGGGGACTGTATAAATACGAGGGTATAAATGAGGAATATTCACTCCGTAATACCTATACGGAATCCTAGTCCTTATAGGCGAGGGACTGGTAATAATAGAAGGGGATAAATGAGGGACTAATTCACTCGTGATCACGAGTAGAGATCATACCCTTAAGCGGGACTTAATAATATGAAGGGTATCAATGAAGGATATTCACTTTGTATTCACTATAGCAGATCCGAGTCCTTATAGCGGGCCTGATAGGAGGAAATATGGATATCCGGGTAATATATAAGAATCGTTGTGATGTATAATATGACGGTAAATAGTCTTCACCTGTATTCACGATGAGAAATCCTAGTCCTTATAGCAGGGGACTGTAATAGTATGAAGGGTATAAAAATGAGGAAATTTACTCTGTCAATTCATATAGAGAATCCTGTCCTTATAGCCAGGGACTGTACATATTATGAAGGGTATAAAGAGGAATATTCACTCTGATTCACTATAGAGAATCCTATCCTTATAGCAGGACTGTAATAATATGAAGGGTATAAATGGGAATACTTCCACTCTGTATTACTCTACGAGAATCCTAGCCCTTATAGCCGGGAACTGTATAATATGAAGGGTACATAAATGAGGGAATTCATCTGTATTCACTATAGAGAATCCTAGTCCTTTAGCGGGGCCTGTAATAATATACGGTTAAAATGAGTGAATATTCACTCTGTATACACTATAGAGAATCCTAGTCCCTTAATGCGTGGACTGTAATAATATTAACGGTATAAATGAGGATATTCACTCTGTATTCACTATAGAAATCCTAGTCCTTATCAGCGGGGACTGTAAATATGAGGTATAATGAGGAAATTCACCTGGATTCACCTATAGAGAATCCTAGCCCTTATAGCTGGAACTGTAATAATATGATGTGTATAAATGGGAATATTCACTCTGGATACTTCAAGAATCCTCCATCTTCTATAGCGGACCGTAACATTAGAGGGGTATAATGAGATATTACTCTTAACCTAGCCCCGATGACCTCAGCCACTTTTTAGCTATAGCGGGACTGTAATAATATGAATGGGTATAAAGGAAGATAATGCACTCATTATACACTATAGAGAACCTAGTCCTTATAGCGGGACTGTAATAAGTAATGAAGGTTATAAATGGAATATTCCGGTATACATTAAGAGAATCCAGTCTCTTATGCAGGGAACTTTAAGTAGAAGGGTATAAATGAGAATATTCCACTCTGATTACTTCTAGATATCCTAGTCCTTATACAGGACTGTAATCATTGAAGGGTATAATGAGGGATATTCACTCTGTATTCAATATAGAAGAATCCTAGTTCCTTATAGCGGAACTGTAATAATATGGAATTGGATTTCACGTATACCACATGAGAATCATTAACCGTACTTGAGTATAAAGATATCACTCTGTATACCTAGAGAATCCTAGTCCTTATGCAGGGACTGTAATAATAACGAAGGTATAATGGGGCAATCTTCACTCAGTAATTACACTATAGAGAATCCAGCTCCCTTAAGCGACGAAATAGAGACATGGTTCACTTAATAATACTAGCTATACGGTGTGTAACAATTGAGGGATATAATCACTCTGTATTCGTAGAGAATCCTAGTCCTTATCGGGAAGACTGTAATATATGATGGTTAATAGTGAATATTCACTCTGTATTCACTATAGAGAATCCTAGTCCTTATAGCGGGACGTGTAATAATATGAGGTAAATAAATGATGAATATTAACTCTGTAGCACTATAGAGAATCTAGTCCTTATAGCGGACTGTAATATATAGAGGTATAAATGAGGATATTCACTCTGTATTCACTAAGAGAATCCTAGTCCTTATAGCGGACTGTAATAATATGAAGTGTAAAATGAGGATATTCACTCTGTATACACTATAGAGAATCCTAGTCCTTATACGGGACTGTAATAATATGAAGGGTATAAATGAGGATATTCACTCCTGTATAACTATAGAGAATCCTAGTCCTTATAGCGGGACTGTAATAATATGAGGGATAAATGAGGAGGAATATCACTCTGTAACACTATAGAGAATCCTAGCCTTTATAGCAGACTGTAATAATATGAGGGTAATAATGAGGATATTCACTTCTTATAACTATAGAGAAATCCTAGCCTTATACAGAGACTGTAAAATATGAAGGTATAAATGGGGATATTCACTCTGTAACACTATAGAGAATCCTAGTCCTTATAGCGGGGACTGTAATAATATGAAGGGTAAAATGAGGATATTCACTCTTGATTACTATAGAGAACCTATTCCTTATAGCGGGGGACTGTAATAATATGAAGGGTATAAATGAGGAATATTCACTCTGTAATACACTATAGAGAATCAGTCCTTATAGCAGGGACTGTAAATATTGAAGGGTATAAATGAGGAATATTCACTCTGTAATACACTATAGAGAATCCTAGTCCTTATAGCAGGGACTGTTATATAATGAAGGGTATAAATGAGGAATATTCACTCTGTATTCACATAGAGAATCCTAGTCCTTATAGCAGGGACTGTAATAATATGAAGGGTAAATAAATGAGGAATATTCACTCTGTATACACTAATAGAGGAATCCTAGTCCTTATAGCAGGGACTGTATAATATGAAGGGTTAAATGAGGGATATTCACTCTGTATCACATGATAGAAATCCTAGTCCTTATAGCAGGGACTGTAAAAGTATGAGAGGAGTATAAATGAGGAATATTCACTCTGTAATACGACTATAGAGAATCCTAGTCCTCTAGCGGACTGTAATAGTATGAAGGGTACCTAATGAGATATTCACTCTGTATTCACTATAGAAGAATCCTAGTCCTTAATAGCAGGGACTGTACTATATGAGGTATAAAATGAGGGAGATCACCTGTATCCTATAGGAATCCTATTCCTGATAGCGGGGAAATGTAAATTCCTATGAAGGGTATAAATGAGGGATATTCATCTGTAATACACTATATAGATCCTAGTCCTTATAGCGTGACTGTAATAATATGAAGGGTATCAGTGATGGGGATATTCCAACTTCTGTATACAACTATAGAAGAATCCCTAAGTCCTATAGCGGGACTGTAATAATATGAAGGGTATAAATGAGGGATTATTCACTCTGTATACACTGTAAAGAGACCTAGTCCTTTATCGGGGAACTTAATAATATGAGGGTATAAAATGGAGGACTATTCACTCTGTATTCACTATAGAGAATCCTAGTCCTTATAGCAGGGGACGTAATAATATGAAGGGTATAAAGAGGAATAATTCACTCTGTATTATCACACTTGGAGAATCCAGTCCTTATATGCGGGGACTGGTATAATTATGAAGGGTATAAATGAGGGATATTCACTCTGTATACGTATAAGAATCCTAGTTTATAACGCGGGAACTGTAATAAATATGACAAGGGTATAAATGAGGAGAGTATCACTCTTATTCATCTATAGCATGAATCCTATAATTCCTTAGCGGGACGTAATAATAGAGGTTATAAATGAGGTATTCACTTTGTATACACTATACAGAGAATCCTAGTCCTTAAGCGGGGACTGTAATAATATGAGGGTATAAATGAGGATATTCACGCTGTATACACTATAGGAATCCTAAGTCCTTATAGCGGGGACTGATAATTAATGAAGGGTATAAATGAGGGAATATTCACTCTGTATACACTATAGCGATCCTAGTCCTTATAGTCAGGCACTGTAATAATATGAAGGGTATAAAATGCGGAATATTCACTCTTATACCGACTCAGAGAATCCTATCCTTATAGCAGGGGACTCGTACTAATATTAAGGGTATAAAATGGGAGGGATCTTTCACTCTGTATTCCTATAGAGAATCCGGTCCTTATAGCGGGGACTGTAATATATGAGGGGTATAAATGAGGAATATCAACTCTGTATTCACTAAATAATCCTAGTCCTTATAGCGAGGGACTGTAATAATATGAAGGGTATTATAAATGAGAATATTCCCTCTGTATCACTATAGAGAATCTAGTCTTTATAGCGGGACTTAATAATATGAAGGGTATAAATGAGGAATTTCACTCTGTCTATTCACTATAGAGAATCCTAGTCTTATAGGGGACTGTAATAATATGAAGGGTATAAATGAGGAAATTCACTCTTATTCAGTATAGAGAAACCTAGTCCTTTAAAAAAATAGCAGGGACTGATATATATGAAGGGTATAACTGAGGAATATTCACTCTGTATCAACTATAGAGATCCTAGTCCTTATAGCGGGGACTGTAATAATATGAATGGTATAAATGAGGGAATATAATTCACTCTGTATACACTATAGAGACTCATAGTCCTTATAGCGGGACCGTATAATATGAAGGGTTACATGAAGGAATAATTCACTCTGTATGCACATAGAGAATCCTAGTCCTTATAGGCAGGGACGTAATAATACTGAATGGTATAAATGAGGGATATTCACTCTGTATACCTATAGAGAATCCTATCCTTTAGCGGGACTGTATAATATGAAGGGTTATAATGAGGAAGATTCACTCCTGTATAAACTATAGAGAATCCTAGTCCTTATAGCGGGGACTGGATAGTATGAAATGGGATAAATGAGGAATATTCACTATAGAGAATCCAAGTTTCTTATAGCAGGGACGTTAACGAATACGAAGGTATAAATGAGGAATATTCACTCTGTATGCACTATAGAAATCCTAGTCCCCTTATAGCATGGAACGTAATAATATGAAGGGTATAAATAGGGATATTCACTCTGTATTCACTATAGATAATCCTAGTCCTTATGCAGGGACTGTAATAATATGAAGGTTAAAATGGGGAATATTCACTCTGTATACACTATAGAGAACCTAGTCCTTTAGCAGGGACTGCAACAATATGAAGGGTATAATGAAGGAATATTCACTCTGTATACACTATGAGAATCCTAGTCCTTATAGCAGGACTGTAATAATACGAAGGGTAATGAAATGGGCAATATTAACTCAGTAGACATTATAGAGAATCCTAGTCTTATAGTCAGAGACTGTAATAGGATGAGATATAATAGGAATATTCACTCTGTATCACACTATAGAGAATCCCTAGTCCTTATAGCGGGACTTAATAATATGCAGGTATAAATGAGGATATTCACTCTGTTATTCGCTATAGAGAATCCTAGTCCTATAGCGGGGACCTTTAATAATATGAAGGTAAATAACTGAGGATATCACTCTGTAATTCACTATAGAGATCCTTATCCTTAAGCGGGGACTGTAAGAATAAAGAGTATAAATGAGGAATATTCCACTCTGTCACACTATAGAGAACCTAGTCCTATAAGCGGGGACCTGGAATAATATGAAGGGTCTTAATGATGAATATTCACT
Organism: Hymenochirus boettgeri; assembly: GCA_019447015.1. Taxonomy (NCBI): domain Eukaryota; kingdom Metazoa; phylum Chordata; class Amphibia; order Anura; family Pipidae; genus Hymenochirus; species Hymenochirus boettgeri. Next base: position 2,198,586 of record CM033472.1, read on the forward strand.
CTGTATTCACGATAGAAGATCCTAGTCCATATAGCAGAACTGTAATAATGAAGGTATTAATACTGAATATTCACTCTGTATTCACATAGAGAATCCTAGTCCCCCCCCCCTTTTTTTTTAGCGGACTGTATATATGAAGGGTATAATGGGGGGATATTCACTCTGTATACACTATAGAGAATCCTAGTCCTTAAGCAGGGACTGTAACAATATTAAGGGTAATAATGAGGATATTCCTCTGTGATCATTATAGGAATCCTAAGTCTCATACGAGACTGTCATAATTTCATTGTATTCACTATAGAGAATCCTCCTAGGTCCTTATATCACAGGGGACTGTATAATTGAAAGGGTATAAATGAAGGAATATGCACTCTGTATAACTGTAGAGAATCCTAGTCCTTATAGCAGGACTGTAATAAATATGAAAGGGTATAAATGAGGGATATTCACTCTGTATACACTGTAGAGAATCCTAGTCCTTATAGTCAGGGACGTAATAATAGTGAGGGGTATAAATGAGGAATATTCAAGCTCTGTATACACTAAGAGAATCCTAGTCCTCATAGCGGGGACTGTAATAATATGAAGGGTATAAATAGGGATTTCACTCTGATCACTGTAGAGAATCCTAGTCCTTATAAGCAGGACTGGTAAAATATGAGGGGTCTCAATGAGGAATATTCACTCTGTATCGTATAGAGAAATCCTAGTCCTCATAGCGGGGACTGTAAATAAATATGAAGGGTATATTATGGATATTCACTCTGTATACACTGTAAGAATCCTAGTCCTTATAGAGGGACTGTAATAATATGAGGGGTATAAATGAGGAATATTCACTCTGATTCACTATAGTAGAATCTAGTCCTTATCGCAGGGACTGTAATAAATGAAGGGTATAAATGAGGATAGGCACTCTGTATTCCCTATAGAGAATCCTAGTCCTTATAGCAAGGGACCGTAATAATCTGAGGTATAATGAGGGATATTCACTCTGTATACACTATAGAGAATCCTAGTCCTTATAGTGCTGGGGACTGTAAGATATGAAGGGTATAAATGAGGGATATCACCTCTGTATACACTATAGGAATCCTAGTCCCTAATAGCGGGGACTGTAATAAGTGAGGGCTAAGATGAGGGATATTCGACTCTGGTATACACTGTATAGAATCCTAGTCCTTATGCACATGGACTGTAATAATTAAGGGTAAAATTGAGGAATATTCACTCTGTATTCACTATAGAGAATCCTATCCTTATAGCGGGGACTGTAATAATATGAAGGGTATAAATGGGAATATTACTCTGTAGTTCACTATAGCGATCCTAGTCCTTATAAGGCGTGGACTGGAAGAATATGAAGGGTTAAATGATGATATCACTCTGTATACACTATAAGCGATCCTAGTCCTTATAGGCAGGGACTGTAATAATATGAATGGTATCAATTGATGGATATTCACTCTGTATACACTATAGAGAATCCATAGTCCTTATAGCGGGGACTGTAATAATATGAAGGGTTATAAATGAGGAGATTCACTTTGTATTCGCTATGAGAATCCTAGGGTGGTCTCTTATCGGGGACTGTAATATATGAAGGTATAAATGAGGGATATTCACTCTGTATATACTATAGAGAATCCTAGTCCCTTATAGCGAGGGCTGTCAAATATGACGGGGTATAAATAGGGATATTCACTCTGTATTCACTATATAGAATCCAGTCCTTATAGCGGGGGACTGGTATAGTATGAGGGGTATAATGAGGAATATTCGACTCTGTATCACTATAGAGAATCCTAGTCCTATAGCAGGGACGTAAAATGAAGGGTATAAATGAGGGAATATCACCTCCTGTATTCACTATAGAGAATCCTAGTCCTTATAGCAGGGCTGTAATAAATATGAAGGGATAAATGAGGAATATTCACTCTGTATTCCCTATAGAGATCCTAGTCCTTATGTCAGGGCTGTTAACAATATGAAGGGTTAAATGAGAATTTCACTCTGTATACCCTAGAGAACCTATCCCTTATAGCAGGGACTGTAATAAGAAAGGGTAGAAATGGGCAATATTAACTCCCAGTATACATTATATGAATCCTAGTCCCTTATAGCAAGAGACTGTACTAGTATGACGAGTATAAATGAGGAATATTCACTCTGTACACACTAAGAGAATCCTAGTCCTTAGAGGCGGGGACTGTCATAATATGACCGGGTATAAATGAAAGGATATTCACTCTGTATTCGCTATAAGAGAAGCCTAGTCCCTTAATAAGCGTGGACTTTACTAATATGAAGGGTAAAATGAGGAATATCCTCGTATTTTAAGAAAAAAAAAAAAAAAAAAAAACCTATAGAGATCCTTATCCTTAGCGGGACTTTAATAATATGAAGATAAAATGAGGAATATTCACTCTGTACACACTATAGAGAATCTATTCCTTATAGTTATCGGGGACGTCATCCTATGAAGGGTATTATGAGGAATATTCACTCTGTATGACGATAGAGAATCCTAGTCCTTATAGGCAGGGACTGTAATAAATATGAAGTGTAGTTAATGACGAATATTCACTTCTGTATTCACTATAGAGAATCCTAGTCCTTATAGCAGGACTGTAATATAGAGGGTAAAATGGGGAATATTCACTCTGTATACATATAGAGATCCTAGTCCTTATAGCAGGGACTGTACCAATATGAAAGGGTATAAATGATGAATATTCACTCTGTATACATTATAGAGAATCCTAGTCCTCATAGTCAGAGACTTTAATAAATTCCTCTGTATTCACTATATAAATCCTAGTCCTTATAGCAGGACTTTAATACTATGAAAGGGTATAATGAGGAAATGCACTATGTATACACGTAGAGAAGCCTAGTCCTTATAGCAGGGACTGTATAATATGAAGGTATAAAATGAGGGATATTCACTCTGTATACACTGTCGAGAATCCTAGTCCTTATAGCAGGACTGTAATCCATATGAGGGGTATAAATGAGGAATATCACTCTGTATACACTATAGAGAATCCAGGCCTCATACGGTGGCTGTAATAATAGAAGGGTAATAAATGAGGATTTCACTCTGTATACACTGGTAGAGAATCCTAGTCCTTTAGCAGGACTGTATATCTGAGGGGGTACTAAATGAGGACTATCACCTGTATTCACGATAAGAATCCTAGTCTTATAGCAGGACTGTAATAATTAAGGGTATAATGAAGGAATATCCAGCTCTGTATTCACTATAGAGAATCCTAGTCCTTATAGCAGGGACTGTAATAAGCTAGGGTATAAATGAGGGATATTCACTCTGTAACACTAATGAGAATCCTAGTTCCTTATAGCGGGTACTGAATATAGATGAGGGTAAATTAGGGATATTCACTCTGTTATAACACTATGAAGAATCCTCGTCCTTAGAGCGGGGACCTGTAATCATATGAAGGGTATAAATGGGAATATCACATCCTGTTACATGTCGATATCCTAGTCCTTATAGCAGGGACCTGTAATATATGAAGGGTATAATTGAGGAATATTCACTCTGTATTCACTATAGATAATCCTAGTCCTATAGGCGGGGACTGTAATAATATGAAGGTATAAATGAGGAATATCACTCGGTATTCACTATAGAGAATCCTAGAGTCCTTATAGCGGGGCTTAATAATATGAAGGGTATAAATGGAGGATATTCACTCTGTATACACTATAGAGAATCCTAGTCCTTATAGCAGGGACTGTAATATATGAAGGTATAAATTAGGGATATTCCACTCTTAGAACACTAGAGAATCCTAGTCCCTTATAGCGGGACTGTAATAATCTGAAGGGTATAAATGAGGGATATTCCTTTGTATCACTAATAGAGAATCCGAGTCCCGTTTAAAAATAGCGGGGACTGTACTATTGAATGGTATAAATGAGGGATAATTCACTCTGTATATACTATAGAGAATCCTAGTCCTTATAGCGGGACTGTGAATATATAACGGGTTAAAGAGGGATATTCACTCTGTATTCACTATAGAGAATCCTAGTTCCTTATAGCGGGACTGTAAATATATGAGGGGTATCATGAGGAATATTCACTCTGTTTCACTATATAAATCCTATTCCTTATAGCATGGACTGTAATAATATGAAGTTATAAATGGAGGAATATCATCTCTGTATCACTATAGAGAATCCTAGTCCTTAATCGCAGGGACTGTAATAATATGAAGGGTATACAAATGAGCAATATTCACTCTGATTCACTATGAGAATCCTAGTCCTAAGCAGTGACTGTAATCATATGAAGGGTATAAATGAGAATTTCACTCTGTATCACTATAGTAATCTAGTCCTTATAGCGGGTACTGTAAAATTGAGGGTATAAATGAGAATTTCACTCTGTATTCACTATAGATCCTGTCCTTATAGCGGGGACTGTAATTAAATGAAGGGTATCCAATGAGGAATATTCACTCTGTATACACTATAAGAGATCCTAGTCCTTATAGCGGGGACTGTAATAAGATGAAGGGTATCATGATGAATATTCACTCTGTATACACATAGAGATCTCCTAGTCCTTATGCAGGACCGTAATAATATGAAAGGTATAAATGGGAATATTCACTCCTGTAATTCACTATAAGAATTCCTAGTCCTTATAGGCAGGGACCACGTATAATATGAAAGGGTATAAATGAGGGATATTTACCTGTATACACTATAGAGAATCCTATCCTTTTAGCAGTGACTGTAATAATAATGAAGGGTATCACAATGAAAGAATATTCCACTCTGTATACACCTATAGAGAATCCTAGTCCTTATGCGGGGACTGTAATATATGAAGGTATAAATGGAGAATATTCACTATAGAGAATCCAAGTTCTTATAGCCGGACTGTAATATACGAGGGTATAATGAGGAATATTCACTCTGTATTCCCTATAGAAATCCTAGTCCTTATAGCCGGGACTGAATAATATGAAGGGTATAAATGAGGTATATTCACTCTGTATTCACTATAGAAGAATCCTAGTCCTTATAGCAGGGAACTGTAATAATGAAGGGTATAATGGGGAATAATTCAACTCTGTAGACACTATAGAAGAAGCCCTAGTCCTTATAGCAAGGGACTGTAACTATGAAGGGTATAAATGAGGAATTCCACGCTTGTATACACTATAGAGCATCCTAGTCCCTTATACCGGGACTGTAAGTATACGCGAGGTTATAAATGGGGGCACATATTAACTCAGTATCCCTAAGAGAAATCCTAGTCCTTGATAGCAAGAGACTGTAATAATATGAAGATATAAATGAGGAATATCACTCTGTACACCACTATAGAGAATCCTAGTCCTTATAGCGGTGACTGTTAATATATGAAGGGTATAAATGAGTGAATATTCACTCGTATTCGCTATAAGAATCCTAGTCCTTTATAGGGGACCTTAATAATATGCAAGGTATAAATGAGGAATATTCCTCTGTATCACTATAAGAAATCCTTATCCTATAGAGGGGACTGTAAATATGAAGGTATAAATGAGGATATTTTACTCGTACACATCTAGCAGAATCTAGGTCTGTTATAGCGGGGACTGTATTAATATAGGTATAATGAAGAATATTACTCTGTATTCACGATAGAGAATCCTAGTCCTTATAGCTGGACTGTAATAATTGAAGGGTTAAATGAGGATATTCACTCTACTCGTATACACTATAGAATCCTAGTCCTTATAGCAGGGGACTGAATAATATGAAGGGTTTATGACGATATTCACTCTGTATTCATATAGAGAATCCAGTCCTATACGCAGGGACTGTAATAATATGAAGGGTATAAATGGGGAATATTCACTTGTATACACTATAGAGAACCTAGTCTTATAGCAGGGACTTAACAATACTGAAGGGTATAAATGAGGAATATCACTCTGTATACATTTATAGAGAATCGCTAGTCCTTATAGCAAGACTGGTAATAATATGAAGAGTATAAATGAGGAATTTCACTCTGTACACCATATAGAGAATCCTAGTCCTTATAGCAGGGACTTGTAATATGAAGGGTATAAATGATAATTCACTCTTATTACTATAGAGCATCCTAGTCCTTATGCGGGGACTGTAATTATATGAAGGGTATAAATGAGGAATTCACTGTGTATACACGTATAGAGATCCTAGTCCTTATAGCAGGGACTGAATTAATATGAAGGGTTATAAATAGGAATATTCACTCTGTATTCCCTAGAGAATCCTAGTCCTTATAGCGGGGACTGTATAATATGAGGGTATAAATGAGGAATATTCACAAGGAATCCTAGTCCTTATAGGGACTGTAATAATATGAAGGGTATAAATGAGGAATATTCACTCGTATACACTATAGAGAATCCCTAGGCTTATAGCGGGAACTGTTAAATATCAAGGGATAAATGAGGAATATTCACTCTGTATACATTATAGAGATCCTAGTCCTTATAGCAGGGACTGTATATATGAAGGGTATATGATGATATCACTCTGTATTCACTATAGAGAATCCTAGTCCTTATAGCAGGGACTGTAATAGTATGAAGGGTATAAATGAGGAATTGTCTATCCTAAGAGAGCTTAGTTCAGTTCTATCTAGACCACTGTTTATCTTTTCAGATTCACTTTTGTCTGGGGATGTGCCGCTGGATTGAAAAAAGCCAATCTTATACCAATATTCAAAAAAGGTTGTCGTTCCCAACCTGGTAACTATAGACCTGGAAGTCTAACATAAGGGGTAGGGAAGGTGATGGAAACTTTGTTACAGGATCATATCCTTGACTTTGTCTCCAGAGCACATCTTATTAGTAGTAGTCAGCATGGATTTATGGGAAATAGATCATGCCAGACAAATTTAATTGTTTTTTATGAAGAAGTGAGTAGGAAGTTAGATTCATGTACAGCAGTGGATGTAGTTTACTTGGATTTTGCGAAAGCTTTTGATACTGTGCCACATAGGCGACTAATGTATAAACTGAGGACTGTTGGCCTTGAAGAAAATATTTGTTCATGGATAGAGAACTGGTTATTGAATCACAAACAGAGAGTGGTGGTTAATGGAGCTACATCTATGTGGGATAAATTTCTAAGCGGAGTGCCTCAGGGTTCTGTACTGGGGCCGCTTCTGTTTAATCCGTTTATAAATGACTTAGAAGGGGCATTGAGAGCAAGGTCTCTGTGTTTGCTGATGACACTAAATTATGCAGAGCTTTGGAAACTTCCAATGATGTGCAAGTGCTGCAAGCAGACCTAGATAGATTATCACAATGGGCAGCAGAATGGCAGATGAGATTCAATGTTGATAAATGTAAGGTGATGCATTTGGGAGTTAATAATCCCTGTGCCACCTACACCATAAATAACTGTGTTAAAGGGCATCTATAGTTAAAAAAACACATTGGTCCTTTGCAAAGTTAAATTCATGTACTCTGTGCTGCCTTAATCCTATCTGTGTCAGTGACTCTGTTTAACCATGGTGTCAGATCTCTGTGCAGCAATCCCCCCTTCCCTCTCCCCTCTGTTACCTCCTCCATGTCTCAACTCCGACTAACCAACAAGCTTATCATGTGCAGTAGGAGTTAAAAGTTCAACATCCTAAAAAACACACCCACGCACAGTGGCCAATAGAAAGTAAGCTGTCCTGGAGACACGGAAGAAGAAGATCAGTACAGTTTACGATCTCTCACTTTGTAACCCATTATCAATCAGTGAAAGCTATTAAGAAGTCGGGTCAAGTGCAGCCATATATCTACCATCAAAGCTACCTCTCTCCCCCTGCTAATGTTCTTATCTCTGTTTATTACAGAGCAGGGAGGGGGATCACTTCACAGGGATTTGATTGACAGTCCAAGTAGGAGTAGAGGAATGCAATCACGTATTCTTCTAACTGGTGTATCTCAGGACAGAGAGGGAAGCTGAAAAAAGTGAAGACACTCTGGGGGTTGGGGGGAATTATAGAACACATGGAAAGAAAGAAAAAAAAGGAAATTCCCTTTAAGTGCATCTATAATGGAAAAAGATTTGGGGGTTCTGGTAGATAACAGACTTAGCTGTAGCAAACAATGCCAGGCAGCAACAGCTAGAGCTAGCAAGATATTGTCTTGTATAAAGAGGGGAATGGAATCAAGAGAGAAAAATATTATTCTCCCTCTTTACAAGGCACTGGTAAGGCCTCATTTGGAATATGCGGTGCAGTTTTGGAATCCCATATACAAAAGGGACATCTTGGAAATTGAGGCAGTTCAGAGAAGGGCAACTAAATTAATAAGGGGAATGGAGGGGCTTGACTATGCAGGCAGATTAGACAAGTTAGGGCTGTTTATATTGGAGAAGCGGCGTTTGCGTGGGGACATGATAACCTTATACAAATATATTAATGGGCCATACAATGAACTCTCTGGTGCATTGTTCACTAATAGGTCATATCAGAGGACACGTGGACATCCTATGGTAGGAAAAAAAAGTTTCTTTATAGTGAGAACGGTGAAACTGTCTTCCAACAGATGTGGTAATGGCAAGTTCATTGAATAGCTTTAAAAGTGTCCTGGATAAGTTTCTAAAACTAAAAAATATTTGGTATTCGGGGGCGTGTCCAAGATGGCGACGGAGTAGGACGCACACCAGCACAGCTCCGCTCCCCACAAAATCCGGACGCTATCCTGACCCACTGTGGGTAATATTTAACACCAGATTACACACCCCAAACGACCGCTGATATGACCAAACCCAAGGATAAAGATAAAAAAGCGGCAGCAGCCGTGGCGGAACGGATTCAGCAATTCGCACGGGACCAGATCCAAGATGGCGCCGGCCATGCAGGCCACATAGCAGTAACAGACGAGCAGAAGATGAACCATGCAGTGATGCAGGAGCCCACAACCAAATCTCCCACATTACAAGAGGTACAAACCTTTATAATTACAGCCATAAAAGAAGGAAATGCCTCTATCATAATGGGTCTGGAGCAGCTTAAGTCAGAGGTGGGCTTAATCAGACAAGACATGCAAAAGCTTAGAAACAGAGTGGGGGAAGCAGAAAATAGAATTTCAGTGCTACAAGACAACACCCACCGTCTACCCACTGAACTTGCACAACTCAGAGCCCAACTTTTACAGCAACAACAGAAATTTGACGATCTGGAAAACAGATCTAGGCGCCAGAATCTGCGCTTCTTTGGCTTCCCCGAAGGAACAGAACAGAAATCCCCAGAACTCTTCCTGGAATCCTGGATAAAACTACAATTTGGAGACTCTGAACTGTCCACTAACTTTGCTATTGAAAGGGCTCACCGCGTCCCTGCAACACCCCCACTGGCGGGAGCGAGGCCCAGACCGCTAATTGCACGCCTGCTCAACTGCAGAGACCGTGACAATATTCTACGCATGGCTCGCTTGAAAGGAGAGCTAAAATTTGAAAACGCTACCATTATGATCTTTCCAGATTTTTCTATAGATCTACAAAAGAGAAGAGCAACCTTTCTAGAAGTTAAAAGACAACTGCGCCAAAAAGGCATTAAATATGCCATGCTTTATCCAGCCAAGCTGAGAGTCACGCAGGGACGCGAGACTAAATTCATTGGAGGCCTTGAGTTGGCTGGAAACTAACCCCAACATATCACCCCAGAGATAAACAAGGTAAACCACATACACTTTAACCCATGCAAACATAAACTCTACTGGAACTATTCATACATTGGGCCCTATTTATAAAAGATCGGTATCGTTATCGTAAAATACCGATCGTTATCGTAAAATAACGACCGTGTTTTTACCGATAACGACCGTTATTTACGATAACGACCGTTATTTACCGATATGATAACGACTTATTTACCGATATCGGTAAATAACGGTCGTTATCGGTAAAAACCCGGTCGTTATTTTACGATAACGATCGTTATTTTACGATAACGATACCGATCTTTTATAAATAGGGCCCATTGAGTCTTACCCACTCACCACCAGAACGAAACGACACTCTTGTCTGATAATGGACCTAACTCACCAGACAAATATGGTAAACTAATACCTCTTCAACCACACCAACAGACTAATGGAACTATACAATCTCTCAATAATATTAATGCACAAAAAATGTCCTATACTATATGTACACCTTGGGATTAACGCTGCATACCCCACAGAGGTCTATATACTAAGGGGAGTGGGGGCGGAATGGGGTCTGCCTCTCACAACCGTCGCACTTGCTAAATAGAACACAGATAGTGTTCTCCCCGAACTGTTACAGTTAAAGATTTAATTTTTTGTTATATCGTTGTTATTGGGTTGTTAAGGGAACCTAAGATGCAGTTTAAAGCATCAGGGAGGGGGGAGGGAGGGAAAAGGGAGGTGGGAGGGAACCCGAAAGAAGAACAATACAAAAAACTTGAGAAAGGTAATAACTGTGAATTTGCAAATCAAAGAAAAAGTTACTATGTTAAAATTCAATACAAAAGGTAAATCAGAATTGTATAGCTGGTTAATGTCTGTAATATGTCAAAGGTTAAGGAAGAATGGCTAGTATATCTTTCCTAGCATGGAACACCCGGGGCCTGAATAGTTCCATTAAGCGCACACTGGTGTTTAATTTCCTACAAAAATTCTCCCCCAATATAGTGGGACTGAGTGAAACCCACCTACTGCCAGACAGAACTAAATTGCTCCAGAAGAGATGGGTGGGGTGGGCGATACATAGTTGCCACTCCAGCTATTCCAGAGGAGTATACGAAACACAGTACGCTATAGGGTACTTAAAACTAAACGGGACGATAAAGGGAGATATGTGGGAGTTACATTAGAGATTGACAACAAGATGTATACTGTGTTAGTGGTCTATAATCCTCCCCCGGCTACTAATAATACTATAACGGCATAATACCATTCCTTGCGAGTATCCAAGATGCTAGGGTGAGCTGCCTGGGAGACTTTAACTTAACTCTAGACCAAGACCTGGACAGGCTATCCCCGGCTCAAAGCCAGGGAAATCAGCACCTTACATCACTTCTCCGACAATTTATAAGTGAAATGCAATGGGTAGATGCCTGGCGACACCTGCACTCACAAACCAAAGCCTATACATACTACTCAGCCACTCAACAATCCCACTCTAGAATCGACTTAGCATTTGTACAGAGATCTATTGCTCCGGACATTATGCAAATCAAACACTTACCCAGGGGAATCTCTGACCATTCTGCAGTGTTGCTTAAACTAAAACATATAAACGAGATTAAGACAAATAAGCCATGGAGAATGCATCCATTCTGGCTTACGCTTATACCGCAACCAGATGCAATACAAGAACAGATCAGGATGTTTTGGGAAACACACTTACAAAATAACAATACCCAGATGCGAGTGACATGGGATAGCTTTAAAGCATACCTTCGGGGGTGCCTTCACTCCACAATATCTTATATTAAAAGATGCGCCAGAGAGGATGAGGATAGCCTAGCTACCAAAGTACAAGAGGCGGAACTTAAATACATACTAAATAACTCTAGGGAACTGAGGGAAAGCTGGCTAACTCTCCAAAGACAATATACAACTATGTTACACGAAAAGGGCTCACGTAAACAATTTTTTCAAAGACAAAATTTCTTTGAATGCGGTAACCAATCGGCAAAGTCACTAGTAGCACTGACTCGCAGTGCTACCCAGCCACACTCGATTATAGCAATTACAGACCCCATCAAAGGCACAGTCACAGACACCGCGAATATTCTTGAGAACTTCCGCTCTTTTTATGACCAACTATACAAGACTCAGACCCCATACAGCGAATATGAAATGTTTGACTACCTAGCAGCTGTAGATTTCCCGACCCTGACATCAGTGCAACAAGCTGAGCTAGACCGGGATATAACAAAGGAAGAAATTATAGCAGCAATAGCATTGCTTCAAACAGGGAAAGCACCAGGTACAGATGGCCTCCCTATAGAGGTGTATAAAAAATACCAACCCGAAATAGTAGACCATTTACTGGAGGTATATAGGGAGGCACTGAAAGAGGGAAGTCTCCCAAACTCTTTCTATGAAGCAAATATCATAGTCTTACACAAGCCAGGGAAAAACCCCACAGAATGCTCCTCCTACAGACCTATCTCATTGCTTAACAGCGACTATAAAATTCTTACTAAAATCTTAACATCTAGATTACAAAAAGTTGTTGCCAATATTATACATCCAAATCAAACTGGTTTTATGCCTGGCAAATCAACGTCAACCAATATCAGAAATGCACTTATACAGACACAGGTAAACCGTGATAATAGTGGGAGGAGGGTGATGGTGTCACTGGACACCCAAAAGGCATTTGATTGTGTGGAGTGGGACTTTTTGTGGGCCAGTCTATATAGATTCGGCTTTGGCCATACGTTCATTAAATGGATCAAAACTATATACAAAAAACCAACTGCACACGTTACTGTCAACAACAAGACCTCCGCAGATTTCCAATTGACTAGAGGAACCAGGCAGGGGTGCCCCCTGTCTCCCCTATTGTTCGCTATAGCTATAGAAGCCCTGGCCCTACAGATTAGGGCGGAACCCAATATTAAAGGTTTCAAACTGGGGCCATATACAGAGACCCTAGCCCTATATGCTGACGATATGCTGCTGTGTCTGGAGAGCCCAGAAAAACCACTATATACCCTAATAGAACTTATCAACACTTTTGGACCCTATGCAGGACTGTATATAAACTGGGGGAAATCCTCAATTTACTGCGTGGATGACATCCAAGCAACATCCATAATCCTACCATGCCCAAAACAAATAGTCCCATATTTCAAATATCTGGGCATAAATATAACCAAAGATCCAATTAAGTTTTATGATCTCAATATACGACCTCTCTCGGATCTAGTTCAATCTAAGATAGCTCAATGGAAAAATCTCCCCCTGAATCTACAGGGCAGGATCAATTTAATAAAAATTATACTGCTACCTAAGCTATTGTATATATTATCACATTCTATGGTCTATCTCCCTAAAAATCTCTTTAAACGTATAAACAGTTTGTTTGTATCATTTATATGGAACTCAGGCAGAGCCAGACTTAAACTTTCCTCTTTGGAATGCCCAAAAGATCAAGCGGGCCTGGCACTTCCAAACCTTAGGTTATACTACCTGGCGGGACAGTTGAAATATAATGATATATGGGTGAAACAAAACCCTGATCCCCCAGCTGCGGAAATGATGCTGTCACAATACCTTAAAACCGATTTTTTTTACATATATATGTTACCCAGAAAGCCATATATGGGGAAGTGGAACATGTCTACATAAACAGGCAGTAAAAGTGTGGGCAGAAACGAACTCTCATTTACACTATGTTGATGTCCCCGATGCTATATCTCTGTGGGACAATAATATATTTCCGCAACTGAAATGTTTAACTTCAGCAAAAGAGTGGAAAGGAAAAGGTGTCACTAGATTAAACCAAATTATAATGGAAAACAAAGTACTCCCCTTTGAAACACTTCAAACTAAATTCCAGCTCCCCAGAAATTTCTTCTATAAATATCTGCAGCTAAAACACTGCTTGGGGTCTGAACTAGGGGGTAGAGAAATTATGATATCAACACATCCTATGATAGGTATATTACGAACACAAGGCATCCAAGGTTTAACATCCCGTCTGTACTCCAGACTAATCCACACAAAAGTTGAAACACAAAAGCAAACCCTAATGACTAAATGGCACAAATATCTACCAGATCTGACTCTGGAAGACTGGGACGAAATGGCTATATCCCATACCCTAGTGTCCCCTGCAGCCAATAACCGTGTCATTCAACTATTAATCCTACACCAGGCATACCTTAGCCCTAAACAAATGAAACATATCGCAAAGAAAACCCAAGTACTGTGCCCCAAATGTAAACACCCAGATGCCCACTTCTGGCACTTACTATGGGAATGCCCTACTATACAGTTATACTGGAGAAAAGTGATCCAGGCATTAGCAAATATTGTACAACCGTCGGTCCCCTATAGGGGAGAAACATGTGTATTAGGCTTACTTGAAAATGAAAGCTGGAACAAATATCACCTAATTTTCTTACGAGAAGCGCTCTTCTTTGCACGTAAAGTGATTGTACTGAACTGGATGGCCCCAACCCCTCCAAACCTAGACAGCTGGATTGCGATAATAAATAACACTCTACCTTATGAAAAAGTTATGTACCAACGCAGGGCATGTCCCGAAAAATTCCACAAGATATGGAATGGCTGGTGCAACTCACCTCCTATCACCAGCTAAAATAGAAAAATAAATAAGGCAAACAAAAAATCTGTGACTTAAATAACCACATTAGAGTCAGAGTTGGGAAAACATCTCTCTTTATTATTATTATAGGTACAATGGTTTAACAAGGTTAAACCAAAGAGAAGATAACCAAATCTTTATCTGTTCTCTGTTTTATGTCCCTCCCACTCTGGTTACACTGTTACTCAAATGTATACTCGATGCCATATATAATGTGACACCTGTAAACATTGTATTAACAGGTCAAATGTAAAAGCTAACAATATGTACAACCGAATATGTATGCAAATTTATGCTGTAACTTAATAAAACGAATTTAAAAAAAATAAATATTTGGTATTCATACATATACTGTAGTTCTGGTTGGTACAGGGATACTATATAATATTGAGAATTACTGGTATTAATACATATACTGTAGTTCTGGTTGGTACAGGGATACTATATAATAGTGAGAATTACTGGTATTAATACACATACTGTAGTTCTGGTTGGTACAAGGATACTATATAATATTGAGAATTATTGGTATTAATACATATACTGTAGTTCTGGTTGGTACAGGGATACTATATAATAATATTGAGAATTACTGGTATTAATACATATACTGTAGTTCTGGTTGGTAAGGATACTATATAATATTGAGAATTACTGGTATTAATACATATACTGTAGTTCTGGTTGGTACAGGGATACTATATAATATGAGAATTCTGGTATTAATACATATACTGTAGTTCTGGTTGGTACAAGGATACTATATAATATTGAGAATTATGGTATTAATACATATACTGTAGTTCTGGTTGTACAGGGATACTATATAATGTGAGAATTACTGGTATTAATACATATACTGTGTAGTTCTGGTTGGTACGGGGATACTATATAAATTGAGAATTACTGGTATTAATACATATACTGTAGTTTCTGGTTGGTACGGGGATACTATATAATATTGAGATTACTGGTATTAATACATATACTGTAGTTCTGGTTGGTACGGGATACTATATATATTGAGATTACTGGTATTAATACATATACTGTAGTTTGGTTGGTACGGGATACTATATAATATTGAGAATTACTGTTATTAATACATATCCTGTAGTTCTGGTGGTACGGGATACTATATAATATTGAGACATTACTGGTATTAATCACATATCTTAGTTCTGGTTGGTACGGGGATACTATATAATATTGAGAATTACTGGTATTAATACATATACTGTAGTTTCTGGTTGGTACGGGATACTATATAATATTGAGAATTACTGGTATTAATACATATACTGTAGTTCTGGTTGGTACGGGATACTATATAATATTGAGAATTACTGTATTAATACTATACTGTAGTTCTGGTTGGTCAGGGTACTATATAATATTGAGAATTACTGGTATTAATACATATACTGTAGTTCTGGTTGGTACAGGGATACTATATAATATTGAAAATTACTGTATTATACATATACTGTAGTTCTGTGGGTACGGGATACTATATAATATTAGAATTACTGGTATTAATACATATACTGTAGTTCTGGTTGGTACAGGGATATCATTAAATTGAGAATTACTGGTATTAATATATACTGTAGTTCGGTTGTACGGGGATACTATATAATATTGAGAATTACTGGATATACATATACGGTATTTTCTGTTGGTACGGGGATACTATATAATATTGAATTACTGGTATTAATACATATACTGTAGTTCTGTTGGTACGGGATACTATAAATATTGGAGATTACTGGATTAATACATATACTGTAGTTCTGGGTTGGTACGGATACTATAAAATTGAGAATTACTGGTATTATACTATACTGTAGTTCTGGTTGGTACGGGGATACATATAATATTAGAATTACTGGTATTATACATACTGTAGTTCTGGTTGGTACGGGATACTATATAATATTGAATTACTGGTATTAACCATTACTGTATTCTGGTTGGTACGGGGATACTATATAATATTGAGAATTACTGGTATTAATACATATACTGTATTTCTGGTTGGTACGGGATACTAATAATATTGAGATTACTGGTATTAATACATATACTGTAGGTCTGGTTGGTACGGGGATACTATATAATATTGAGAATTACTGGTATTAATACATATACTGTAGTTCTGGTTGGTACCGGGATATTATATAATATTGATAATTACTGGTATTAATACATATACTGTAGTTCTGGTTGGTACGGGGATACTAATAAGATTGAGATTACTGGTATTAATACATATACTGTATTTCTGTTTGGTAACGGGGATACTATATAATATTGAGATTCTGGTATTATACATATACTGTAGTTCTGGTTGGTACGGGATACTATATAATATTGAGAATTACTGGTATTAATACATATACCTGTAGTTTGGTTGGTACGGGATACTATATAATATGGAGAATTACTGTGTATTAATACATATCCTGTAGTTCTGGTTGGTACGGGATACTTATAATATTGAGAATTACTGGTATTAATCACATACTGTAGTTCTGGTTGGTACGGGGATAACTATATAATATTGAGAATTATGGTATTAATACATATACTGTAGTTCTGGTTGGTACAGGGATACTATATAATATTGAGAATTACTGGTATTAATACATATACTGTAGTTCTGGTTGGTACAAGGGATACTATATAATATTGAGAATAACTGGTATTAAATACATATACTGTAGTTCTGGTTGGTACGGGATACTATATAATATTGAGAATTCTGGTATTAATACATATATTGTAGTTCTGGTTGGTAACGGGATATCTATATAATATTGAAAATTACTGGTATTACTACATATACTGTAGTTCTGTGGGTACGGGATACTATATAATATTAGAATTACTGGTATTAATACATATACTGTAGTTCTGGTTGGTACGGGATATTCATCTAAATTGAGACATTACTGGTATTAATATACTGTAGTTCTGGTTGGTACGGGATCCTATATAATATTGAGAATTACTGGATATACATATACGGTAGTTCTGGTTGGTACGGGGATACTATATAATATTGTCATTTACTGGTATTAATACATATACTGTAGTTCTGGTTGGTACGGGATACTATTATAATATTGAGAATTACTGGTATTAATACATATACTGTAGTTCTGGTTGGTACACGGATACTAAAAATTGAGAATTACTGGTATTAATACCATACTGTAGTTCTGGTTGGTACAGGAACTATAAATATTGAGAATTACTGGTATTATACATACTGTGTTTCTGGTTGTACAGGTGATACTATATAATATTGAATTACTGGTATTAAATCATACTGTATTTCCTGGTTGGTACGGGGATACTATATAATATTTGAGAATTACTGGTATTAATACATATACTGTATTTCTGGTTGGTACGGGATACTAATAATATTGAGATTACTGGTATTAATACATATACTGTAGTTCTGGTTGGTACAGGATACTATATAATATTGAGAATTACTGGTATTAATACATATACTGTGTTCTGGTTGGTACGGGATACTATATAATATTGAGAATTACTGGTATTAATACTATATTGTAGTTCTGGTTGGTACGGGATACTATATAATATTGAGAATTACTGGTATTAATACATATACTGTAGTTCTGGTTGGTACGGGATACTATATAATATTGAGAATTACTGGTATATACATATATGTAGTTCTGGTTGGTAGGGATACTATATAATATTGAGAATTACTGGTATTAATATATGTAGTCTGGTTGGTACGGGGACAATATATAATATTGAGATTACTGGTATTAATACATATACTGTAGTTCTGGTTGGTACGGGATACTATATAATATTGAGAATTACTGGTATTTAATACTCGTAGTCTGGTTGGTACGGGGATCTATATAATATTGAGAATTACTGGTATTAATACATATACTGTAGTTCTGGTTGGTACGGGGATACTATATAATATTGAGAATTACTGGTATTAATACATATACTGTAGTTCTGGTTGATCCAGGGATTCTTTCTGATTGCCATTTGGAGTCGGGAAGGAATTCCCCCCCCCCTTTTTTTTCAGCTGTTTTTTTGCCTTCCTCTGGATCAACTGTTAGGGATAAAAAGGAGGTTAAAAAGTTGGACTTGATGGACATGTTATTTAAAGAGGAACTGTGATCCAAAAATGACTTTAGGTAAATTGATAGGAATTGCTCTCCTTAGAATTTTTGCAATTTATTTTCATTGTTTATTTTACAGTTTTGAAGATACTTACTTTTTTGCGTGTGATATGGCAGCAGCATCACCAGGTCCCCTGCACTTCCTGCTCTGAAACCGGTCAGTCAATCTGCCCTGTGTCTCCTCCCCTTTGCAGCCCCCCATGTCACTCCCACTCATGGACCCCATGGTCCCTCCAGTTGCAGGCCCACCTCACAGGTGCCGTGGGCCACTCTGACACCCCCCCGAAAACTGTGGAAACAGCCTTTTCAGGCAGAGTGAGAACTCTGCCTGAAAAGGCTGTTTTCACATAGTGAGAGAGAAGGGCTGTGGATTCCCTTACCTTCTCTGCAGCTGCAGGTCCTTCACACAGCAGAGAGGAGGAGGGACTTCCTGTCTCCCTCACACACTGAGGGAGTCTGAGGCTGTGCTCGCCGGCGGCACTGTGCAGGAGAAGCCTTAGGAATGTCACATGTCAGCCTCCCATCCATTAACTTTCTGGTCAGTCATTTCTTGGGCTGTGGAGCAGGTAGATAGGTGGTTGATGGCTCATTTTAAAGGTAGGAAACTGGCCTTTCATTTAAACTTAACTTGTTTGGAGACCACAGTTCCTTTTTAACGTCACTTACTATGTTACTAGGTACAATACCATTCTATGTACAAGGGAACATAAATAGACAGTATGAGAAGATATACAAAGTCCATTAGCACATTTTAGACTGCATTGAGCACTTTTATTATCATTAATCACTTGAAATTATGTATTTTCAACAAGTATTTTTAGAAAAAAAAATTTAAGAAAGCATTAACAAAATTTTAATAAAAATTATGATATTTTTAAAAATGTATTAAACGTGATATTATTAACCACCATGTGTGATTTTTGCACTTTGAATAGATACTTTGCACTTAATTGTCCGAACGAGATGTGGGCGGTCACGTTTTGACCTTTGTAACTATAAAAATATTTGGAAGTGGTCACTTGAATTCAGGCTTAATAAAGGGTTTGGGTCCGAAACGTTGCCTTGTTTGAGTTACTTTAATGGTGAAAAAATTGCACATTTTGCACTGTAGAAATGCCTGGACCTCTTAAAAATAAATATTTACTATATTGAGAAGAAGAAAATACATGTGTGTGAATCAGATACCAACAAAGATTTGACCTCTCTGAAAAGCATTTCCCACCTAAAGGACAGGATTTTTTCTTTTTCTAGTGTGGGTTTCTTGATGTCGATTAAGGTGATATTTTCCAACAAAACGTTTCCCACATTCAGAACAAGAGAATGGTTTCTCTCCTGTGTGAGTTTTTTGATGTGTGCTAAGATTGACATCTGTTCTGAAACATTTCCCGCATTCAGAACAAAAAAATGGTTTCTCCCCTGTGTGTGTTTTCAGATGTGCACGAAGATGGGGTTTAGTTCTGAAACATTTCCCACATTCAGAACAGGAATATTGTTTCTCTCCTGTGTGAATCTTTTGATGTGTAATTAGGTTTGGTTTTCGTGTAAAACTTTTCCCACATTCAGAACAAGAAAACGGTTTCTCTCCTGTGTGAGTTCTCAGATGTTCAATAAGTTCGGCGTTTATTTTATAACATTTCCCACATTCAGAACAGGAAAAGGGTTTATCTTTTTTGTGAACACGCTTTTTATGTGTAAAAAGAAGTGAATTGCTTGCAAAGTTTTTCCCACATACATTACAAAAGAAAGGTTTCTCTCCAGTGTGGACTCTTTCATGTAGCGTAAGGTTTTTTCTTTGGGCAAAACATTTCCCACACTCAGAACAAGAGAAAGGTTTCTCCCCAGTGTGGGTTCTCATATGTAGTTTAAGGTGCTTTTTCTGGGCATAACATTTCCCACATTCAGAACACGAGAAAGGTTTTTCTCCAGTGTGGCTTCTCAGATGTAGTGTAAGTGTCATATTTTCGGCAAAACATTTCCCACATTCAGAACAAGAATATGGTTTCTTTCCTGTATGAATCATTTTATGTACAGTTAAGTTACTTTTTTGTGTAAAACATTTCCCACATTCAGAACAAGAAAATGGTTTCTCTCCTGTATGAATTCTCTGATGTATAATAAGAAGGGCATTTGTTTTAAAACATTTCCCACATTCAGAACAAGAAAACGGTTTAACTTCTGAGTGAACATACTTATGCTTCGAAAGATTTGAATTGCTTAAAAAGCTTTTCCCACATATATTACAAGAGAGAGGTTTTTCTCCAGTGTGGATTTTCTGATGTGTATTAAGGTTGCCTTTATTTGTAAACTGTTTTCCACTTTCAGAACAAAATAATTGTGCTCTCTTTGTGCAAATTCTCAGTTGTTTATGAAGATCATTTTTGTCTTCTGCCAACCTTATTTTTAGAGAACGTGATATTCATTACATCGATCAATCCCTGTATCTTTTCTGTAGCGGATTATTAATGGTACAATATGACATGTTCTCCTTCCCTGATGTCCAGTCTCCTCTTTAAAACCATTTGATATTATAATTACCTTGAAAAGCTGTTATTAGGTTGGATCCATGGGTATCAGTAGAATGGCATCTGTTCCCTCGTATACTGTCTGTAAGCGGATTCATGGTACATATCTGAACATTCTCCTTCCCATGATTCATCTCCTCTTAATACCATTGATATATAATTATCTGAAAAGCTGTTATTTAGGTCTGGATTTCCCATGTGGTTATCAGTAGATGGATTGCTGTTCCCTGTATCTTGTTCTGTAAGTGGATTAAGCCGGTTACAATATTCGAACATTCGCCTTCATGATTCCACTGCCTCTTTAATACCATTGTATTCGATACACTATTGAAAAGTCCTGTTATTGAGTTTGGATTCCATGGTATTCAGTAGATGGTCCGTGCCCGTATCTGATTCTGTAAGGGGAGTAAGGACAATTGACCATTCTCCTTCCCATGATTCCATCTCCTCTTTAATACCATTGATTATAGAACTTATCTTGCACAAGCGTTATTGAGGGTTGGATCCATGGTATTCAGTAGATGGATCTGTTCGGATCGTTCTGTAAGTGGATAAGGGTACAATCTGAACTTCTCATTCTCAATGATTACCATATCCTCTTTAATATACATTTGATAATAATTATCTGACAAGCTGTTATTTTTTTTTTAGGTGGTTATCCCATGGTATTTCAGTAGATTTTTCGAGAGGATATGTTTCCCTTGATTGTTCTGTAATTTGTTGTGACCTTAATGGTTACATCTGAACATTCTCCCTTGTCCCATTCGATTCCACTCTCTATTTACATACCATTGCTATATAATTTTTATCTGACATAGCTGTTCATTTGGGTTGGTCTCACATTGGTATCAGTAGATGGATCTGTTCACCTGATCTGTTATGTAAGTGGATTATGTTACCAATCTGAACATTTTCCTCTTCCCATGATTCATCTCCTCTTTAATACCATTTGATAATAATTACTGCCCAAGTGATTAGTTAGGTTGGATCCCTGGTTTATAAGTAGATGGATCCATTCCCTGTATCTTTTCTGTAAGTGGATTAATGGTACAATCTGAATGTTCTCCTTCCCATGATTCCATCTCCTCTTTAACACCATTTGATATATAATTACCTGACAAGCTGTTATTTAGGTTGGATCCCATGGTATCAGTAATATGGATCTGTTTCCCTGTATCCTGTCTGTAAGTGTATTAATGGTACAATCTGAACATTCTCCTTCCCAGTTCCATCTCCCCTTGTAATACCATTTGATATATAATTCTACTGACATACTGTTTATTTAGGTTGGATCCCCATGGTATCTCGTATTGGATCTGTTCCCTGTATCTGTTCTGTAGATGGATTACTGGTACAATCTGCACATCCTCCTTCCCATTGATTCCATTCCTCCTCTTTAATACCATTTTGATATCTAATTATCTGACAAGCTGTTATTTACGGTTGGATCCCATGGTATCCGTAGATGGTCTGTTCCTGTATCTTTTCTGTCTTAATTGGATTATGTACAATCTGAACTTTCTCGCTTCCCATGATTCCATCTCCCGCAGTCTCTTTAATACCTTGATCTATAAAATTATCTTGACAAGCTGTTATTTAGGTTGGTCCCCTGGTATCAGTAGATGGATCTGTTCCTGTATCTGTTCTTAAGTTGATTAGATGGTACAATCGAGACATTCCCTTCCCATGCATCCATCTCCTCTTTAATACCATTTGCTATACAGCTGGTTACAGTTTCCTTATCAGTTAGAAAGTACCAGTGGGAATTTTCTTCTGGTTCCTCATCAACAATCACTCCTTGGGTTATTTCACAGCACAAATTTGTTTCCAGATTAGGTTTAGTATCACTGTTATCTTCATAGTCACAATCTGTAAATGATACAAACATGGAAAATCCAGGTTATTATTATACAAGTGAACCTAATCTGTATGTGGAATGTATTATAGATATAAATATCACCCTTTGTATTTTATAACTAGATAGTCTATGTGCTTTATATTGTAAAATATTAAGTTACAATGTCAGGAACTTGGGGGAACAGGATTTATAAGGAGATTCCAAAAGGTGTTTTCATAGTAGTACAATTAGTGCACCACCCACTAAAATATTAGCCACACCCACATCTATTTGTAAAGGCTACTCTCACCTTAACAATAGCAGCAATACTAAAAGGGATGAAAGGGGTTAATTGCTATGTATATGAGATATTGGAGTTCAGTCCATGTTAACACTTGTACCAGGACAATAAAGGATGAAGGATGACAAGTGCCATTTTATGTCATTGGGACCAGCACAGTGTGTGAACTATTTCCAAGCTGCAGCCAAACTAACATTCACTTTTCATGTCTGTATCCAATTGAATTAAATTCTATATCAGCCTGAACCCTTTACACTTTCTAATGACTTCCACAGAGGGTCCATAAAGCTGCTAGAAGGGGAATCAGGGCAGAGTAAGGGGGGGGGGTCATTAGAAAAAGTGTAAAGGGTAACGGATGATATAGCATTTTAATTGCAATTGGTACAGACATGAAAAGTGAATTGTTAGTTGGCTGCAGCTTTGGTAAATGTTTCACAACTGTGCTGGTCCACAATGACATAAAATGGCACTTGTCATCCATCATCTCTTGTCCTGGTACAGTGTTAACATGGACGCTGAACTCCAATAATCTCACATACATAGCAAATAACCCCTTTCATCCTTTTAGTAGTGCTGCTATTGTTAAGGTGAGAGTAGGCCTTAAAATTGGGATGTGGGTGTGGCTAATATTTATGGGTGGTGCATCTAATTGTACTAATATGAAAACACCTTTTGGAATTCCTTATAAAGCCTGTCCCCAAGTTCCGGACATGTTTGTAATAATATTTTACAATATTAAAAGACAGGACTATCTAGTTATAAAATACAAAGGGTTGTATTTATATCATATAATTAACATTCCCAATACAGATTGAGGTCCCACTTGTATAAGAATAACCTGGATTTTCCAGTTGTATCATTTACAGATTGTGACTATGAAGATAACAGGGTAAAATAATCTGGAACAATTTGTCGATAAGTAGTGAGGTGGTGAGGAACCGAAAGACAATCACATGTGACATGCTAACTGTAAGGGAAATTAACCCTTACAATGGAGAGGAGAAAAGGGAAGAGATGTGTAGATTGACATGAATCACTAGAAGAAAGATCCACGGGAACGTCCTCTAACTGATACATGGGCATCCAACTAATAACCATGCGCGATGTATAGCTCAAATGGTATTAAAGAGGAGATGGAGACATGGGAAGAGAAGAAAGTTCGATTTACCATTAATCCAACTTACGAACAGATACAGGGAACAGGATCAATCTACTGATACCATGGGATCCAACCTAAATAACAGCTTGTCAGATAATTATATAGTCAAGGTATTAAAGGGATGCGAAGTAGATGGAGATCAGGGAGGAGAAAGTCAGATGTACAATAATCCACTTACAGAACAGATTACAGGGAACAGATCCATCACTGATACCATGGGATCCAACCTAAATAACAGTTTGTCAGATAATTATATATCAACTGGTATTAAAGAGGAGATGGGAATCATGGGAAAGGAGAATGAACGTGTCAGATGTGACCAGTTAATCACTACAGAAACCAGATACAGGGAACAGATCATACGATGATCCATTGGGATCCAACCTAAATACACAGACTGTCAGAGATTTATATATCAAATGGTATTTCAAAGAGGAGATGGAACTATGGGAAGGAGAAGTTTCAGATTGTACCATGAATACCCACTAAGACAGGATACAGGGAAACAGATCCATATATTGATACCATGGGATTCAACACTAATAACAGCAGCTTGTCAGATAATTATATATCAAATGGTTATTAAAGAGGGAGATGGAATCATTGGGAAGTGAGAAGTTCAGATTGTACCAAATCCACATTACAGACAGTAAGGAACAGGATCCATTATATGAGACATGGATCAAATAAATAACAGCTTGTCAGATAATTATCAATAAATGGTTATTAAAGAGGAGATGGATCATGGGAGAGAGAAGTCAGATTGTACCATTAATCCACTTAAGAACAGATACAGGGGAACAGATCCATTTACTGATTACCATGGGGATCCAACCTAAATAACAGACTTGTCAAGATAATTATATGATCAAATGCGTATTAAAAGCGAGATGGAATATGGGAAGGAGATAGTTCAGATTGTACCATTAATCCAATTACAGAACGAGAGACTAGGAACAGATCCATCTACTGATACCATGGGATGCCAACCTGAAATAACAGCTGTCAGATAATTATATATCAAATGGTATTAAAGAGGAGAATGGAATAGGGAAGGAGACAGTTCAGGATTGTTCCATAATCCACTTACAGAACAGTACAGGGAAACAGATCATAGAGAGTACCATGGGGATCCAACCTAAATAAACGTTGTAAGCTAATTATATATCAAATGGTATAAGAGGGGGAGAGGAATATGGGAGGAGAATGGTTCAGATTTACCATTAATACACTTACAGAACAGATACAGGGAAACAGGATCCATCTATGTACCAGGGAGCCAACCCCCTAAAAACAGTTGCAGATAATTATATATAGTCTATTAGAAAAAGTATGTAAAGGGTTCAGGTGATATAGAATTTAATTCAATTGGATACAGGACATGAAAAGTGATGTTAGTTGGTCTGCACAGCTTGGAATAGTTCACACACTGTGCTGGTTCCACAATGCTAGAAATGGCACTTGTAATCCTTCATCCTTTCTTGTCGTGGTTACAGTGTTAACAGGACTGAACTCCAATATCTCATATACATAGCAATTAACCCCTTCATCCCTTTTAGTATTGCTGCTTATGTTAAGGTAGAGTGAGAGTAGCCTTTAAAATGGATGTGGGTGGCTAATATTTTTAGTGGGTGGTGCAAATTGTATTACTATGAAAACACCTTTTGGAATCTCCTTATAAATTTAATGTTCCCCCAAGTTCTGACATTGTAACTAATATTTACATATAAAGCAAATAGACTATCTTAGTATATAAAACAAAGGGGATATTATATCTTATATACATTACACATACAGATTAGGTTCACTGTATAATAATACCTGGATTTTCCATGTTGAGTCATACAGATTGGAGACTATGAAGATAACAGTGATACTATAACCTAATTGAAAAAATTTGTGCTGTGAGAAAAAAACCAAGTGGATTGTGGATGAGGAACCAGAAGAAAATTTCCCAAATGGATGACATTTCTCCCAACTGATAAGGAAACTGTAACAGCTGTTATACCAATGGTATTAAAGAGGAGATGGAATCATGGGAAGGAGAATGTTCAGATGTTACCATTAATCCACACAGAAACAGATAAAGGGAACAGATCATCTACTTGATACCATGGGGATCCAACCTAAATAACAAGCTTGTCAGATAATTATATATCAAATGGTATTAAAGAGTGAGATGGGAATCATGGGAAGGAGAAGAGTTCAGATTGTACCATTAATCCACTTACAGACACGATACAGGGAAAAGATCCATCTACTGATTACCTGGGATCCAACCTAATAACAGCTTGTCAGATAATTATATATCAAATGGGTATTAAAGAGGAGGATTGGAACATGGGAAGGAGAATGTTCAGATTGTACCATTAATCCACTTACAGAACAGATAGGGAAAAAGATCCATCATACTGATACCATGGGATCCAACCTAAATAACAGCGTCAGATTAATATATATCAAATGGTATTAAAGAGGAGATGGAATCATGGGAAGGAGAAAGTTCAGATTTGACCATTAATCCACTTACAAACAGATACAGGAACAGATCCATCTACTGATACCATGGGATCCAACTAAATAACAGCTTGTCAGATAATTATATCAAATGGTTTAAAGAGGGATGAATCATGGGAAAGGAGAATGTTCAGATTGTACCATTAATCCACTTACAGAAACAGATACAGGAACAGATCCATCTACTGATACCATGGGATCCAACCTAAATAACAGCTTGTCAGATAATTATATATAAATGGTATTAAAGGGAGATGGAATCAGGGGAAGGGAAAGTTCAGATTGTACCATTAATCCACTTACAGAACAGATACAGGGACAGATCCATCTACTGATTACCATGGGATCCAACCTAAATAACAGATTGTCAGATAATTATATATCAAATGGTATTAAGAGGAGATGGAATCATGGGAAGGAGAATGTTCAGATTGTACCATTAATCCACTTACAGAAACAGATACAGGGAACAGATCCATCATACCTGATCCATGGGATCACACCTAAATAACAGCTTGTCAGATAATTATATATCAAATGGTATTAAAGAGGAGATGGAATCATGGGAAGGAGAAAGTTCAGATTGTACCATTAATCCACTTCAGAACAGATACAGGGACAGATCCATCTACTGATACCATGGGATCCAACCTAAAAAACAGCTTGTCAGTAATTATATCAAATGGTATTAAAAGGGAAGATGGGAATCATGGGGAGGAGAAATTCAGATTGTACCATTAATCCACTTACAGAACAGATACAGGGAACAGAACCATCTACTGATACCTGGGATCCAAACCTAAATAACAGCTGTCAGATAATTTATATCAATGGTATTAAAGAGGAGATGGATATGGGAGGAGAATGTTCGATGTACCATTAATCCACCTTACAGAACAGATACAGGGAACAGATCCATTACTGATACATGGGATCCAACCTAATAAAGCTTGTCAGATTAATTATATATCAATGGTGTTAAAAGGAGATGGAATCAGGGAAGGAGAACATTCAGATTGTACCATTAATCAAATCCTACAGAACAGATAAGGGAACAGAGCCATCTACTGATACCATGGGATCCACCTAAATACCAGCTTGTCAGATAATTATATATCAAATGGTATTAAAGAGGGAGATGGAATCATGGGAAGGAGAATGTTAGATTGTACCATAATCCATTACAGAACAGATACAGGGGGAACAGATCCATCTACTGATACCATGGGATCCAACCTAAATAACGCTGTCAGTAATTATATATCAAATGGGTTAAAGAGGAGATGGAATCATGGGAAGGAGAACATTCAGATTGTACCATTAATCCACTTACAGAACAGATACAGGGAATGGATCCATGTAATGATATCACTCTAAATAAAGGATTGGCAGAAGACAAAAATGATCTTCATAAACAACTGAGAATTTGCACAAAGAGAGCACAATTATTTTGTTCTGAAAGTGGAAAACAGTTTACAAATAAAGGCAACCTTACTACACTCAGAAAATCCACAAGGAGAAAAAACCTCTCTCTTGTAAATATGTGGGCAAAAGCTTTTTAAGCAATTCAAATCTCGAAGCATAAGTATGTCACTCAGAAGTTAAAAACGTTTTCTTGTTCTGAATGTGGAAATGTTTTAAAACAAATGCCCTCTTATTATACATCAGAGAATTCATACAGGAGAGAAAACCATTTTCTGTTCTGAATGGGGGGAATGTTTTACACAAAAAAGTAACTTAAAACTGTACATAAATATGTCATACAGGAAAGAAACACATATTTCTTGTCTGAATGTGGGAATGTTTTGCCGAAAATATGACACTTACACTACATCTGAGAAGCCAACTGGAGAAAACCTTTCTGTGTTCTGAATGTGGGAAATGTATGGCCCAGAAAAAGCACCTAAACTACATATGAGAACCCCACTGGGGAAGAAACTTTCTTTGTTCTGGAGTGGGGGAATGTTTTGCCCAAAGAAAAAACATTACGCTACATGAAAGAGTCCACACTGGAGAGAAACTTTCTTTTGTAATGTATGTGGGAAAAACTTTGCAAGCAATTCACTTCTTTTTACACATAAAAAAGGTGTTCACAAAAAAGATAAACCCTTTTCCTGTTCTGAATGTGGGGAAATGTTATAAAATAAACGCCGAAAACTTATTGACATTTGAGAAACCACACAGGGAGAAGAAACCGTTTTCTTGTCTGAATGTGGGAAAAGTTTTACACGAAAACCAAAACCTAATACACATCAAAAGATTCACACAGGGAGAGAAACAATATTCTGTTCTGAATGTGGGAAATGTTCAGAACTAACACCCCATCTTCGTGCACATCTGAAAACACACCCCCACAGGGGAGAAACCATTTTTTGTCTGATGCGGGAATGTTTCAGACAGATGTCAATTTAGCACACATCAAAAAACTCACACAGGAGAGAAACCATTCTCTCTGTCTGAATGTGGGGAAACGTTTTGTTGGAAATATCACCTTAATCGACATTCACGAAACCACACTAGAAAAAGAAAAAATCCTGTCCTTTAGGTGGGAAATGTTTTCAGAGAGGTCAAATCTGTTGTAGGTATCTGATTCACACATGTATTTCTATTCTTCTCAATATAGTAAAATTTATTTAAGAGGTCCAGGGTTTCTAAGTGCAAAATGGCGCAATTTTTTTCACCATTAAGTAACTCAACCAGGCAACGTTTCGGACCCAAACCCTTTATTAAGCCTGAATCAAGTGACCACTACAATATATTTTATAGTTACAAAGGTCAAAACGTGACGCCCCACATTCTCGTTGGACAATAAGTGACAAAGTATCTATTCAAAGTGCAAAATCACACATGGTGTTAATAATATCACGTTTAATCACTTTAAAAATATCAAATTTGTTAATGCTTTCTTAAATTTTTTTTTCTAAAAATAATTGTTGAAAATACATAATTTGAAGTGATTAATGATAATAAAAGTGTCAATGCAGTCTAAAATGTGCTAATGGACTTTGTATATTCCTCATACTGTTTATTTTATGTTCCTTGTACAAGAATGGTATTGTACTAGTAACATAGTAACGTGACGTTAAAAAGGAACTGTGGTCTCCAAACAAGTTAAGGTTTAAATGAAAGGCCAGAGTTCCTACCTTAAATGAGCCATCACCACCCTCTACCTGCTCCAAAGCCCAAGATATAAAGAAATGACCTGAACAGAAATTAATGGGTGGGAGGGGCTGACATGTGACATTCCTAAGGCTTCCTGCACGTGCCGCTGGCGAGCAACGCCTCAAACCCTCAGTGTGTGAGGGAGACAGGAAGTCCCTCCTCCTCTCTGCTGTGTGAAGGACCTGCAGCTGCAGAGAAGGTAAGGGAATCCAACAGCCCTTCTCTCTCCTATGTGAAAACAGCCTTTTCAGGCAGAGTTCTCACTCTGCTGAAAAGGCTGTTTCCACAGTTCGGGGGGGTGTCATGCAGAGTGGCCAACGGACCTGTGAGGTGGGCCTGCAACTGGAAGGGACCATGGGGTCCATGAGTGGGAGTGAACATGGGGGGCTGCAAAGGGGAGGAGACACAGGGCAGAGGATGACCTGTACCCGGTTTAGAGCAGGAAGCAGGAAGGGCAGGGACCTGGTGATGCTGCTGCCATATCACACGCAAAAAGTAAGTATCTTCAAAACTGTAAATAACCAATGAAAATAAATTGCAAAAATTCTAAGGAGAGCATTCTATCCATATGACTAAAGTCATTTTTGGATCACAGTTCCTCTTTAATAACATTCCATCAGTCCCAACTTTTTCTTAACCTCCTTTATTTTCCCTAACAGTTGATCCAGAGGAAGGCAAAAACACAGCTGAAAAAAAGCGGGGGGTGGGAATTCCTTCCCGACGCCAAAGGAGCAATCAGAAAATACCCTGGATCAACAGAAATAACAGTAGCTGTACTATACCAGTACATTCTCAATATATTATTAGCTTCCCAACGACCAACAGAACTACAGTATTAGTATTAATACAGTAATTCTCAATATTATAAGTATCCCGTACCAACCAGATAAAGTACAGTATGTATTAATACAGATTATTCTCATATTATATCTAGTATGCATCCCCGTACCAACCATGAACTACAGTATATGAATCAATGACCAGTAATTCTTCATATTATATAGTATCCCGTACCAACATACAGTATTAGATCAATATACCAGTAATTCTCTCAATATTATATAGTTATCCCCGTACCAACCAGATCTAAAGTAATATTATACGCAGTACCTTCTCAAGTATATAGATATATCCGTAACCAACCAGAACTACAGTATATGATTAATACCCAGTAATTCTCAATATTATATATTGTCCCCAGTACCAACCAGATCTACACTATTTAATACTCAGTATTTCTCTAATATTATTAGTATCCCTGTACCAACCAGAACTGACAACTATGTATTTATACCAGTAGTCTCATATATATAGTATCCCTGTACCAAACCAGAACTACAGTATATGTATTAATACCAGTAATTCTCAATATTATATAGTATCACTGTACCAACCAGAGAACTACAATATTGTATTATACAGGAATTCTCAATATTATATGTCTCCGTGTACCAACCGAACTAACTACCGTATATGTATAATAACAGTAATTCTCCAGATATCTATGATCCCGTACAAACCAGAACTACAGTATATTGTGTCAAAACACAAATAAAAAAATAATATATAAGTATCCCTACCAACCAAAAAAGAATAAATACCAGTAAATTCTCAATAGATAGAGTATATCCACGTAACAACCAGAACTAAATATAGTATATACCAGTAAGTTACATATATATGAATCCACTGTACCACCCCAGAACTACAGTTATATGTATTAATACAGTCATTCTCAATATATCAATAGTATCCCCCGTACCAACCAGAACATCAGTATATTATCAACTACCAGAAATTCCGTCAATATTATATTTAGTTCCCGTCGTGACCAACCGAACTACAGTATAATGTACTAATACCAGTAATTCTCAATTATATGTATCGGTACCAAGCCAGAACTACAGTATTTGTTATTAATACAGTAAATGCTCAAATATATATAGATTCCCGTAACAACAAAATACAGTATTATGTATTACAATACCAGTATCTCATATATTATAGTATCCCCGTACAACACCAGAATTACAGTAATATTATATAACCAGTAATTCCTCAATATTATAGATATCCCGTACCAACCGATATACAGGTTTTCCCCATTCTAATCCTTTTCTTCTTCTCTAGATATGGATTTCCACATCCTATTCTCTTTCTTCTTTTCTAGGGATGGTTTCCACATACTAATTAATTTATTTTTCTCTAGGGATGGATTTCTCCATCCATTTCTTCTACTCTAGGAATGTATTTCCCCATCCTAATCCCTTCCTACTTCTCTAGGGATGGATTTCCCAATTCTACTCAATTTCATTTTCTCTAGAAATGGATTTCCCCATCCTTATCCCTTTCTTTTTCTCTATGAATGTATTAGCCCAACCTTTTCTTCTTCTCTAGATATGGATTTCCCCATCCTAATCTCTTTCTTCTTCTCTAGGGGTGGATTTCCCCATCCTAATCTCGTTCTTCTTCTCTAGGGATGGATTTCCTCATCCTAATCTCTTTCTTCTTCTCTAGGGATGGATTTCCCCATCCTAATCTCGTTCTTCTTCTCTAGGGATGGATTTCCCCATCCTAATCTCTTTTTTCTTCTCTAGAGATGGATTTTCCCATCCTAATCTCTTTCTTCTTCTCTAGGTATGGATTTTCCCATCCTAATCTCCTTCTTCTTCTCTAGGGATGGATTTTCCCATCCTAATCTCTTTCTTCTTCTCTAGGGATGGATTTCCTCACCCTAATCCATTTCCTTTTCTGTAGGAATGGATTTCCCCATCCTAACCCATTTTTTCTTCTCATGGGATGGATTTCCCCATCCATATCTATTTTTTTCTACTCTAGGAATGGATTTCTTTATTCTAATACCCTTCTTCTTCTCTAGGAATGTATTGTAACATTCTTCTCCTTTTCTCCTTCTCTAGAAGTCAGTTGTTCAAACCCAATTATGTTCTTCTTTTCTATAAATGTACTATTCCATCCTATTTTCTCCTTCTCCCCAAAAAAGCTTTTTCCATTCTAACCTTTCCTTTCTTCTCTAGGAATGGATTGCCCCATCCTAATCCTTTTCTACTTCTCCAGTAATTGATTGTTTTTTCTTATTTTTTTTCTCCTTCTCTAGGAATTAATTGTTCCTTCCTAATCCTTGTTTCCATCTCTAGGAATGGATTGTTCTATCCTAATTCCTTTTCACCTTATTAGAAAATCCATCACAAAGAAGTAATAATTTCTTTCAGAGAATTCACTAAGTGTTTTTTTACACCTTATAATGTAGAAACTGTACCGGTTTGTGTTAAAGAGCATGAACCACAGGACAGTGTAAACAAATTAGTCACTATTCAGACATAATGACTACACTGTGGGTCATATTATGTTTAATAAAATCAGATCACTATTAAGGCAAACATTAACTTAAATGACATGGATTTGTATTTTCTAAAGATCATTTTTGCATCATCGAGATGAAAAATGTGTTTAATAATTTGTTATGAGAGGTTGAAGCTCTTGGTGGGAACAATTTATTTGCTGGCAGTGGGGGTGAAAATGCCACAATGCCTTTACCACGTCTTTAGATGCCACATGGCAAATCGGACCGACATATTGCCAATTGGGCCAAAGTTGACATAAACTAAACATAACATATGGTATAAGCTACCAAATAGCTTTTTTATTTCATAGTTTGCCATTTAAATAGAAGAATAACCTATAATCTGGTGTATTTAAGGGACGTTTTAATAGAATTTGTCATGAATAGCACGGGACAGAATGAACTGAAAATCTCCATCTCACCTTGTCTGGTCTCACTAATAGCAGAGAATCAAGATCCAAAAACTGTATTAAAACATAAGGAGAGGAATAGGAGATGAAATAAAGTGTCAAAAGCTGTAAAAACTCCATTTATTGTTCATAGCATCCAGTGCCCATGGGGGATTCTCTCCAAACTGGGAGAAACTTTGAAAATGTCTAACACATTAATGTGAGAAGAGAAACAATAACATACAAGGTCAGGTCATACGGGAAGGACAGTGGTGACCAGTGGATATGTAGACAGATGTATAATTAGAGAAATGTGCGCTGTTTACATTACAATATTACACGTGATTAAGGAGTTATATAGGTCAGAGAAATCCAAGTTGACTTTTATTATATTTTACACTAAGTATTTTCTATAATACAGATATTGAGATAAGCTCTACAGATGGACACAAAACTGAACTCGAACCCTAGTTCAAGCCAAACTTTATAAGTCCGGACAAACTATTCGAACTAGTTCATTTTTCCTGACTGTATTTTCAATAAATATCAAATTTATGGACCAGTCACTAACCCTAGAATGTATTGTGTGCTAACCATGGATAGTATTGTTCGTTTTCGATAGCCCTCGAATGTATGGATCGTTTTCGCTTACCCTAGAATGTATTGTTTGTTAACCCTCGAAAGTATACCCTCGGTAACCCTCGAATGTAGCTTGCGGAGAACCCAACAATTGCCCACTCGTGTTTAAGAAGAGTTTTAACAAGATAGTGACATGTTCCCCGGACCATTTCCCAGGTGCCACAGCCATTTACAGTAAGTTACCATTGTTAATTTATCTGTAAATCACTCGGATTTTTTGAACTATCGCTCCCCATTGACTTTAATGGGGCCGAATTCAAACTTTCGAACTTTTACTGAAGTTCGAAAGTTCGAAAACGGACCAATCTTTATGAAGTTCTCTAATAAGCAGCCATTATAATTGATGACATAGCTAAGCATTGGTTTCATTTATATAATTTACAGACAATTCCTTGATTTTATTAGCACGACACAAATGGTAAATTTAAACGTGAATTATAAGGATATCACAATTCACAACACAGGGAGGCAGATGGTAAGACAATTTCCCAGACTAGCACATTATGTGGCCATTTAATATTCACTGAAATACACAGTATACCAGTTATTTCTTCCAAATACAGTATCGATATGTTATAGTCTATTGCCATAGGCAGCATGGAGGCTCACTGATACCTTGCACCGCTGAGGTCCCTTGGACACATCTGCAAGGAGTTTGTATGTTCTCCCAGTGCTTGCGTGGGTTTCCTCCGGGCACTCTGGTTTCCCCCACAATCATAAAGGCATACTGATAGGTTGGATGTGTCCAATAAATGTTCTTAGATTGTAAGCTCTTCGGGTCAAATAAATGTTCTTAGATTGCAATCTCTTCGGGTCAAATAAATGTTCTTAGACTGTAAGCTCTTCAGGTCAAATAAATTTTTCCCCATTCTAATCCTTTTCTTCTTCTCTAGATATGGATTTCCACATCCTATTCTCTTTCTTCTTTTCTAGGGATGGTTTCCACATACTAATTAATTTATTTTTCTCTAGGGATGGATTTCTCCATCCATTTCTTCTACTCTAGGAATGTATTTCCCCATCCTAATCCCTTCCTACTTCTCTAGGGATGGATTTCCCAATTCTACTCAATTTCATTTTCTCTAGAAATGGATTTCCCCATCCTTATCCCTTTCTTTTTCTCTATGAATGTATTAGCCCAACCTTTTCTTCTTCTCTAGATATGGATTTCCCCATCCTAATCTCTTTCTTCTTCTCTAGGGGTGGATTTCCCCATCCTAATCTCGTTCTTCTTCTCTAGGGATGGATTTCCTCATCCTAATCTCTTTCTTCTTCTCTAGGGATGGATTTCCCCATCCTAATCTCGTTCTTCTTCTCTAGGGATGGATTTCCCCATCCTAATCTCTTTTTTCTTCTCTAGAGATGGATTTTCCCATCCTAATCTCTTTCTTCTTCTCTAGGTATGGATTTTCCCATCCTAATCTCCTTCTTCTTCTCTAGGGATGGATTTTCCCATCCTAATCTCTTTCTTCTTCTCTAGGGATGGATTTCCTCACCCTAATCCATTTCCTTTTCTGTAGGAATGGATTTCCCCATCCTAACCCATTTTTTCTTCTCATGGGATGGATTTCCCCATCCATATCTATTTTTTTCTACTCTAGGAATGGATTTCTTTATTCTAATACCCTTCTTCTTCTCTAGGAATGTATTGTAACATTCTTCTCCTTTTCTCCTTCTCTAGAAGTCAGTTGTTCAAACCCAATTATGTTCTTCTTTTCTATAAATGTACTATTCCATCCTATTTTCTCCTTCTCCCCAAAAAAGCTTTTTCCATTCTAACCTTTCCTTTCTTCTCTAGGAATGGATTGCCCCATCCTAATCCTTTTCTACTTCTCCAGTAATTGATTGTTTTTTCTTATTTTTTTTCTCCTTCTCTAGGAATTAATTGTTCCTTCCTAATCCTTGTTTCCATCTCTAGGAATGGATTGTTCTATCCTAATTCCTTTTCACCTTATTAGAAAATCCATCACAAAGAAGTAATAATTTCTTTCAGAGAATTCACTAAGTGTTTTTTTACACCTTATAATGTAGAAACTGTACCGGTTTGTGTTAAAGAGCATGAACCACAGGACAGTGTAAACAAATTAGTCACTATTCAGACATAATGACTACACTGTGGGTCATATTATGTTTAATAAAATCAGATCACTATTAAGGCAAACATTAACTTAAATGACATGGATTTGTATTTTCTAAAGATCATTTTTGCATCATCGAGATGAAAAATGTGTTTAATAATTTGTTATGAGAGGTTGAAGCTCTTGGTGGGAACAATTTATTTGCTGGCAGTGGGGGTGAAAATGCCACAATGCCTTTACCACGTCTTTAGATGCCACATGGCAAATCGGACCGACATATTGCCAATTGGGCCAAAGTTGACATAAACTAAACATAACATATGGTATAAGCTACCAAATAGCTTTTTTATTTCATAGTTTGCCATTTAAATAGAAGAATAACCTATAATCTGGTGTATTTAAGGGACGTTTTAATAGAATTTGTCATGAATAGCACGGGACAGAATGAACTGAAAATCTCCATCTCACCTTGTCTGGTCTCACTAATAGCAGAGAATCAAGATCCAAAAACTGTATTAAAACATAAGGAGAGGAATAGGAGATGAAATAAAGTGTCAAAAGCTGTAAAAACTCCATTTATTGTTCATAGCATCC
The DNA here is from genome assembly GCA_019447015.1 of Hymenochirus boettgeri. Taxonomy (NCBI): domain Eukaryota; kingdom Metazoa; phylum Chordata; class Amphibia; order Anura; family Pipidae; genus Hymenochirus; species Hymenochirus boettgeri. The sequence continues at coordinate 2,235,672 of CM033472.1, forward strand.
AGTGCCCATGGGGGATTCTCTCCAAACTGGGAGAAACTTTGAAAATGTCTAACACATTAATGTGAGAAGAGAAACAATAACATACAAGGTCAGGTCATACGGGAAGGACAGTGGTGACCAGTGGATATGTAGACAGATGTATAATTAGAGAAATGTGCGCTGTTTACATTACAATATTACACGTGATTAAGGAGTTATATAGGTCAGAGAAATCCAAGTTGACTTTTATTATATTTTACACTAAGTATTTTCTATAATACAGATATTGAGATAAGCTCTACAGATGGACACAAAACTGAACTCGAACCCTAGTTCAAGCCAAACTTTATAAGTCCGGACAAACTATTCGAACTAGTTCATTTTTCCTGACTGTATTTTCAATAAATATCAAATTTATGGACCAGTCACTAACCCTAGAATGTATTGTGTGCTAACCATGGATAGTATTGTTCGTTTTCGATAGCCCTCGAATGTATGGATCGTTTTCGCTTACCCTAGAATGTATTGTTTGTTAACCCTCGAAAGTATACCCTCGGTAACCCTCGAATGTAGCTTGCGGAGAACCCAACAATTGCCCACTCGTGTTTAAGAAGAGTTTTAACAAGATAGTGACATGTTCCCCGGACCATTTCCCAGGTGCCACAGCCATTTACAGTAAGTTACCATTGTTAATTTATCTGTAAATCACTCGGATTTTTTGAACTATCGCTCCCCATTGACTTTAATGGGGCCGAATTCAAACTTTCGAACTTTTACTGAAGTTCGAAAGTTCGAAAACGGACCAATCTTTATGAAGTTCTCTAATAAGCAGCCATTATAATTGATGACATAGCTAAGCATTGGTTTCATTTATATAATTTACAGACAATTCCTTGATTTTATTAGCACGACACAAATGGTAAATTTAAACGTGAATTATAAGGATATCACAATTCACAACACAGGGAGGCAGATGGTAAGACAATTTCCCAGACTAGCACATTATGTGGCCATTTAATATTCACTGAAATACACAGTATACCAGTTATTTCTTCCAAATACAGTATCGATATGTTATAGTCTATTGCCATAGGCAGCATGGAGGCTCACTGATACCTTGCACCGCTGAGGTCCCTTGGACACATCTGCAAGGAGTTTGTATGTTCTCCCAGTGCTTGCGTGGGTTTCCTCCGGGCACTCTGGTTTCCCCCACAATCATAAAGGCATACTGATAGGTTGGATGTGTCCAATAAATGTTCTTAGATTGTAAGCTCTTCGGGTCAAATAAATGTTCTTAGATTGCAATCTCTTCGGGTCAAATAAATGTTCTTAGACTGTAAGCTCTTCAGGTCAATAATGTTCTTAGATTGTAAGCTCTTCGGGGCAGGGCCTGGTCTGAATATATACATGGAATTGTAAAGCTCTACGGAAGATGTTGGTGCTATGTAAATCCATAGTAATTGCCTAAACTTTGATTGACTAGGTATCTACCACCACCAACCACATCCAAGCACTTTCCTAAGCAAGAAACCATAAAAGGGTTTTTTTACAGTTAAACAAAAACTGCTTAAATTAGAAGTTTTTTAATTAGAATTATTACAGAAAACATGCAGATGCCCTCATTACCACAGCCACAGTAATTATACTCTAAGTGTCCCCCTGTGGCTTCAGAAAGTCAAGGGCAACCGCAAACAGCCAAGTGTAATAAGAAGAAGCATAACATGCCACAAAGATAAAATAAGTCTTCTAAGTTTCGGACAACGTTTGGTTTCTAGAAGATGTTTAGAAGAACCGGATATCGCACCATGGTCTGGCCAACGGAACCTTCATTCTCAAATTTGATCTCCAATGGAAAGGTTCCATTTTGGCCTTGAACTCAAGTTCCGAATGAATGGAAAGGACACAAGTAATTCATTCCCCATCATTCTACTCAAGCTTCATTCTTATTAAAAAAAACAACAACTGCCCAACAAATTCTCTCCTCTGGAACCTAATACCCCAGTTTACTTCTTCGTCTTACACCAAGTGAGAGACATTGGATGTTCAAATACAAGTTAGATCATAGTAATTCTTTGTTCTTCTCATGGAACATCATAGCTATCTCCTCTTTCACCTGATTAAAGTCAAGGTATTTGTTTCACTGGCTGACCCAACGCTTGGCTGGAAATAATAGCTCAAAACAATCCCCTATTGTTACACAAGACAATATGCCTTTATTGTCCTCGGGTTCTCACCCTGACCTTTCATCTTCAGCTTCTTCACAACGCACAAATACAGTGAGTTCGGCTGAATTCCAGTAAGTCATAAAAGAGACCTCGTCCTTTCAGAACAAAACCATTCTTTTTTTTTTTTCTACGCCAAGGTGGGGGGGGGCGGGAAACACAAGTTCATTGTTCCCTCACAGATGGAAGTTTGCGTTACTAAGGCAACTGTAATAATCCCCTTTTTAACACCTTTTTCACATCGCTGGTCTATCAAAAGTGCTACCTTTTAACTCATAAGCTCACAAGCTGGTAGACTAACCGGCTGCCCTAATTAGCTACGATTTTCACAGCACAGACAACACGATGAGCTAATCGAAATTTGCAAAATAATGACGTACCTCCTGGAAATATTCCTCCTTCTGAGGCCCGGTTTTTCCAATGACAATAATGAGACCATTATTAGGAGAGGGCATTAAAATGCTGCACCGCGGCTAAACAGAGAACTTAATTGTTCTCGACTTGTCCATTGAATCAACAACCTATTGTAGTGGAGTTGAAAAATAAAAGATGGGAGAATTCTTTCCATAATGATTGGCTTGTGCTGATATCCCAAGACTCTGTGAAATCGTTTCCTTTTGAAGATCTTGATGGACTACTCGTTTTGTTAGGACAAAAAAAAGTAATATAACAAGGCGATTGTCTGAATCTATAAAAAAAAGAAGAAAGGGGGAAAAAGTGTTTTGTCCCCTGAATTATTGGTAAGATCTTGTTTGTTCCAGAGCCTTGAAATAAACACATCATTTTATCAGCATTAGCACTGGGCTGCAAACTTATTTGGGACCAAGGATATTAGGATGTTTGCCAGTAATATTATCCATATTACAAAGGTTCATGAGGACATTTTCAATACTGCACAAAATTTTAACCTTCCCCCACAGATAAAATCTTTGTGCATTTGTACGTAGATCATTTCTCCCAAACAACAAACTCCACCCCTGCAGTATAAACTGCAAATGCACACGCCCCTGAGGATCCCTGTTCTATACAGGGTGCTGCAAAAGAAAAGCATTCATAAAAATTAGGAGGGGCAAATAAACTTTTGTTCTTTGGGACTCACTTTCCTGGGGGGCACCATTTAAACACGATATACGTCATTGTCATTTTAAACGTTTATTTCACCACCACCCCCAGCTGCCAGGAAGAAAAAGAATTGTCACTGTATCGTGGCCCAACATCAAAAACTTCAGCTTCTTTTTAATCTTCCCCTTATCGAGTGGAGACTCTTTTTTGCCATCACAGCTTTGTATGAAATATCTCCCTACCGGCGTTGCCTGTTTAATTAAAACAGACACTGACAGAAGGACATGGATTAGTTCTGGTAATGAAGCATTTACTCAGATTAATCAGGAGGATCCTTTTGGAATAAAAGCTTAAACAAAGAACAAAAGGAAATTGTTATGAAACAGCCTTTTATCCCAAGCAAAGGTCACATTATGGGGCTTTTTTTTCCTCCTATTTTGTCAGTCACTGTTACTTCTGGTCTCGCTACAGAACACGAGATCTCTCTTTGTTATTTCAGGATTCAGTCATTTGCTATAATACAGTCATTAAGGCCTCAAATTAAAAATGCCTGTTTTAAAAACTGGTAGCTTCGCTTCAAGGAGGCTCTAATTAGCATGGCGCTCATTGTTTAGGTAGAATCAAGACCTAAAGCCTTAATGGTAGAGCGTCGCGACTCGGGGGCTGTAGAGAATGAAAGGGAACCTTTTTAAAATAAACACATAAAGAAAGGTGAATTGTGTACAGGCTGATTGTGTAGAGCGGATGGTACCAATGGAAGAAATCACTGGGGCCTTTCTTTACCTAGAAAATGAGTATAATAAAATCATGTGCATTAGGTCAAACAAATAGTCCCCTCAATAAAAGTGCAGCTGGAGAAAAGGGCGCTTTGCAGGGTGGCACTTCAAGTCCCAAACAATCTAACTGGTCTCCTGTAGGACACAAACCAGAACATTTCCCCGCTGTAGACAAATATTGGGCTGTAAAGTAAACAAAGTTGAGGGTCGCACTCCAATAAAGAATATTTTATTTTGTGACCACACATCATACCACACAACGTTTCGGGGGGGGGAAATAACGTGCCCCCTTCCTCAGGTGATCAGAACGTTGTGTCATATGATGTGTGGTCACAACAGGTGATCACCTGAGGAAGGGGGCAATTTATTTTCCTCCCGAAACGTTGTGTGGTATGAAGTGTGGTCACAACAGGTGATCACCTGAGGAAGGGGGCAATTTATTTTCCCAACGAAACGTTGTGTGATATGATGTGTGGTCACAACAGGTGATCACCTGAGGAAGGGGGCAATTTATTTTCCTCCCGAAACGTTGTGTGATATGATGTGTGGTCACAACAGGTGATCACCTGAGGAAGGGGGCAATTTATTTTCCTCCCAAAACGTTGTGTGATATGATGTGTGGTCACAACAGGTGATTACCTGAGGAAGGGGGCAATTTATTTTCCCCCCGAAACGTTGTCTGATATGATGTGTGATCACAACAGGTGATTACCTGAGGAAGGGGGCAATTTATTTTTCCCCCGAAACGTTGTCTGATATGATGTGTGGTCATTTTTTTGGTTTTTTAAAGAAAAACAAGACAATCCCCAGTCAGATCGTTCCATTCCAGTGGCTATGAAGGATATTACCATTTTGAAGTGTTTAAGACTAAAGTAAATGAAGTCTTCATAAGATCAGACTTTAGAACTAATGTAGAAGTTTAAGCACAGCTGGATTTTTGCTCATATAACTTTAATGGGACTATAACCATTGGAGTGTATTCTTCCTAAGAGACATAAATGGTATTACCACTGAGATATGCCCGGAACCGCCAGCAGGAGTCACAAAGCTTTTTGTGGTTCTCGACTCTGCATTCTCTTCCCAGAATTCCAAGCTGTGCCTGAGCATTTGAGCATTTAGGAACATTCAGATACTTCACCAAAATTCATATAGTTTACTTGCATTGCAAATGCGATAACATTGGATTTTGATTTATAAGCATTCCGCATTGAAAGCATGTCCGCCCTTAAAACAAAAAAACGGTCAGCTATCTTCCTGCAAACCAGGAACCAGTTTACTACATGTGTTTGTATCCAGATATTTAATAAGTTCTATTCCTTTCTGGTAAAGGTATCTGCCACCTTCTACTGCTCACTGAGCTTTTTATAGGCTTGAGCGTGTGCAGAGAAGTCAGCAGGTGAAACAGCAGTCAATCATTGGTTATGATGTCAGCAGTCACAGCTTGATGGAGGGAGGAGCCAGCTTACTTAAATATCTGGTAAGTAATGTAGGTAATAAAGTGCAAAATATATCAGTTTGGGTTGTGGGCAGGTAACGGACAATTGACCATTTTTTTTGTTCTATGGGTGGACATGCCCTTTAATATAACACCCATAAGGCAGCCCTGAATGCAGCAATACGATCGTACGATATTCATTAGCGAGTGATAATAGACGAACATGTTGGATAAAGAATTTTGGTTTTTTTCTGTCAAACATGCTGGAATTGTTTTTAGCAACCACAAATAATATTGTTCCATTTGGTAGATCGTCCAGTAATATCCCTGCACGCACGGACGCCTTAATTCAATTACTAATGGTTCGGATAGAGATTTTTCTATGCGTTTATCGAGCTTTGGCCAAATCGGTCTCTCGACATTTCAGGATCCAAATCTTACATAAATGATAAGAATAATATAGTAATAAGACCGTGTGTTTAAAGACTCGCTGTACTTTCTCGCATCGGTAAACGAGATGGGATTTTTTTTTTCCTCCTTTCAAAAAAAAAAATATAAAAAAATAAACGACTAAAGGGCCTGCTTTTATTCTTAAAACAACAATCCAAGAAAGAGACTCTTTCAATGAGTCTGTTTGGTCTGTTTGGGTTGCAAATCTGATATTTAATGTCTAGCAGACGACCACAGGCAGGCGGCCTAAGAAACATAAAACGTCAGTGTTAAGTGGGTACCAAAACAGTCCTTGTGTGTTTTCATGTTAAACACAAAGTTAATTTAGTTAGAAACAAACGCGTTTCGCAATTCACGCTACGAAGTAAGACCCCGTCTCGACAATATATGTTTTCATTTCAATACAATTTTATTTTAATTTTTTTTTTTTTGGCTTTTACACATTTCTGCCCTCCTTGTTTTTCTAATAGGGGAATAGGAAACAGTTAAGTTCCCCACACAAAGGGCTGTTTTTCAATATTTCCATCTTATATCATTCAACATGTCAATCAATGATAATTCTGCACAAAAATGTGGCAGATCACATGCGACTGACTTGTTTATAGAGCAATTACCCAGAGTTTATTAAATTGCAGCAAAGCATGAAAATGATATTATTATTACAGATACACATGGCTTAGGAAAAATGCTTCATAAACAGCAAGATATTTAATACGGGAAAGGTTAGAAATGGGTTTCAATGTCGTGAAATTATAGTTCTGTCTCTGGAATGTGCTTTTTAAGCTTAATATAAAATAAGGTGCAAAAAATAAAAGGGGGTAACGATGTTAACCTGATTATTGGGAATTAGAAGTTTTGATTGGATGGCGACCAAACCCTGGTAAATAACCTCTTTTGTAAGAACAATCCGATTGGTCAGCTAGTAAGTTAAAAGCCAATAGAATTCAGGAAAATTCACCATTTGTCACATGGGAAAAATTGGTCTTTCAACTTGGTACGTGAAAACTGTGATACGTGATCAAGTAAAACTGTCCATAAACAGAGAAAGATTCTGATGGGTCCCAAGTAGAGATGTTCGAAACTCTTAATTTACTTTCCTTTTTCGGAAAGTAAACGGAACGTACTTTCAAAGGTTCCCAACATATTTTTTGAGGGTTGCGAAGCGTAAAAGGTCATTTTCGAGGGTTAGAGAAAATAACCCTGTATATTCCGTAACCCTCGGAAATACGATTGGAAGTTTCAAATCCGAACAGTCAGCTCGGTTCCAATGGAACGTTCGGATTTCGGAACCGAGCCTGTTTCGTTCTGTGTCAAACCCAGATCCAAGTTCCCCTGAAATTTGTCCTGAATATTTTCCAATAGGTCCTGCTTACAGAAATGTATGAAATCTGTTCAGTTTATGTATGGAGGATCTGTTTTGTGAACATTGTTATCTGAACTAAAAAGGGCATATACATAAATGTATAATTTTTTTTTGTAATATATAGTAAATATTTGTACTGAAGTACTGAAAACTGCCCGGGGAAGGGATGTTGGATTGCTTATTCCTACCCCCCAATTTAATTTTGTTGAGGAGAGTTTTCATCTGCCAGGTTAGTGCCTGGAATTTCCTGTATTAAAGATAGAGCTGAAGCACTGAGGATGCCTGGCAGAAGCATAATCCTCACAATATTGGGAAATACCCAATTCTACCAACCTGCCCCAGGTACTTTCATTATAACTGTTATATTTGGGGAAGAATTAAAGAAGAAGGGGTCCGTGCCTTTAAATCAATACCTGAATAAAGCAAAACTATTTTCTCTTTAAACACATCCTCATATGGAATAAAGGAGTAATCCCAAGCAAAATAAAATTTTCTTACAGGATGTTAACACCAAATGAATCATGTACAATTGAGAATAAAGCGTTCCCATGTTAATATTTGCAGCTCAGGAACAAATAGAATCTGTTCTACAATCAGCGACAATATCAAGTTAATCCAGCGATTCGCCATTCAAACGATTGATTTTCACTATATCCCAGTAAGTGGTTTGCCTTGTTTATTGACAACACTATTAAATTTTCCAATAATTGTACACACATTTGACACTTCTTTTTTTTTTTGTTAAAGGACCAGTAAAAGAAAAAAAAAATTGAAACAATGTTCTTAGACTGTAAGCTCTTCAGGTCAAATAAATGTTCTTAGATTGTAAGCTCTTCGGGGCAGGGCCTGGTCTGAATATATACATGGAATTGTAAAGCTCTACGGAAGATGTTGGTGCTATGTAAATCCATAGTAATTGCCTAAACTTTGATTGACTAGGTATCTACCACCACCAACCACATCCAAGCACTTTCCTAAGCAAGAAACCATAAAAGGGTTTTTTTACAGTTAAACAAAAACTGCTTAAATTAGAAGTTTTTTAATTAGAATTATTACAGAAAACATGCAGATGCCCTCATTACCACAGCCACAGTAATTATACTCTAAGTGTCCCCCTGTGGCTTCAGAAAGTCAAGGGCAACCGCAAACAGCCAAGTGTAATAAGAAGAAGCATAACATGCCACAAAGATAAAATAAGTCTTCTAAGTTTCGGACAACGTTTGGTTTCTAGAAGATGTTTAGAAGAACCGGATATCGCACCATGGTCTGGCCAACGGAACCTTCATTCTCAAATTTGATCTCCAATGGAAAGGTTCCATTTTGGCCTTGAACTCAAGTTCCGAATGAATGGAAAGGACACAAGTAATTCATTCCCCATCATTCTACTCAAGCTTCATTCTTATTAAAAAAAACAACAACTGCCCAACAAATTCTCTCCTCTGGAACCTAATACCCCAGTTTACTTCTTCGTCTTACACCAAGTGAGAGACATTGGATGTTCAAATACAAGTTAGATCATAGTAATTCTTTGTTCTTCTCATGGAACATCATAGCTATCTCCTCTTTCACCTGATTAAAGTCAAGGTATTTGTTTCACTGGCTGACCCAACGCTTGGCTGGAAATAATAGCTCAAAACAATCCCCTATTGTTACACAAGACAATATGCCTTTATTGTCCTCGGGTTCTCACCCTGACCTTTCATCTTCAGCTTCTTCACAACGCACAAATACAGTGAGTTCGGCTGAATTCCAGTAAGTCATAAAAGAGACCTCGTCCTTTCAGAACAAAACCATTCTTTTTTTTTTTTCTACGCCAAGGTGGGGGGGGGCGGGAAACACAAGTTCATTGTTCCCTCACAGATGGAAGTTTGCGTTACTAAGGCAACTGTAATAATCCCCTTTTTAACACCTTTTTCACATCGCTGGTCTATCAAAAGTGCTACCTTTTAACTCATAAGCTCACAAGCTGGTAGACTAACCGGCTGCCCTAATTAGCTACGATTTTCACAGCACAGACAACACGATGAGCTAATCGAAATTTGCAAAATAATGACGTACCTCCTGGAAATATTCCTCCTTCTGAGGCCCGGTTTTTCCAATGACAATAATGAGACCATTATTAGGAGAGGGCATTAAAATGCTGCACCGCGGCTAAACAGAGAACTTAATTGTTCTCGACTTGTCCATTGAATCAACAACCTATTGTAGTGGAGTTGAAAAATAAAAGATGGGAGAATTCTTTCCATAATGATTGGCTTGTGCTGATATCCCAAGACTCTGTGAAATCGTTTCCTTTTGAAGATCTTGATGGACTACTCGTTTTGTTAGGACAAAAAAAAGTAATATAACAAGGCGATTGTCTGAATCTATAAAAAAAAGAAGAAAGGGGGAAAAAGTGTTTTGTCCCCTGAATTATTGGTAAGATCTTGTTTGTTCCAGAGCCTTGAAATAAACACATCATTTTATCAGCATTAGCACTGGGCTGCAAACTTATTTGGGACCAAGGATATTAGGATGTTTGCCAGTAATATTATCCATATTACAAAGGTTCATGAGGACATTTTCAATACTGCACAAAATTTTAACCTTCCCCCACAGATAAAATCTTTGTGCATTTGTACGTAGATCATTTCTCCCAAACAACAAACTCCACCCCTGCAGTATAAACTGCAAATGCACACGCCCCTGAGGATCCCTGTTCTATACAGGGTGCTGCAAAAGAAAAGCATTCATAAAAATTAGGAGGGGCAAATAAACTTTTGTTCTTTGGGACTCACTTTCCTGGGGGGCACCATTTAAACACGATATACGTCATTGTCATTTTAAACGTTTATTTCACCACCACCCCCAGCTGCCAGGAAGAAAAAGAATTGTCACTGTATCGTGGCCCAACATCAAAAACTTCAGCTTCTTTTTAATCTTCCCCTTATCGAGTGGAGACTCTTTTTTGCCATCACAGCTTTGTATGAAATATCTCCCTACCGGCGTTGCCTGTTTAATTAAAACAGACACTGACAGAAGGACATGGATTAGTTCTGGTAATGAAGCATTTACTCAGATTAATCAGGAGGATCCTTTTGGAATAAAAGCTTAAACAAAGAACAAAAGGAAATTGTTATGAAACAGCCTTTTATCCCAAGCAAAGGTCACATTATGGGGCTTTTTTTTCCTCCTATTTTGTCAGTCACTGTTACTTCTGGTCTCGCTACAGAACACGAGATCTCTCTTTGTTATTTCAGGATTCAGTCATTTGCTATAATACAGTCATTAAGGCCTCAAATTAAAAATGCCTGTTTTAAAAACTGGTAGCTTCGCTTCAAGGAGGCTCTAATTAGCATGGCGCTCATTGTTTAGGTAGAATCAAGACCTAAAGCCTTAATGGTAGAGCGTCGCGACTCGGGGGCTGTAGAGAATGAAAGGGAACCTTTTTAAAATAAACACATAAAGAAAGGTGAATTGTGTACAGGCTGATTGTGTAGAGCGGATGGTACCAATGGAAGAAATCACTGGGGCCTTTCTTTACCTAGAAAATGAGTATAATAAAATCATGTGCATTAGGTCAAACAAATAGTCCCCTCAATAAAAGTGCAGCTGGAGAAAAGGGCGCTTTGCAGGGTGGCACTTCAAGTCCCAAACAATCTAACTGGTCTCCTGTAGGACACAAACCAGAACATTTCCCCGCTGTAGACAAATATTGGGCTGTAAAGTAAACAAAGTTGAGGGTCGCACTCCAATAAAGAATATTTTATTTTGTGACCACACATCATACCACACAACGTTTCGGGGGGGGGAAATAACGTGCCCCCTTCCTCAGGTGATCAGAACGTTGTGTCATATGATGTGTGGTCACAACAGGTGATCACCTGAGGAAGGGGGCAATTTATTTTCCTCCCGAAACGTTGTGTGGTATGAAGTGTGGTCACAACAGGTGATCACCTGAGGAAGGGGGCAATTTATTTTCCCAACGAAACGTTGTGTGATATGATGTGTGGTCACAACAGGTGATCACCTGAGGAAGGGGGCAATTTATTTTCCTCCCGAAACGTTGTGTGATATGATGTGTGGTCACAACAGGTGATCACCTGAGGAAGGGGGCAATTTATTTTCCTCCCAAAACGTTGTGTGATATGATGTGTGGTCACAACAGGTGATTACCTGAGGAAGGGGGCAATTTATTTTCCCCCCGAAACGTTGTCTGATATGATGTGTGATCACAACAGGTGATTACCTGAGGAAGGGGGCAATTTATTTTTCCCCCGAAACGTTGTCTGATATGATGTGTGGTCATTTTTTTGGTTTTTTAAAGAAAAACAAGACAATCCCCAGTCAGATCGTTCCATTCCAGTGGCTATGAAGGATATTACCATTTTGAAGTGTTTAAGACTAAAGTAAATGAAGTCTTCATAAGATCAGACTTTAGAACTAATGTAGAAGTTTAAGCACAGCTGGATTTTTGCTCATATAACTTTAATGGGACTATAACCATTGGAGTGTATTCTTCCTAAGAGACATAAATGGTATTACCACTGAGATATGCCCGGAACCGCCAGCAGGAGTCACAAAGCTTTTTGTGGTTCTCGACTCTGCATTCTCTTCCCAGAATTCCAAGCTGTGCCTGAGCATTTGAGCATTTAGGAACATTCAGATACTTCACCAAAATTCATATAGTTTACTTGCATTGCAAATGCGATAACATTGGATTTTGATTTATAAGCATTCCGCATTGAAAGCATGTCCGCCCTTAAAACAAAAAAACGGTCAGCTATCTTCCTGCAAACCAGGAACCAGTTTACTACATGTGTTTGTATCCAGATATTTAATAAGTTCTATTCCTTTCTGGTAAAGGTATCTGCCACCTTCTACTGCTCACTGAGCTTTTTATAGGCTTGAGCGTGTGCAGAGAAGTCAGCAGGTGAAACAGCAGTCAATCATTGGTTATGATGTCAGCAGTCACAGCTTGATGGAGGGAGGAGCCAGCTTACTTAAATATCTGGTAAGTAATGTAGGTAATAAAGTGCAAAATATATCAGTTTGGGTTGTGGGCAGGTAACGGACAATTGACCATTTTTTTTGTTCTATGGGTGGACATGCCCTTTAATATAACACCCATAAGGCAGCCCTGAATGCAGCAATACGATCGTACGATATTCATTAGCGAGTGATAATAGACGAACATGTTGGATAAAGAATTTTGGTTTTTTTCTGTCAAACATGCTGGAATTGTTTTTAGCAACCACAAATAATATTGTTCCATTTGGTAGATCGTCCAGTAATATCCCTGCACGCACGGACGCCTTAATTCAATTACTAATGGTTCGGATAGAGATTTTTCTATGCGTTTATCGAGCTTTGGCCAAATCGGTCTCTCGACATTTCAGGATCCAAATCTTACATAAATGATAAGAATAATATAGTAATAAGACCGTGTGTTTAAAGACTCGCTGTACTTTCTCGCATCGGTAAACGAGATGGGATTTTTTTTTTCCTCCTTTCAAAAAAAAAAATATAAAAAAATAAACGACTAAAGGGCCTGCTTTTATTCTTAAAACAACAATCCAAGAAAGAGACTCTTTCAATGAGTCTGTTTGGTCTGTTTGGGTTGCAAATCTGATATTTAATGTCTAGCAGACGACCACAGGCAGGCGGCCTAAGAAACATAAAACGTCAGTGTTAAGTGGGTACCAAAACAGTCCTTGTGTGTTTTCATGTTAAACACAAAGTTAATTTAGTTAGAAACAAACGCGTTTCGCAATTCACGCTACGAAGTAAGACCCCGTCTCGACAATATATGTTTTCATTTCAATACAATTTTATTTTAATTTTTTTTTTTTTGGCTTTTACACATTTCTGCCCTCCTTGTTTTTCTAATAGGGGAATAGGAAACAGTTAAGTTCCCCACACAAAGGGCTGTTTTTCAATATTTCCATCTTATATCATTCAACATGTCAATCAATGATAATTCTGCACAAAAATGTGGCAGATCACATGCGACTGACTTGTTTATAGAGCAATTACCCAGAGTTTATTAAATTGCAGCAAAGCATGAAAATGATATTATTATTACAGATACACATGGCTTAGGAAAAATGCTTCATAAACAGCAAGATATTTAATACGGGAAAGGTTAGAAATGGGTTTCAATGTCGTGAAATTATAGTTCTGTCTCTGGAATGTGCTTTTTAAGCTTAATATAAAATAAGGTGCAAAAAATAAAAGGGGGTAACGATGTTAACCTGATTATTGGGAATTAGAAGTTTTGATTGGATGGCGACCAAACCCTGGTAAATAACCTCTTTTGTAAGAACAATCCGATTGGTCAGCTAGTAAGTTAAAAGCCAATAGAATTCAGGAAAATTCACCATTTGTCACATGGGAAAAATTGGTCTTTCAACTTGGTACGTGAAAACTGTGATACGTGATCAAGTAAAACTGTCCATAAACAGAGAAAGATTCTGATGGGTCCCAAGTAGAGATGTTCGAAACTCTTAATTTACTTTCCTTTTTCGGAAAGTAAACGGAACGTACTTTCAAAGGTTCCCAACATATTTTTTGAGGGTTGCGAAGCGTAAAAGGTCATTTTCGAGGGTTAGAGAAAATAACCCTGTATATTCCGTAACCCTCGGAAATACGATTGGAAGTTTCAAATCCGAACAGTCAGCTCGGTTCCAATGGAACGTTCGGATTTCGGAACCGAGCCTGTTTCGTTCTGTGTCAAACCCAGATCCAAGTTCCCCTGAAATTTGTCCTGAATATTTTCCAATAGGTCCTGCTTACAGAAATGTATGAAATCTGTTCAGTTTATGTATGGAGGATCTGTTTTGTGAACATTGTTATCTGAACTAAAAAGGGCATATACATAAATGTATAATTTTTTTTTGTAATATATAGTAAATATTTGTACTGAAGTACTGAAAACTGCCCGGGGAAGGGATGTTGGATTGCTTATTCCTACCCCCCAATTTAATTTTGTTGAGGAGAGTTTTCATCTGCCAGGTTAGTGCCTGGAATTTCCTGTATTAAAGATAGAGCTGAAGCACTGAGGATGCCTGGCAGAAGCATAATCCTCACAATATTGGGAAATACCCAATTCTACCAACCTGCCCCAGGTACTTTCATTATAACTGTTATATTTGGGGAAGAATTAAAGAAGAAGGGGTCCGTGCCTTTAAATCAATACCTGAATAAAGCAAAACTATTTTCTCTTTAAACACATCCTCATATGGAATAAAGGAGTAATCCCAAGCAAAATAAAATTTTCTTACAGGATGTTAACACCAAATGAATCATGTACAATTGAGAATAAAGCGTTCCCATGTTAATATTTGCAGCTCAGGAACAAATAGAATCTGTTCTACAATCAGCGACAATATCAAGTTAATCCAGCGATTCGCCATTCAAACGATTGATTTTCACTATATCCCAGTAAGTGGTTTGCCTTGTTTATTGACAACACTATTAAATTTTCCAATAATTGTACACACATTTGACACTTCTTTTTTTTTTTGTTAAAGGACCAGTAAAAGAAAAAAAAAATTGAAACGGTCAGTTAAAGGTAAACTACAATGTACAAGAAACTCGCAGGGTTATTCAATAAAAGTTCTTATCGTTTTAAAATGGTGCTAATTTTGCCCCAACCAATCAGATGTTAGCTTTCAAATGTTAAATAAGATCTGATTGGTTGGGGCAAAATTAGCACGATAAGAATTTGTATTGAATCTCCCTGTCGGTATTTAAAATAAAAGTACATATAGCAATTAATTCATAGTCAGTTATATTGATATACACAAGAAAATTGAAATTTTTGTACTGGGGAGGCCTAGTAAGGAATGGGTTTTGGCTGATCGCAGGCAAAACGTGGGAGGAGTTTGATGAACGAGACATTTACCCAAATCGGAAATAGAGAGTTCTGCTGTCACATGTCTTGAAGACATATTTAATTGCAAACAGACACAGAATAAAGTACATTAAACCCTCAGCATTAGGATATTCCAGAACTTTTCTCCAGCCAATGAATTCCATTAATTGTCAATCTGTGTTGGTTTGGGTCACAATCACACACATAATAATATAAATAAAAAAGATAACTGCTGTCACTTCCCAATGACCAAGGACATTGTGACTTTCAGGCTCGACAGCACTTAGCAGGTTGGAAGCCTCTAAGGTCTAACAGATTTGAGCAAGACTTTTCACACAATCAGGTAGAGATGCTGCCCGGCCAACGTCCCATTCAGAAAACAAAAAAAAACATTTATGTGACAATGTGATAAAACAACAGCGAATGCATTGAAAGGCCAATGAACCGCACTCATAGTCAATGCCCTAAAAATGTCCCCTGCTAGAAGCCTGGGATTGCTGGATTTAAAAAATTAAAGGAGAGATATAACATATTTATGAACTGGTTTTATTTCTCATTCCTGGCCATGAAAAGACACAATATTACAATGGTAAAGTTAATGGGGCATGTGGAACAATGCTTTTACGTACACATGTTCCTACACATAGGATTTGATGCCGTGCTGTTCCAATTAATGTTAGGTTATGTGAGCGCATTTTACCCTTCTATTCGTAATAATACTGGTGCTGTTAATGGAAAAACATCAGCCTAATACTGGGGCTTATTTAATAAAGCGAACCCTACACTAGACCTATTCCGATCGTAAATAAAATATAAAATAAGATAAAAATTGTCCGGCACTTATACAGGATCCGACGATCGTGCGATCTTCATCATCTATGCCTGGAGGTTGGATTGTGTACAGGCAGCAGTAGACCAGGTAAAAGGTAGCAGCAAATGTTTACACCTCTTATTAAAGAGTCTGTCCACCCCTCAAACTAAAAATCGCGCCTTAGTCAATCACAGGATGACGGTCGAACCACTTCTGCTTGTCTTCCGTACACGGAAAAGGCACGAAAGACAAGCAGAACACGGCGAGTGAAGGAAGGCTGGTAGGTTTATTTGGGGAGGTCTTTGGAAAGTTATAAACCTCACGCGGTCGAGGTTTTACAGCTATTTCCTGCAGGATACATCATTTTAATTTAGGGGGGGGATGGACATAACTTTTAAATACCTGCTAACCGATCCGCCATTGTGGTTTCAATGGCAAAAATCTGACCACAAAACTTCAAATTTTGGTGGCAATTTTTTTTTTTTTACATTTTGTAGATTTGCATATTTTCGGGGGGGAAAAAAATAAGAAAATTCAAAAACAGGAAAAAGGACCCATTGAAGTTGGAGTTCCACCTAAAATTAAGGTATAAATAACAATGGTCTGGGGAACACGTATCAATGGCCAAAATCATTAAAAAAAAAAACGTCCAGTGCGCTTCCGTTTTTAGCACTGAGTAGGATTTTCAAAATTTCTAGAAACTCCTAAAATTTTAAATTTTGTAAATTTGAAATTCCTAGAAATATTGGAAATTTCAGATTTGCACATTCTTGATTGATTGATAATTATCGAAAACAGTTCGACGGTTCTAAAAATCCGGAAAAAAAATTTAAATTCGCACAAAGTCCCAGTTCTGGCAGATCCATGAACTCTGGTTGAGGTTCGGGTCCATCTCTAATCCTAGAAACTCTAGCGAAACCCTAAAACTCTAGGGATCACGGAACGATCATTGACAGTGGGTCCACCTCCTCCTCAAGCCACTTAAATGTGCTTAATGTATCAGAGCAAGTCTGTCCAATTAACTACAGTATCTAGCTGTACTTTTTTTAATTTAATGTGTCCAGTCAGTAGGGCTGGAATTATAATGAAATAATAAATCCCCCTGTTATTTTTATGAAGGTTCTCATTCATCCAGGTCATGGTATATCTGTAATATTCATTCATCCAGGTCATGGTATATCTGTAATATTCATTCATCCAGGTCATTGTATATCTGTAATATTCATCCATCCAGGTCACGGTATATCTGTGATATTCATCCATCCAGGTCACGGTATATCTGTAATATTCATCCATCCAGGTCACGGTATATCTGTGATATTCATCCATCCAGGTCATGGTATATCTGTAATATTCATCCATCCAGGTCATGGTATATCTGTAATATTCATCCATCCAGGTCATGGTATATCTGTAATATTCATCCATCCAGGTCATGTATATCTGTAAATATTCATTCATCATCAGGTCATGGTATATCTGTAATTTCCATCCAGTCATGGTATATCTGTAATATTCATCCACCAGGTCATGGTATATCTGTAATATTCATTCATCCAGGTCACGGTATATCTGTAATATTCATTCATCCAGGTCATGGTATATCTGTATATTCATCCATCCAGGTCATGGTATATCTGTAATATCATCCATCCAGGTCACGTATATTGTAATATTCATCCATCCAGGTTCATGGTATATCTGTAATATTCATTCATCCAGGTCATGGTATATCTGTAATATTCATCCATCCAGGTCATGGTATATCTGTAATATTCATCCATCTAGGTCATGGTATATCTGTAATATTCATCCATCTAGGTCATGGTATATCTGTTGTATTCAATTAGATCAACTGGACTTGAAGTTTAGTTCTTGAAGACGTTTCGCTAGTCATCCGACTGGATTTCTCAATTCAGTGACTTGAAATCCAGTCGGATGACTAGCGAAACGTCTTCAAGAACTAAACTTCAAGTCCAGTTGATCTAATTGAATACAACAGATATCCCCGTTATTGCATTTTCAAATTCTGTGGGATTTAAAGTGTTGCCTAAACATAGACATTATGACCTCATGGCAGTGAGCTCAGAGTAACATCATGCGGATCCGGGATGAGTCGAAGATTGCAGTGTGAGGGAGCAGAGCGCAAGGTGTGGTTGTATTGTGAAACAATGGAAAGAATTACAACGGGAATGTGTCCTGCCTCTCTCTAAATAAAAACCAGTCATTTCCAATTATCCCCAACCACATCCCAGTGTCGGAGATGACTTAAAGTAGTTGACGAAAAGCCGTCTGCTAAACATTAAAGAACAATCACCACGTGAATTATTTACCGTGGCCTGAACGCCGCCCCAGTGATTTTTCTTTTTTTTTTCTTGCCATTTGGATGAATTGCTGTCTACAGAAATGAAACTATATGGAGCCCAACACAGAGATTAACACCGCCACTAACTCCAAACAGGGTTGACGCTACTTAATCCCGTCCCATTGCGGTGAGATCCACGCAAAAGTCCTCAATGGGAACGCACGGATTCCCTCTGCCACCTTGTAGCCCAGACCTTGTGTTCTAACTCTGCTGACCACTTGGCGTGACAAGTTCGGAAGATTTTTTTTTTCTTCAACGGCGTTAAAACAAGGGACAATCTGACGTTTCTATGGCACAAATCCAGGTCTAATCTGCTGACAACCACAAAATAATAAAAATTAAATAGCTCGGGTACTTAGAGTCGAAAACATAAAAAGTTACTTGAGTCATCGCCATTATTTTAAACGCCACCAACTTCAACGTTATTGATTAGTGGGAGATTGGCCAGATTTAAAAGCTCTTCTGTTCCCTCTTAGGAAAAGGAACCATGTAAGCATTTGCTAACTACAAAAAAAAAAAGTTAACATTGTAATTATCAAATCCGATTTTTATGTGATGTGAAACATTATCCGAGCGAAAGAAAGAAAAAAAACATGGATGAGGTCCAGGGAATTACAGCTGAAATGGTAGGAATTTTATGGGCCACCAAGTTGGAAGAAGTTCTTTTAGGGGCGATTGGAGATTGGAAGACCACCTTTTACAATTACCTGGGGAAGGAAAAAAATTAGATTATCTTTGATTTATTTTCTTAACTGGGAGCTGTGGTCTCCATACAAGATTATAAATGACCTTTAAAACAAGCCTAAGTGCAGTCTATCAAAAGTAAAAGCCGTGACAGGTTAATATTCCCTGCTTGCTCTTTATTTTAAAGCACTTTTTTATAAAGATACAGACACCTGTATAATACAGGTAAACACAGGTAAACAGACATGTTCAAAGAATCTGTATCTTTGTAAAAAAAAAGATGAGGATAAAAATGCCTGATATGCTAATAACCAGTAGAAACAACAGGAGGCATTTACAAACCCTAGGTACAAGGGAAGTGCAGAGGATCTGGTGATGTCACTGCAAAGCAGCAGGTTAACTTATTTTGATCCTGTGCTGTAATACTGCAAGGAATTTTTTCCCCCTTCATAAATTTGGTGGGTTTTTTTTGCCTTCCTCTGGATCAACAGTTAGGCAGGAAATGAGGATATTGCTAGATGGGTTGGACTGGGTGGACGTATGTCTTTATTCAACCTCAAATACTATACTATACTATACTGTACTGTACTATACTATACTGTACTGTACTATACTATACTATACTATACTGTACTGTACTGTACTATACTGTACTATACTATACTGTACTGTACTATACTATACTATACTATACTATACTGTACTGTCTGTACTATACTGTACTGTACTATACTATATACTATACTATACTGTACTATACTATTTGGTACTACACTATACTACTATACTGTACTGTACTACTACTATAGTCACTGTACTGATTAACTGTACTGGGTTACTATACTGTACTATACTATACGTACTGTACTATACTATGCACTGTACTATACTATACTGTACTGTACTGGAGCTATCTATATCTATACTATACTGTACTATACTATACTGTACTGTACTGTACATATAACTATACTTGTACTATACTACTACTGTACTATACTATACTGTACTGTACTGTACTATACTTACTGTACTATCTATCACTATTACTATACTGTACTATACTGTACTATCCTATACGGTACTTACTATACTGCTGTACTATGCTATACTGTTACTGTACTGTACTGTTACTATACTGTACTATACTGTACTATCTATACTGTACTATCTGTACTATACTGTACTATACTGATACTGTACTACAGTACTATACTAACATACTATACTGTACTGTACTATACTATACTGTACTATACTGTACTGTACTATACTGTACTGTACTATACTGTACTGTACTATACTGTACTGTACTATACTATACTGTACTGTACTATACTGTACTATACTATACTGTACTATACTATACTATACTATACTGTACTGTACTATACTATACTGTACTGTACTGTACTGTACTATACTGTACTATACTTTACTGTACTATACTAAACTGTACTGTACTATACTATACTGTACTGTACTGTACTGTACTATACTATACTGTACTATACTATACTGTACTATACTGTACTATACTATACTGTACTATACTGTACTATACTATACTATACTATACTGTACTGTACTGTACTATACTATACTGTACTGTACTGTACTGTACTATACTATACTGTACTATACTGTACTATACTATACTGTACTGTACTATACTGTACTATACTATACTGTACTATACTATACTGTACTATACTATACTATACTGTACTATACTATACTGTACTGTACTATACTATACTGTACTATACTATACTGTACTATACTGTACTATACTATACTATACTGTACTGTACTATACTGTACTGTACTATACTGTACTATACTGTACTATACTGTACTGTACTATACTGTACTGTACTGTACTATACTGTACTATACTATACTGTACTATACTGTACTGTACTATACTGTACTGTACTGTACTATACTATACTGTACTATACTGTACTATACTATACTGTACTATACTATACTGTAATATACTGTACTATACTATACTGTACTGTACTATACTATACTGTACTATACTGTACTATACTATACTATACTGTACTATACTATACTGTAATATACTGTACTATACCATACTGTAATATACTATACTAAAGCTTCCTGGCTTTAACCTGGTATATAGTTATGGAGCCTTCCGTCCTCACTAAGCACTACGCTCGCGGTCCGATCCGGACGGTTCTTGGGGCGCCTCTACCCCATACAAAGTCCACTACAAAAAAGGCTGGCTTTAATACACGAAGGCACTAACCTGGCAGATAAATATGACAATATATGACAATATTGGAGGTAGCAATAATCAGGACCAAGTCCTTTTCATTTTCAAAAAGTTCCTTTTTACAATAAGTTGCCCTTTAAGGTCACAGGGTAAGACCTAATAGAATGTTGGGTAATTCTGTAACCATATATTTTATATACGAAATGAATAAAGGTTATAAAACAAACATCTTATAAACAGTCTCCATCCTGGGTCTAGTAGGTAGATCTGACCTCATGCAAGCTGCTATCCCACATAATCCAAAGTCTGAATGATGTACCAAAATATACTGGGACCAGGGCCAGATCAAAGCAACGGATCCCAGTCGAATTTTAGTTCCGTTTCACAGAGTTTATGTCATACAAAAAAAATACAATTATCGCAGAGGGAAAGACTCCACATTGGGCCTTTGGGAATTGCTCAAGGCAGAATAATTATTACCTTATCGCATTAAGTAATTCTCTCCGAAGAGATAAACTGTGAACACGTCTTTTCCAGTAATTATCATCCAAATGCCATTTGAAATTTCGAACCAATTTGTTTTTGTTGGTCCACTTATCCGATTGGTAGAAACATTTATTGTCATAATTTAAGTCTTTATTTTAAGTGGAAGTTTTGGGAAACGAATTATTTCTTTAAATTAATTCTTTACATTACATATACCTAAGGTATTCCACATACTTTCTAAAATCAGTTGGTTTTATACTCTTTGCTACATTTTACTGTGGTCAGTAATGAGCTGCTATTTCCGGTTCTGCAATGGTTCCTGTTCCCAGGATGCACCACTTTCTTGGCATGTTCCTAACAGTAATATCTACTGATTGGCTGTTGGATGGGTCACACATGCTCTTATTTCTAATGCGCAAATGAATCAAAAGGCAACACTAAAGGACAACTAAGTCAATAAGACCCAAGTCAAAGGGGTCGGTTATTCATGGATACATGAAATCATATATTTGTGCTGAACTTCTTCTTCTCTTCTTCAATATTTGTTTAACTGAAAGAGCCCAATCAGATTAATCAAACCCTACGAAACATGGCCAAACCTACACAGCTGATCGAATGAACCACAAGCAGGACAGTGAACCAATGACCTCATGCATTTGGCAGTACATACTTTTTCCACACAAATGGCCACTACAAAGGTTTTATGAAACTAAAAAGAAAGTTTGAAAATTCCAAGATGTTCCTATTCATGTGCTGCAACACAAAACAACATTGTAACATAATAAAAGTGATTCCCTGAGTAGGTTTTCGAGACCGCAATCTCAGCAAGAATCTTTCACAATATTTTCCTTCCTTTTATCAAGCGGACAGTGAAATTTACTGGAGGTTCAGTATGAACATTGCAAAGTCTGTTGGCATCTACTAAAGTTATGAGCCCATTCCATGAGAGGGCATTGTGCCATACAGACAGATGGGCACTGTGATATGATCCAGAAGACTAAAACTGTGGGTTATTCCCTTTAGAAGACTTCAAAACACTAACAGGCTACATCGTTGGTCTTAATCTAATCCTAAACTGGATTAATTCGAGAGAAAACTCTGTTTGTCGTACGTTGGTGCTGGGCGAAACGGAGCAAAGGGCATTGCCACCATGTCACCACAGGATGCCCACACATCATTCCTAGAAATATGGCTTTACCAAAAGCTGTCAACAGATGGTCATTTTATTCCCTCTCATTAGGGAAGGGGGAGATAGAATGAGACAGGCCCACTGTGTGTGCAGCTCTGTACAATGACTTGGTTGGGTAAACATCCAGCGGTATAAAACGGTGAGAAAATAGAAGATGAAAATGAAGAAATAATTCTTCATTTTCACCGAGGAGGCAGAGATTTTCACCGAAAACTTAGCCAACAAAACAAACTCCCCAAACAATTCTACAATTTATCTCCCAAGCCAAAGATTCTCTTGCATAAGGTGAAGTTACAGAGCCTTAGAGGATAATTGTTGTTTTGCTTAATTGGGCTCTTAAAGGGGAACTGTGTCAAAAACTTTCACACTCTTTTACCTTCCAAGTGATCCCACATTGTGCGCTCTGCCACTAGGGATTAAGACTGTCTTTTCCACTAGGGATTAAGACAGTCTCTGCAGGTCTCTGCACGTAAGTATTTAACACCACTAATAGAAGGCATTAAATACTTAAGTCAGGGTGAGATTCACCCAGAGCCTCTAGTAAATCCCGTACAGAAAATTTGCCCAGAGCAAATTGGGTGCTAATTTTGCCCCAACCAATCAGATGTTAGCTTTCAAATGCTAAATAAGATCTGATTGACTGGGGCAAATTTAGCACCATAAAGAAGTTTTTATCTGTCTTATTAGTTCTTGCAGGCAGAGAGCTTTATAAGGGATCCTTTAAAAGGTAAAACATTTTTAACCCTAGTTTGCCTTTAATTTCCACTGAATTCCAGGTCAGGTCTACCCAACTAGATTTTTTTTTGCACATGTTCAGAGAGAGCAGCTAATGGAATATCTTTCAGTCATAGGCTGTGATGGTAACCGGAAGCAGAAAGAGGGTTAAAAGAACATCAGGCAGTGTTTCAGGTTAGACTTACATCTCTTTAAAACATCTTCTCAAAACATAAAATGTGAAAGGGGGGCTAAAATAAATTTTTTTTTAAAGAAGCCTGGTAATCCAACCAGGTGCTGAATTTGGCGATGCAATAATTTTTCTAAAAATCGGATATAAGATCATTATAGCTGCGCTAGTTTTTAAAAGGCACCATTTGTTAAGCGGATGTGACCTTCAATCATTGAGAGCTAATGTTGAGTTCCACACGTACTGGGTATTATTTCCCCAGACTTTAATATACAGACATGAAATGTAAGAAGTCATATCTTGGCATCTAAACATAGTTGGGTAAGATTTATTTGCTGCCCTAAATACAAACTCTGCCCCCCAACGCCCAGTCTTTGGGGTCTCCAATGTAACAGTCGTAATAAGTAATACACGGGAAAAAAATGCTTCCCAGCACGTAAATTATTAATTCATTTAGAGAGCGATTGTCATTCTAAAAAAAACTGTAGGTGACAGAGACAACGTTAATTAATAAAATATTCGTTTACCACAAGAAGTTTATTGGTACTAATTATCACCACCGTGCCTTTCAAACTGCGCGCATAGGTGACATAAATAGTTTGGGAAATATAGATTATGTTTTTATAACTGTGAAATAAATGGAAAAATATTAAAAGAGAACGGAGAGTTTGCAAGAGAAAAATCTTTCAATGCGTTAATTTGTTTCAGATCAATTGGAGATTTGTAGGAGGTTTTTACATAAAATAAAATCATTAAAACAATAACACACTACTGAGCTGTTAATAACACCATAGGCTGGATTTTAAGGCACTTAAGCTACTTGGAAATCAAATAAAGAATTAACTGGCTGAACAGAACCTGAATTCAAAATGGCGCCTCATTGATCCTGGCACACATGGGATATGTTGAAGTTTGACGTTGGATTTCTGATTATAGAGAAGACACAGGCGGGTAAAGTTACTTGACAGCTGTTAAAGCCGACTATAATCTAAATTTGTGGTATTAAATCAGATCATTTTTATTCTTTACTGCCTTATAACTTTGACCCAATACGTTCAGTGGATAGATTCCCTATCTCTTCTTAAGTCTATAAATGGAGTGGTTCCCATGCAAATATTGACCCTGTACATTTCGGCATTTAAAACAAAATGTATCATTAAGCTTATAATAAGCTTATATTTTTATTATCTCCGCCCCTCACCCTGTGTTGTGCTAAAAGGTGCACTGCCGCGTTTCGCATTAAATACACGTCTGGATGAAATTAGTGGCCCGTCAAGCACAAACCCATCGCCTACAAAATTTTAGCGGCCTGGGAGGGAGAAAAAAAATAGGATGTGTTGTTCACACTGGAATAATTAGAACATGTCAGGAAGAATTAATTTCCTCATTTTTCAAAAGGATACACAGAAATTACCATGTTATTATATGACAGGGTTCCTCGGAGAATTGTATTAAATTTAATTTCTGGCTCAGCCCACACAACAAATTAAAGTCATAAATAAGATGGAAAGCGATGGGGACTCAGAGCATATGTTTATGGCATCGAGTAAAGCCAGGGGACCAGAGAAGGAAAAAAAGAAATACATTTTTTTTTTTAAAAATCTATCTTCATCTCGTTTTATTTATATCAGACAGACTGTGTCTGAATGACAGCAAACGTTAATGGAGCTGCGATTTTGGGATCAGTGATTTTACAAGGCAGACAATCTCGGCGCGGTATTTAATATGTCGCCCGTCACTCCATATCTATGGCGCAGACTTTACATGGGAATTTAAAAATCTTTTTATTTTTGATCTTTTTTACGATCAAAGTTTTAAAAATTGTAAAAAATTTTTTTAAAAAGTACGATATTTTAGATTTCGTTTTTTTCTTCAAATGTAAGCCTGTTACTTTAAACGTTTCCTTTTTGCAAAAAAGACGCCGCAAATGTAATTGTAATTGACCATAACTGGAAACTATAATTCTTCCCACCACCGCTGTATCATTTTTTTGTTAATCTGCCCCCTATTTCTTTAGATATCCAATCTAAAACTTCTAATATTTCAGCTGTCAATCAAGTTCCTTGCTCTCAAAAACTGTTCTTCTGTGAGTCGTTTTACTGTAGCTGGAATGGTGACAGAGACTGACAGTTGGAATGCTGTATGTTGTGTGCAGGCTTGACAGTTGGTTTGCGGGAAAAGTCAGGTCAGATGGAAGTGGGAGTGGTTAAAAGAGGGAGGGGGGATACTGCTCCTAAACACAGTGTGTGCTGATTGAAGGCATGCAGCAACACACGCAAATCAGAGTAAGTGCTACTTACATGTATTCAATTAAGATGAGACAGATGAGAAAGTCATTTTTCAGTATAGTGTCCTATTAAACAGACTTTACCTTTGAATGAATATTTAGGAACCTGCACAATCCTATTTCTGAACTGTATTATTCATTATAAAAGTTACAGAAAAATACAAATCTTTCTCAGGCTCCCAATTAAAGTCTCTGTTGCCGTATCCCATTGATATTGTTTGTGACATGTTTAAACAGACGGGGACTCCATTACATCCAATCATTCCAGCACAAACAAGTGTTACAATTAAAATGCCATGTTCAACTGCTATACAAACAGCAATCAATAAAACAACCAGGCAGGAGCTAATGGGATCTGACTGCTTTGTTGTCAGTAAGAAAATGTGCAGATAATAAAGAAACGTTACTAAGTTACCACACAAGGAACATATGTAAAAACTCATCACCTGACAGGTATGTTAAGAAAAACTGATTATAAAATATATTTTTAACATGGTAAGGAAGTAATGCAGCACCATAGATCTTGTAGTTTAACTACTTGCCAATCTATCAGTGTTCCTGTGAGGGCTATGCCAATATCTCTCTTTATACCAATAACAGTCTGTTTGTAATTGGTTCATTGCACCCATTCATGTGGCACTAAAATTCCCAAAACTGACCTAAAATTGACACAGGAACTTGTTCAAATTTATTCTGCATTTAAATCAATTTAATCATCTTAAAATAACACATCCCAATGTAGCACAATATGAACACACATGTTTTTAGTATACAGCATAGCCAAGGCCATACTAAGCACAAGCGGGGTGCACTCCAATTAAGCCACACTAGTGTGGACTAGCCCTACGTAACAATTTAGCAGGATATTAGCAAAATTTAGTTATTCATAGACAATCCAATGGGGAATATTCTATATTTAGGTAGGCGTATTCTTACACTTCTACTTAAAGGGCAAGTAAAAGTGTTTCTGAAGTTTTAGCAATTCCTGAAGTTTTAGCTCAGTTTTAAATGTATTTAAGGGTCTCCGACACCCCATTAAGGTCTGGAGTACTGGTAACATTTTGGTCCCTTCCAATATTTAGAGTCTATTGAGTGTCCATGAGAGAAATGGTTCGGTCTCCGTGTAGACTTCTTCAGAAATAGTCAGGATTCTAACGCGACCTTTCATTCCATATGGGATGTCTTAGGTTGTCTCTAAAGCTTGTTAGATTAAATGGAAAGGAAGACGGATATTTGTTTAGGGCTGGCTGTCATGCAAATCTGTGTTCCCCTGGGTGTCTGAAACTCCCCATCATTTCAGAACCAATTATAGCCGACTCTCTAAATAATGTGGATTTCATCCTCCCTGTTTCACGTCTTATCAGTTGATTTGAATCATAACATTTTGGAGAAAAGTTTATAATTGAGATCATTAATTAACTGACAGGACTTTCAGTTCTGTGTTGCTCAGCTGCAAAGGAACAGCTATTAATTACTAATTACCCTGACAATCTGGCATCAGCTGAATCCATTAGGAAATCTATAGCTATATTTGTAGATATCCTTTTGACTATTATACGGAACAACCTCTGCAGACTGGTATAAGTCGGGTTTCCTCTACATACCGCTAACTGCAATAATAAGGGATTACGTTAAATGTTCAATTTCAAACCTGAGGATTAATTCCTGTGATATCACATTGGTATTTGAGATGTCCAAACTTCGCAAAATCCGGTCCGCGAATTTTCGTCGAAAATTTTAAAATTCGAAAATCCGCGAGCAGACCCATTAAAACTTATTGAAATTCGAAAATACGAGGATTCTTCGAAAATACGAGGATTCTTCGAAATTACAAGGATTCTGCGAAAATACGAAATCTGCGATTTCTCGTATTTTCCCGTATTTTCGAAAATACGAGAAAACCCTGTAATTTCGAAAGTTTTCGAAAACGTGGTTTGGAAAAGTCCGGAAAGGCGGAAAACTAGAAAATCCGTGATATCCGCTGTTCGCGAACAATGTAAATCCGCCGCAGATCCGAGTTCGGATCCGCAAACTGGGCCATCACTAATTGGTATCTGTCGGCACATTGCGTCTTTCCCGAACGATCGGAGTGCCGACTACGGTCAATCGTGGCCACACCGATCGGTCGGGGATATCGCGTAGGTAAATTCCATCATTCCTGTATCGCTCGTGTGTTTGGTCACCTTTAGTCACGTGTACTTTAGTTGTGGTGTATTGGGAATTTTAAGGCGTATTTTATAAGGTCATCATAATGGGGTTGGACCAGACACTGTGTGATGTGTTGTCCTGTATCTACGTAAATGAGGAGGTTGAAGTGTTTAAGACATGTGAAGATTGGGGTTGGAACAGCTACACAATATAAAATAGACTTTTAACATTTCAGCAGTCAGGGCCATGCTGAGGCTTCCTGCCATGTTGTGGTGTTATTGCAACAAAAAGGTTGACAGTAATTATGGAAAAGCTCATTCTATCCTATGGCTCATTATTAATCAGCTTTTCAAAATGTTTTGATTTGATCCCAGCAATTGAGCGTTTCTGAGCCCCTCACCCAGGGGACTAAAGAATGTGAAAATGATAAATGCCAACATAGAGCCAGGAGTCCCAGAAAATTGGCAAGAGGGTGCAGTGCCCTGCTAAAGGTTCAAACATATCATACAGGAAACACTCCAGAAGGTCAAACCCAAGTTCTAGAGGTCAGCTCAGACTCCAGTTCTACTCCCAAACTCCAGAGATTAGCTCCGCCTCCAGTTCTACTCCCAAACTCCAGAGATTAGCTCCACCTCCAGTTCTACTTCCAAACTCCAGAGATTAGCTCAGACTCCAGTTCTACTCCCAAACTCCAGAGATTAGCTCCACCTCCAGTTCTTACTCCCAAACTCCAGAGATTAGCTCCACCTCCAGTTCTTACTCTCAAACTCCAGAGATTAGCTCCACCTCCAGTTCTTACTCCCAAACTCCAGAGATTAGCTCCACCTCCAGTTCTTACTCCCAAACTCCAGGGATTAGCTCCACCTCCAGTTCTTACTCCCAAACTCCAGAGATTAGCTCTGACTCCAGTTCTTACTCCCAAACTCCAGAGATTAGCTATGAACTCCGTCGTACCCCCAAACTCCAGAGATTAGCTCTGCCTCCAGTTCTACTCACCCAAAGCTCCAGAGATTAGTCCGCCTCCAGTTCTACTCCCAACACTCCAGAGATTAGCTCCACTCCAGTTCTACTCCCAAACTCCAGAGATTAGCCCGCCTCCAGTTCTAATCCCAAACTCCAGAGATTAGCTCAGACTCCAGTTCTACTCCCAAACTCCAGAGATTAGCTCCGCCTCCAGTTCTACTCCCAAACTCCAGAGATTTCCCAGAGATAGCTCCACCTCCAGTTTCTACTCCCAACTCCAGGATTAGCTCGCCTCTAGTTCTTACTCCCAAACTCCAGGATTAGCTCCACCTCCAGTTCTACTCCCAAACTCCAGAGATTAGCTCTCACCTCCAGTTTTTATCCCAAACTCCAGAGATTAGCTCTGCCTCCAGTTCTACTCCCAAACTCCAGAGATTAGCTTCACCTCCAGTTTCCTCCCAAACTCCAGAGATTAGCTCGCCTCCAGTTCTACTCCAAACTCCCGAGATTAGCTCTGCCTCCAGTTCTACTCCCAAACTCCAGAGATTAGCTCTGCCTCCAGTTCTACTCCAACTCCAGAGATTAGCTCCCTCAGTTCTACTACAAACTCCAGAGATTAGCTCGCCTCCAGTTCTACTCCCAAACTCCAGAGATTAGCTCCGCCTCCCAGTTCTAACTCCCAAACTCCAGAGATTAGCTCTGCCTCCAGTTCTACTCCCAAACTCCAGAGATTAGCTCCCCTCCAGTTCTACTCCCAAACTCCAGAGATGAGCTCTGCCTCCGTTCTACTCCCAAACTCCAGAGATTAGCTCCACTCAGTTCCTCCCAAACCAGAGATAGCTCGCCTCCAGTTCTACTCCCAAACTCCAGAGATTAGCTCTGCCTCCAGTTACTCCCAAACTCCAGAGATTAGCTCGCCTCCAGTTCTACTCCAAACTCCGTAGAGATTAGCTCCGCCTCCAGTTCTACTCCCAAACTCCAGAGATTAGCTCGCCTCCAGTTCTACTCCCAAACTCCAGAGATTAGCTCGCACTCCAGTTCTACTCCCAAACTCCAGAAGATTAGCTCCCCGCCAGTTCTACTCCCAAACTCCAGAGATTAGCTCGCCTCCAGTTCTACTCCCAACTCAGAGATTAGTCTGCTCTTTCTACTCCAAACTCCAGAGATTAGCTCCGCCTCCAGTTCTTACTTCCCAAACTCCAGAGATTAGCTCCGCCTCCAGTTCTACTCCCAAACTCCAGAGATTAGCTCGCCTCCAGTTTCTACTCCCAAACTCCAGAGATTAGCTCTGCCTCCAGTTCTACCCCAAACCCAGAGATTAGCTCCACCTCCAGTTCTTACTACCCAAACTCCAGAGATTAGCTCCACCTCCAGTTTCTACTCCCAAAACTCCAGAGATTAGCTCGCTCCAGTTCTACTCCCAAACCCAGAGATTAGCTCTCCTCCAGTTCTACCCCAAACTCCAGAGATTAGCTTGCCTCAGTTCTACTCCCAAACTCCAGAGGTAGCTGCCTCCAGTTCTACTCCCAAACTCCAGAGATTAGCTCCGCCTCCAGTTCTACTCCCAAACTCCAGAGATTAGCTCTGCCTCAGTTCTTACTCCCAAACTCCAGAGATTAGCTCCACCTCCAGTTCTACTCCCAAACTCCAGAGATTAGCTCTGCCTCCAGTTCTACTCCCAAACTCCAGAGATTAGCTCTGCCTCCAGTTCTACTCCCAAACTCCAGAGATTAGCTCCGCCTCCAGTTCTACTCCCAAACTCCAGAGATTAGCTCTGCCTCCAGTTCTACTACCAAACTCCAGAGATTAGCTCTGCCTCCAGTTCTTACTCCCAAACTCCAGAAATTAGCCTGCCTCCAGTTCTACTCCCAAACTCCAGAGATTAGCTCCGCCTCCAGTTCTACTCCCAAACTCCAGAGATTAGCTCCGACTCCAGTTCTACTCCCAAACTCCAGAGATTAGCTCCACCTCCAGTTCTACTCCCAAACTCCAGAGATTAGCTCTGCCTCCAGTTCTACTCCCAAACTCCAGAGATTAGCTCCACCTCCAGTTCTTACTCCCAAACTCCAGAGATTAGCTCTGCCTCCAGTTCTACTCCCAAACTCCAGAGATTAGCTCCGCCGACAGTTCTACTCCCAAACTCCAGAGATTAGCTCCACCTCCAGTTCTTACTCCGAAAATCCAGTGATTAGCTCCGCCTTCAGTTCTACTCCCAAACTCAATAGAATAGCTCCGCCCCCAGTTCTACTCCCAAAATCCAGAGATTAGCTCCACCTCCAGTTCTACTCCCAAACGCCAGAGATTTGCTTCACCTCCAGTTCTACTCCCAAACTCCAGAGATTAGCTCAGCCTCCAGTTCTACTCCCAAACTCCAGAAATTAGCCCGGCCTCCCGTTCTACTCCCAAACTCCAGAGATTAGCTCCGCCTCCAGTTCTACTCCCAAACTCCAGAGATTAGCTAAGCCTCCAGTTCTACTCCCAAACTCCAGAGATTAACTCAGTCTCCATTTCTACTCCCAAGATTCAGAGATTAGCTCCGCCTCCAGTTCTACTCCTAAACTCCAGAGGTCAGCTCCGCCTCCAGTTCTACTCCCGAGCTCCAGAGGTCAGCTCTGCCTCCAGTTCTACTCCCAAGCTCCAGAGGTCAGCTCCGCCTCCAGTTCTACTTCCAAGCTCCATAGGTCAGCTCCACCATAGGAAGAATTCTCTGTCCTTCCAACATGTCTCACACCTTGAGTCTCCCTATAATATAACAGCTTATTTACGAAGAGCTGCAAGCGATCCCCTTACACGGATTCAATATCCAATTTAATGTTAGCAGCTCTGGGTACCATTTTGGTCCAACCAGTAGTGTGAATTTTAACAAGCTATTTACTGGTGTTAAAAAGTCGAGCTAAAAATTGCACAAACACAATATTGCCTGAGTACGAACCTTCTTAAGGTTCGTACTCACGTGAGATCGCGGGTGCCAACGCACCATGTGTACGAACACCAGTTTCGGCTTATAATCGGCCCATGTATGGGCACTTTATCGGCCAAAAGGGTCGCTCGTTTGGAGATCCGCCCGGCCGGTCTAGCAATGATCTCCGAACGGCACTCGCGATCACACATGTGTACGAACCTTTAGTCACGCTCTTAAACTGCTCTCTAACACCCAATATGTCTCCTTGCTACAATGTTTCAGAGCTTTTTGTCAGAAAACAAAACTTTTTAAATAACTGACAACCCCTTTTTTTTAATTAATGGGGGGGGGAAAAAACAACTAAACTTTAAAATTTCTACAAAACCCTACAAAAAAAAAAATCTTTTCCTTTTTGTGTCTATTGGCTTTAACAAAACAAAACAAAGTCACATATGTGTAGAGTTGTGTTTATTATCATGTAATGTAACATCTGACGGAGATTACCTACATTAACACTGTTACCTGGTGTACCCACATAGGTTACCGCAGCATGTACACAAAAATCGGCAGCAATATACGCACCGCATTCTGAAACGCACAAAATGCCATTCTGTATCTGCACAGAATATATCTGCAAACACAGACGATAAATAAACAATTTCCTACCTACATAGATATATATCTAAAGATAACAAGATATTTTAGTAAATTCAAACGAATAGCCTGAGGGTGATTCTCATTAAAAAAAAAAATGACAAGGTTTAATTAGTTGTAAATAAGAAAAATGAATTAAATAAGCCCCTTACTCCTCCTGGGGTGTCGTGTTGTGAGATCCGTCTGTTACCAATTGTGTAAGGCACGGAAAGACATCAGGGGAAGATGAGAGGATGACAAACAGGGCGCTTTTAAATAAATATCTTATTAGTTGAGTGAAGTACACTGACAAACAATAATTTATGCTTATTCAAACTGCTCTCGACATCTTCAGGTGTTTTCAAATGAGCTCACAGAAGAGTGATTAAATGCATTTGATAACAAGCCACACATTGCTGAAATTACTTACCGCCTCATTTTATGATTAATTAAACATGTAGATTAAAGTTGCAAAAGAATTTAGATTAATGAGCAAGCTAAGTCTTGCTGATATAAGTGAATTGGGAATTGGATGCTCCCGTGGAACTTTATAAACATGCATTTTATAATGAGCGAGACACGGCTGCGCGTTCAATCCACGCCATGAGGGCCCTTTGACGATGCAAGTCTTTTTTAACGTGGTTTGACAGCTTTGGGAAAAAAGAAAAAAAAAAACCTGTCCTATCGACTTCGCGCTGTTGTAACGCGCCAGGCTGTGCCCAGGGCACATGTTATAGTGTTAAGTCTCTTTCAGGCCTCTCAGAGTTGGTGACCCTCTTGAATAGCAGCTGTTCGGAATAATTACAACCTCGGTGGGGATTTTAATCTTGCAAGTCTTCCTACCGTGTTACGTAACTCACATTACACCCATTTCACCTTAAAAATATCACTTAAAGGAGAACTAAAGCTATAAATAAACATTTCCCCGTAGGAATTCTATAATCGCTAAATAAGGCAGCACTGTGCAGGAATCCCCAGTGATTGTCTTTTAAAGGGGCCCATACACGATGCAATTTTGTTGTACGATCGTCGTACGAACGCCACGATTGTACATCGATTGTTTTGTTAACGGTGTAGATAAAGTCTGGTGCCATTAAATTGAGAAGATCTGATTGAATGTGAAGGTGATCGGTCTGGACGGAAATTTTTTATCTGCTACAAGGAAATTGTTTATGTGTATGGATGATCGTCCAACGAATGTCTTCCAACTCGATCCTGGAGAGTCAAATAAACAACTTCCTGGAAGGTGTGAGAATTACCATTCGAGAGCTCAACCCCAAAATGTGCTTTATACGTTCGTCATTTCCACCACATTACACTATCGGCAACGGTGAAATCTGCCCATATATGGTGATTTGGTTGCTTTCTAGCAGCCCATTCTATACTGCAACAATTTACACAATCATATCTGCCTATTAATGCCAGATTGTACACAGCAATTCCAACAATTTTATCTTGTTCGTTTATGTCCGATTGTACGACGATCGTTTCCAATTTAAATCTGGTCAGTAGTTCATCGACCGATTTCATTGCACCGTGTATGGGCAGTCTACACACAGGCAGATCTGATGTTCCTGGGAACAGACCTTCCAATCAAAACTAACAAAATTGTTCTGTGCAATTTCCAGAATGAAAGCGCCCATGCCAATGTTACGGACCGACCGATACATTGATACGTGAAAGGATATAATCTGATTTACAATCTTATTTGCCCTTAAAAGGTCATGGCCACCCCCAAATTAAAATTTCAGATTAAGCCAATTAACCTCGCTAGGTTAACAAATCTCCGTAACACTCCTAGCCATACGTACCCATAATTATCTGCATTACTAACCATATATTTAATGATAATTAATGCCTACATTCTGGCTCCTCCCTTCATGCAGTCAATCAAGGCTGTTACTGCTGGCATCATATCCAATCAATGACTGCTCCTTCCCTTGCTGCCCCACTGCACATGCACAAGCTCATAAAAAAGGTCCTTGACCAGAGGAAGGAGGCAGATTCCTTTGCCACCGATTTTTTTTATTTTGAGAGTAGACATTCCCTTTAAATACGCATTCAACATCATCCTTTATCCTTATTTATCCCATTCTTTGCTTATTCTATTTATTTTAACCCACAGACCAAACGCCAGTTTACGGCTTCTAGTAAATACATTCGCCCTGATCGTTCCTAGTATATAATGAGAATAAAACATCGCTTAACCCTTTAAACCCCCCCTAGTACTTTTTCATTGACAACAATTTATCTTACACCAACTCAAACATGTCTCGAGCCATGAAGACATTAAATAGATCACCTGTAAACCATAAATCTAATGACCGATAACATGACGAAAGGGGAAGTTAAACACTGCTGGAATCTACTGACAGGGGTTATAAATTAGAGTCATTAACTCAACACAGTTACCCTAAGGATATTACCAATGCACCACAAATTCCCCAGCAGCCAAACATCTCTGACCATCTTCCCAATGGAGCCAACAGATCTATGATGGTAATTATTTGGTTTAGTATCTGAGCGCCATCTGTTATTATAATTAATATCATCATTACTTGTGTCCAGGTGTCTTACCTTAACATAGAGCGGTAAAGAGGAAATGCTGCAGGAAGTTTTCTAATAAAGAGTATGGGGTAATTAAGGGTTGTTTAACTAATATCTACTACTGAATTACTACCCAGCATCCCCTGCTCTGGCCCAATCATTGTGCAATTGAATGTTAATGACAAAAGGATTTCCCTAGACAGGTGACAGAATGTTGGGAGGTAAGTAATGCATAGTATATAGAGACTAGGGACCCTCTAGGAGGACAAGGAAGGGGTAGAGACTAGGGATCCTCTAGGAGGACAGGGAAGGGGCAGAGACTAGGGATCCTCTAGGAAGACAAGGAAGGGGTAGAGACTAGGGATCCTCTAGGAGGACAGGGAAGGGGTAGAGACTAGGGATCCTCTAGGAAGACAAGGAAGGGGTAGAGACTAGGGATCCTCTAGGAGGACAGGGAAGGGGCAGAGACTAGGGATCCTCTAGGAAGACAAGGAAGGGGTAGCTAGCGGCTAGGGATCTCTAGGAGGACAGGGAAGGGGTAGAGACTAGGGATCCTCTTGGAGGACAGGGAAGGGGCAGAGACTAGGGATCTTCTAGGAGGACAGGGAAGGGGCAGAGACTAGGGATCCTCTAGGTGGACAAGGAAGGGGTAGAGACTAGGGATCCTCTAGGAGGACAGGGAAGGGGTAGAGACTAGGGATCCTCTAGGTGGACAAGGAAGGGGTAGAGACTAGGGATCCTCTTTGAGGACAGGGAAGGGGCAGAGGCTAGGGATCCTCTAGGGGAGGACAGGAAGGGTAGAGACTAGGGATCCCTAGGAGACAGGAAGGGGTAGAGACTAGGGATCCTCTAGGAAGACAAGGAAGGGGTAGAGACTAGGGATCCTCTAGGAGGACAGGGAAGGGGTAGAAACTAGGGATCCTCTAGGAGGACAGGGAAGGGGTAGAGACTAGGGATCCTCTAGGAGGACAGGGAAGGGGCAGAGGCTAGGGATCCTCTTTGAGGACAGGGAAGGGGCAGAGGCTAGGGATCCCCTTTGAGGACAGGGAAGGGGCAGAGACTAGGGATCCTCTAGGAGGACAAGGAAGGGGCAGAGACTAGGGATCCTCTAGGAGGACAAGGGGCAGATACTGGATTACACACAGGAAGGCTCCTACTCTTCCCTTTTCTGGACTTTGAATAGGAACTGCAGGAAACCAGGCGCAGAGGAGACAGGTGAGTATTTTCTAACACTACACAGTAGAGCCAATTTTAGTTTTGGGGGTGGACATGCCCTTTAAAATGATATTTTACTTGTTTTTCTATGTATATTCTTAACCAAAGGAATATTGTCATTTTTATATCTTTATAATGAATAATTTCCCATTAGCACAGAGAGATACAAAGTATTTCCCAGATGGTGACGGATTTTAATGTTGAGGAAGATGCACATTGTATCTTTGATTATCGACTACATAGAAAGTGATTCATTGTTTTAGCAATTAGAATGTTTTAGGCTAGAGCTTATCCTTTAAAGGGGATGTTTACCCTATAACGAAAATTGTTCCACTTGCAAATCATCAGACCCCCAACCCCAATAGTTGTTATATTGGACAATGCGCTACTAACCGTAAAAATAAGTGATTCTCTGTTTAATGCACCACGCAGTAGACAAATGCCCCTTCTGCATGTGCGTGAACTCGTCCTTAGCTCGTAGCGGACAGAGAACTTCTCCTTAAAGAGCAACACCGCCCCTGATCTGTTTCACTAAATATAAAGCATCAATAAAATCAGTGTCATTGTTACCCCACAGACACCAATTCATAGATAAGCTTTTATCATAGTTACGGACTATGTACGAACAGGTTTTTAGTATCGGTAAGGCTGAGGCCACACTACAAGGTGCAGGAATCGCGTACAAAATCGCGAGCGTTATCGCACGCGGTTGTGTGCGCTTTTCTTGTGCGTTCGCCTTTGCGTTCTGCGCATGCGTTTTTGCCATTTCGCGTTATGGAAACGCTGCGTTAACGCACCAAAAATGGTGAACGCATGCGTTACCAAAAACGCGAACGGACGCGCAATCGCATGCGCATCGGAAATCGCGGGAATTTTTGCGCTCCCGCGATTTCCATTTTAGCGAAAATCGCGGGCTCAATCGCGAGCGCGAAACGCGTGCGCAAACGCGAGAAAAACGCGCCAGTGTGGCCTAGCCCTTAGTGTCCTGGCACTCGGTAAGCATCATTCATGATCCCACCTGGCAGATTTTTAGCTGAAATGCCTGTTGGAACCAACTGGGTACACACACGAAAACCTTCTCTACACAATCTTACAATTCCTGTCGATAAAACTGAACAATGACAAAAGAAATAAATACATTAGCTTGCTGGAAATAATGCTGCTTATCAAGTATAATAAACTTAATATCCATTTACGTAAACCATTGTCTCCTTTCCCCGATGAAATGCCAGCCTATCTGCCCGCGATATACCATATATACCCTGAGCGCTCCAACTGTACATACAATAACGTATTCCGAGCTCTCACTAAAAAGCCTTTTCCCATTTAGCTAAAAGGAACTGCGACAAGTGTTATTAACGTTAAAAAGGGTCTCAGCCTCTTATATACAGTGACGGTGGCCACAGTATAAAAATCTCCCACTGATACGAAAATATTCCATGCACACAGACAGAAAAAGGATATTCTGTACAATAAAACCTATTCTCTCAATAACACCGTGTAGAAAAGTGTTCATTTTCCATTGAGAGTCTTGAAGTTATGAAATAAACTGAAAACCTCTTATAAAGCTCTGTAGAAATGATATAATACATTCCCTGGCAGACAATTCAATAGGCTTCCTGTTGCAGAGAGTATTACGGAGAAGTCTCATTGGGAAGGTTGGATGTAGCGTTAGAGAATGTGAGCGGGTCGGCATCAAGTACAGTTTGGGGGGGGCAGTCATACACTGCGTACATAGGCTTCAATAATGATCAATGGCAATAGCTGATATGGCCTATAGAGAAAAGGGCATGAATAATGGAACATGCCTGAACAGGCTCTGTTCGATGATCGGACACACGCGCTATAACAGAGCCTTGGCCGCATTTACTGCACACGGTAATTCCAGGCGAACGCCAGCAGGACGTAAAGTCGCTTGGAGAATTTTCCAACACTTGGGACTGATGGATCTGAATGTGAAGGAAGCACGGCAGGGAGGAGGCTGCTTTTTCAACACACATTTTCCTCCCACGTATTTGCCTAATGAAAATGTTAGTAAAAGAATCCCAGCCTCCATTTCTGCCAGTCAAAGAGAATCTGTGAGTCAAAGACAATTACCCATAGACTGGGCCACATTTTCCACCCACCAGGCCGTGGCCATTTAAACAGCGCTGGCATCATGCCATTGTAGGAGTTGCTGTGACTTTGCACTAATCCCTTTAAAAGGACAGTACCCAGCGTTCATTCATTGAAAACCTATAAAACTACAGCATGGGAAGTATCTCAGCGGAGGATGTTATATGTTATGTTATATACAGATTAGGTGTGAGTCCCAAGATTGTTACTTGGATGAAGTTTAACTAGACTTTGTATGTTCACTGTTACCAAGTTAAAGGTCATGTTAACCTTCAAACATAAAACTGGTTGATTGTCAGTTACCTGCCCCCCAACCAATATAATTTGCACTTTATTACCTGTATTACTAACCAGATATTTAGGGATAATTATTCTCCCCATTTTGGTAGAGTAAGCTGGCTCCTCACTCCTCTGCACATGCTCAAGCTTTTAAAAAAGCTCATTGAGCAGAGTGAGCAGGCACATACCTTTTCCAGAAAGGAATAGACGTTATCATTAAATATTTGGTTATAATACCCTTTAATTAAAGGGCACTTAGTTACACAGTGTGCAGGATAAAGTACTAATTAAGTCCAGGAAAAATAAAAACATAAATACGAAGGCAAAAACTTTTTTAACAATACCTTTCATTTTTTTTAATTAAAAAAAAAAATATTTCAATGCTACTCTATGGATAAGGGAAGGAATTGAAATATGTTACTTACAGATACTCAAGGGGACCAGTCCGGAGGCCAGAAATCACTGGTTGGTGTTTGAATTCATTAAAATGATCTAAAAATTAAGAAAAAAAAACAAAGAAATCAATGAAAACAAAAGTACAAACACGGATATCCGCAAGCTACGAAAACCTAACTGCAACAAGTTTAACCAAGCGTATGAAAGATTCACCGTGATATACAGGCACAGAGAGGGGCCAGATCCCTTGTACCTACAGAACGCAAGATCCAAACTGTTTCTGTACTGTTCCTGCCTTCACTATAACACGTGAATAGATCAGAACACAGAGCGAGAGATACAAATATGAGATCTTTAGAGGACCATGGTGAACGATGGTGAACGATGGTGAACGATGGTGAATGATGGTGAATAATGGTGAACGATGGTGAACGATGGTGAACGATGGTGAACAATGGTGAACGATGGTGAACGATGGTGAACGATGGTGAATGATGGTGAATAACAGTGACTGTTCCAGGCACCATACGAAAACTTACAGCCAATCTGGCGACTGCGTTTTTCTGACTCTAACAAGGAGAGAAAGTTAAGGGGGCTTTGTCTAAACATTCATTCAAAAACACAATGAGGGACTTTATACCTACAAATAGTGGCCATTTCCTCTCCCAGAACAGACTGCAGTAAGGTAGTTTATTATAATTGTTTGCTCTAAACACAAGCACGTTTTTTAGTTTGTCCGAGAACAATGAAGCGTTGTTAGAAGAAAACTGAGCTTCTTTCACATTAGGAAACACAAGGGTTTGGTGAAGCCTATGAAATGCTCCGGTGCTGTTTTTAAATCAGACCAACTTGGGTTTTATTTAACCCCTTCCCATGGAAATATCTAAACACGTGTGCAGAGCAGGAGAGAGTTTTAATAAAACGTTATATGGGCTGTACGGGGTTAAACGTTTTTAAAGGGATATATATTTTATTTTTCCAAATAAGAAAAACTTCCCCTTGTGCTGTAAACAACAAATAAATAATTTAGACACAAGAGTTGCAGTCATAGAACAACAAAGTTATACAGAAAGATAAGGGTGCAAATTAACGTACATTATAGGAGGAGTTTACAAGGTGGTATATTAAAAGCAGAGCAATAAGCTATACCCTCATACTGTGCTGTCTAAGGGAAACCATATGGCAGCTCCCACCCATATGTATAAATATAAATATACAGAGAAGGAATGTTCTGTACATACAATAAGCTATACCCTCATACTGTACTGTCTAAGGGAAACAATATGGCAGCTCCCACCCATATGTATATTTATAAATCTAAATCAACGAGAAGGAATGTTCTGTACATACAATAAGCTATAACCCTATACTGTACGTCTAAGGGAAACAATATGGCAGCTCCCACCCATATGTATAAATAATATACAGAGAAGGAATGTTCTGTACACCAATAAGCTATACCCTCATACTGTACTGTCTAAGGGAAACAATATGGCAGCTCCCACCCATATGTATAAATATATACAGAGAAGGGAATGTTCTGTACACAATAGCTTAACCCTCATACTGTACTGTCTAAGGGAACAATATGGCAGCTCCCACCCATATGTATAAATAAATTACAGAGAAGGAATGTTCTGTACAACAATAAGCTATACCCTCATACTGTACTGTCTAAGAACAATATGGCAGCTCCCACCCATATGTATAAATAAAAAACATAACAGAAAGGAATGTTCTGTACAAATACTCTATACCCTCATACTGTACTGTCTAAGGAAACATATATGGCAGCTCCCACCCATATGTGATAAATAAAATATACAGAGAAGGAATGTTCTGTACACACATATGCTATACCCTCAACTGTACTGTCTAGGGAACATATGGCAGCTCCCACCCATATGTATAAATATAATATACAGAGAAGGAATGTTCTGTACATACAATAAGCTATAACCCTCATACTGTACCTGTCTAGGGAAACATATGGCAGCTCCCACCCATATGTAATTAAATATACAGAGAAGGAATGTTCTGTACAACAATAAGCTATACCCTCATACTGTACTGTCTAAGGGAAACAATATGGCAGCTCCCACCCTATGTAAAATATAAATATACAGAGAAGGAATGTTCTGTCACACAATAAGCTATACCCTCATACTGTACTGTCTAAGGAAACACTATGGCAGCTCCCACCCATATGTATAAATATACAGAGAAGGAATGTTCTGTACACACAATAAGCTATACCCTCATACTGTACTGTCTGAACAATATGGCAGCTCCCACCCATATGTATAATATAAATATACAGAGAAGGAATGTTTGTATAACAATAAGCTATACCCTCATACTGTACTGTCTAAGGGAAACAATATGCGCTCCACCCATATGTATAAATATAAATATACAGAGAAGAATGTTCTGTACACCAATAAGCTATACCCTCATACTGTACTGTCTAAGGGAAACACTATGGCAGCGAAAGGGGGGAGGATAAAATCGCACGACAGAGGAATGATGTCTAGTACACCAATACTTGGACTCAGAAGGAATGTGAAGGGGGAAAAAATAGGAAGTCACCATGAGTAGAAAATAGAAATCGAAAGAGAAGAGAGAAGAAGTGAGGGGGAAGGGGGGGGGGGAGAATAAAGGAGAGGGAAGGAAGCAGGTGAGTAAAAGGCGGGAGAATGGGGGGAGAGGGGGTGGGAGAATTCGGTAGGGTACAAGTGAGGTGACAGAATAATTATCAATGGAAAGGACAATGGGGAGAAAAAAAAACTGGAGAGGAGTGGGGGGTGTTTTGTTGTTTAAAATGTAAGCTAGAAATAAGTGGGTGGGTAGCGGGACAATACACCAGCAAGATAAGGCCCGCAACGGTACATGAAGGAATGTTCTGTACACACAATAAGCTATACCCTCATACTGTACTATCTAAGGGAAACAATATGGCAGCTCCCACCCATATGTATAAATATAAATATACCGAGAAGGAATGTTCTGTACATACAATAAGCTATACCCTCATACTGTGCTGTCAAGGGAAACAATATGGCAGCCTCCCACCCATATGTATAAATAATACTACAGAGATGGTTCTGTACAACAATAACTATACCCTCATACTGTACGTCTAAGGGAACAATATGGCAGCTCCCACCCATATGTTAAATAATAATATACAGAGAAGGAATGTTCTGTACAACAATAAGCTATACCCTCAACTGTACTGTCTAAGAAACAATTGGCAGCTCCCACCCATATGTATAAATATACAGAAAGGAATGTTCTGTACAACAATAACTATACCCTCATACTGTACTATCTAAGGGAAACAATATGGCAGCTCCCACCCATATGTATAAATATAAATATCCGAGAAGGAATGTTCTGTACACACAATAAGCTATAACCCTCATACTGTACTGTCTAAGGGAAACAATATGGCAGCTCCCACCCATATGTATAAATTATATATACGAAAGGAATGTTCTTGTACATACATAAGCTATACCCTCATACTGTACGTCTAAGGGAAACATATGGCAGCTCCCACCCATTGTTATAATATAATATACAGAGAAGGAATGTTCTGTACAACAATAAGCTATACCTCATACTGTACGTCTAAGGGAAACATATGGCAGCTCCCACCCATATGTATAAATAAATATACAGAGAAGGAATGTTCTGTACACCAATAAGCTATACCCTCATACTGTACTGTCTAAGGGAAACATATGGCAGCTCCACCATATGTATAAATATACAGAGAAGGAAGTTTCTGTACAACAATAAGCTATACCCTCATACTGTACTGTCTAAGGGAAACAATATGGCAGCTCCCACCCATATGTATAAATATAAATATACAGAGAAGGAATGTTTGTATATACACAATAAGCTATACCCTCATACTGTACTGTCTAAGGGAAACAATATGGCAGCTCCCACCCATATGTATAATATAAATATACAGAGAAGGAATGTTCTGTACACACAATAAGCTATACCCTCATACTGTACTGTCTAAGGGAACACTGGCAGCTCCCACCCATATGCATAAATATAAATATAGAGAAGGAATGTTCTGTACACACAATAGCTATACCCTCATACTGTACTGTCTAAGGTACAATATGGCAGCTCCCACCCATATGTATAAATATAAATATAAAGAAAGGAATGTTCTGTACACAATAAGCTATACCCTCATACTGTACTGTCTAAGGGAACAATATGGCAGCTCCCACCCATATGTATAAATATAATATACAGAGAAGGAATGTTCTGTACACACAATAGCCATACCCTCATACTGTACTGTCTAAGGGAAACAATATGGCAGCTCCCACCCATATGTATAAATATAATATACAGAGAATGTTTCTGTACCACAATAAGCCATACCTCATACTGTACTGTCTAGAAACAATATGGCACTCCCACCCTAGTATAAATACACAGAGAAGAATGTTCTGTACACACAATAAGCTATACCTTCATTGTACTGTATAAGGGTAAACAATATGGCAGCTCCCTATTTATGCCATTGGCCAAGGTCCAATGAACACAGGCCCAGGGACTGGGGATTATATAATATTAGGGGTGATATGTCAGTGACTGGGGATTATATAATATTAGGGGTGATATGTCACTGACGGGGATTATATAATATTAGGGGTGATATGTCAGTGACTGGGGATTACATAATATTAGGGGTGATATGTCAGTGACTGGGGATTATATAATATTAGGGGTGATATCAAAGACTGGGATTACATATATTAGGGTGATATGTCAGTGACTGGGGATTATATAATATTAGGGGTGATATGTCAGTGACTGGGGATTATATAATATTAGGGGTGATATCTCAGTGACTGGGGATTATACAATATTAGGGATGATATGTCAGTGACTGGGGATTATATAATATTAGGGGTGATATGTCAGTGACTGGGGATTATATAATATTAGGGGTGATATCTCAGTGACTGGGGATTATATAATATTAGGGGTGATATCTCAGTGACTGGGGATTATACAATATTAGGGATGATATGTCAGTGACTGGGGATTATATAATATTAGGGGTGATATGTCAGTGACTGGGGATTATATAATATTAGGGGTGAAATGTCAGTGACAGGGGATTATATAATATTAGGGGTGATATGTCAGTGACTGGAGATTATATAATATTAGGGGTGATATGTCAGTGACTGGGGATTATATAATATTAGGGTGATATGTCAGTGACTGGGGATTATATAATATTAGGGTGATATGTCAGTGACTGGGGATTATATAATATTAGGGGTGATTGTCAGTGTGGGATT
This sequence comes from Hymenochirus boettgeri, assembly GCA_019447015.1. Classification (NCBI taxonomy): domain Eukaryota; kingdom Metazoa; phylum Chordata; class Amphibia; order Anura; family Pipidae; genus Hymenochirus; species Hymenochirus boettgeri. Next base: position 2,280,334 of record CM033472.1, read on the forward strand.
ATAATATTAGGGGTGATATGTCAGTGACTGGGGATTATATAATATTAGGGGTGATATGTCAGTGACAGGGGATTATATAATATTAGGGGTGATATGTCAGTGACAGGGGATTATATAATATTAGGGGTGATATGTCAGTGACTGAGGATTATAAATATTAGGGGTGATATGTCAGTGACTGGGGATTATATAATATTAGTGATACAGTGAACAGTGATATCTCAGTGACTGGGGATTATATAATTAAAGGGGTGATATCTCGGTGACTAGGGATTATATTATTAAAGGGGTGATATCTCAGTGACTGGGGATTATATAATTAAAGGGGTGATATCTCAGTGACTAGGGTTTATATTATTAAAGGGGTGATATCTCAGTGACTGGGGATTATATAATATTATGTACATAGAAGTCTTCTCTATATATTTATATACAAATTGATACAATATCAACACTGATTATTACATTGTTGCCTGACACAGAACGCGTTTATTTCCCATAGTTTACACTTTACTTGCCCTTCAAATCTTTATTTTTCAAATCCCAAATCAGGACATATAAAACCGGCCACACAATCTACGAATGACAGTTCTGTGTATTTCGTGGCAGAGAGAAGTAAATGGCCATAAATCCACAGAGCCCAGGACAGTCTCTCCTGATATTTTTTCCTCCCCACAAATAACACAAAAGTGCTTTTCACACATCTCACTCCGGTGTAACAGAAGCCTGACATATTTTTAAAAACTTGCCCTTTAATTGCTATTGTCTTGTGATGTAATTGCATCCGCACTGGGGGGAAAATCATTATGTAATTGTTAACATCTGCGGACAATCGGGAATCTGGTTTTTATGGAGCAGCAGATTATTCTTTAAAGGTTTTTTATGTCTACAAAATCCTGCCAGGGTTCAAGACTGGATGTGGAGTTTTTGTAATTTCTCCCAAAAATAAAAAGTAACTTGTGTTGTTCCTTTGTTTAAAGGATAAGTTTATGCTAAAACGCTAGCACACAATTTAAAATATTCACAAACATGAACTATACTAACTTTAACTTTATGCCACATTGATTACATTCCGTATCCTATTAGAATACACTCTATAAACTGTATAAAGTGCTATAAAGAGTTCGGCATTTAGAATACAGGTGCAGCGACAAAAATTTGCATTGTCAAGTGTGACAAAGACTGAGAAGAGCCACTGTTGAAGGTTAAAGGACTTTAAGGCTGAGGCCCCAATACAACGTAGCAAATCGCATGGGCAGTTTCTGTGCGTTGTCGTGCGTTGTTCCGCTTTGCGCATGCGATTTTTGCAATTGAACATTATAGAACGCATGTGTTTTGCCCCAAATAATGGTGATGGCAAAATGAAACAGATGCGCATCGGAAATCGCGTGACCTTTTGCGTTTTCCATTCTAACTAAAATTGAATGCGCAATCGCAAGCGAAAACGCACACACAGACTGTGAAAAATGCGTTTAGGCTATTTGGGTCTACTGCCTGCCACACAATGTAGAATTCAGACCCAATCAAATGATTATAACCAATGTTATTCAGCACCTATTAGGAAGTAGTTGGCAACAAAGGGATTGGCTAACTGAAAAATAGGACAACCAAACGCAGAGACAAAATGTCTGAAGGTCACTATGCAAAGTGCAAAGTGAATAGGAGCATTAAAAGCTGTGGGTAGGGGCCCATACTGTACAGGTCTAGGAGCATGTAAAGCTGTGTGTAGGGGCCCATACTGTACAGGTCTAGGAGCAGGTAAGCTGTTGTGTAGGGGCCCATACTGTACAGGTCTAGGAGCAGTAAAGCGTGTGTGTAGGGGCCCATACTGTACAGGTCTAGGAGCAGGTAAAGCTGTGTGTAGGGGCCCATATGTACGGTCAGGAGCAGGTAAGCTGTGGTGGGACCCATACTGTACAGGTCTAGGAGGCATGTAAAGCTGTGTGTAGGGGCCCATACTGTACAGGTCTAGAGCATGTAAAGCTGTGTGTAGGGGCCCATACTGTACAGGTCTAGGAGCAGGTAAGCTGTGTGTAGGGGCCCATACTGTACAGGTCTAGGAGCAGGTAAAGCTTGTGTAGGGCCCCATACTGTACAGGTCTAGAGCATGTAAAGCTGTGTGTAGGGGCCCATACTGTACAGGTCTAGGAGCATGTAAAGCTGTGTGTAGGGGCCCATACTGTACAGGTCTAGGAGCATGTAAAGCTGTGTGTAGGGGCCCATACTGTACAGGTCTAGGAGCATTAAAGCTGTGTGTAGGGGCCCATACTGTACAGGTCTAGGAGCATGTAAAGCTGTGTGTGGGGCCAATACTGTACGGTCTAGGAGCAGTAAGTTGTGTGTAGGGCCCATACTGTCAGGTCTAGGAGCAGGTAAGCTGTGTGTAGGACCCATACTGTACAGGTCTAGGAGCAGGTAAAGCTGTGTGTAGGGACCCATACTGTACAGGTCTAGGAGCAGGTAAGCTGTGGTAGGGGCCCTACTGTACAGGTCTAGGAGCAGGTAAAGCTTGTGTGTAGGGGCCCATACTGTACAGGTCAGGAGCATGTAAGCTGTGTGTAGGGGCCCATACTGTACAGTCTAGGAGCATGTAAAGCTGTGTGTGGGGCCCATACTGTACAGGTCTAGGAGCAGGTAAAGCTGTGTGTAGGGGCCCATACTGTAGGTCTAGGAGCAGTTAAAAGCTGTGTGTAGGGGGCCCATACTGTACAGGTCTAGAGCATGTAAAGCGTGTGTGGGGGCCAATACTGTACAGGTCTAGGAGCATGTAAAGCTGTGTGTAGGGGCCCATACTGTACAGGTCTAGGAGCATGTAAAGCTGTGTGTAGGGGCCCAACTGTACAGGTCTGGAGCATAAAGCTGTGTGTAGGGGCCCATACTGTACAGGTCTAGGTAGATGTAAAGCTGTGTGTAGGGGCCAATACTGTACAGGTCTAGGAGCAGTAAAGCTTGTGTGTAGGGGCCCATACTGTACAGGTCTAGGGCAGGTAAAGCTGTGTGTAGGGACCCATACTGTACAGGTCTAGGAGCAGGTAAAGCTGTGTGTAGGGACCCATACTGTACGGTCTAGAGCAGGTAAAGCTGTTGTAGGGGCCCATACGTACAGTCTAGAGCAGGTAAAGCTGTGTGTAGGGGCCCATACTGTACAGGTCTAGGAGCATGTAAAGCTGTGTGTAGGGGCCCATACTGTACAGGTCTAGGAGCATGTAAAGCTGTGTGTAGGGGCCCATACTGTACAGGTCTAGGAGCATGTAAAGCTGTGTGTAGGGACCCATACTGTACAGGTCTAGAGCATTAAAGCGTGTGTAGGGCCCATACTGTACAGGTCTAGGAGCATGTAAAGCTGTGTGTAGGGGCCAATATGTACAGTCTAGGAGCAGTAAAGCTGTGTGGGGCCCTACTGTACAGGTCTAGGACCAGTAAGCTGTGTGTAGGGACCCATACTGTAAGGTCTAGGAGCAGGTAAAGCTGTGTGTAGGGGCCATACTGTACGGTCTAGGAGCATGTAAAGCTGTGTGTAGGGGCCCATACTGTACAGGTCTAGAAGCAGGTAAAGCTGTGTGTAGGGGCCCATACTGTACAGGTCTAAGAGCAGGTAAAGCTGTGGTGTAGGGACCCATACTGTACAGGTCTAGGAGCAGGTAAGCTGTGTGTAGGGCCATACTGTACAGGTCTAGGAGCATGTAAAGCTTTGTTGTAGGGGCCCATACTGACAGGTCGTAACATGTAAAGCTGTGTGTAGGGGCCCATACTGTCAGGTTAGGAGCAGGTAAAGCTGTGTGTAGGGCCCATACTGTACAGGTCTAGAGCATGTAAAGCTGTGTGTAGGGGCCCATACTGTACAGGTCTAGAAGCAGGTAAAGCTGTGTTAGGGGCCCATGTGTACAGGTCTAGAAGCAGGTAAAGCTGTGTGTATGGCCCTACTGTACAGGTCTAGGAGCAGGTAAAGCTGTGTGTAGGACCCATACTGTCAGGTCTAGGAGCAGGTAAAGCTGTGTGTAGGGGCCCATACTGTACAGGTCTATGAGCAGGTAAAGCTGTGTGTAGGGGCCCATACTGTACAGGTCTAGGAGCATGAAAGCTGTGTGTAGGGCCCATACTGACAGTCTAGGAGGCTTAAAGCTGTGTGTAGGGGCCCATACTGTACGGTCTAGGAGCAGTAAAGCTGTGTGTAGGGGCCCTACGGACAGGTCTAGAAGCAGTAAGCTGTGTGTAGGGCCATACTGTACGTCTAGAAGCAGTAAATCTGTGTGTAGGGGCCCATACTGTAACAGGTCTAGGAGCAGTAAAGCTGTGTGTAGGGACCCATACTGTACAGGTCTAGGAGCAGGTAAAGCTGTGTGTAGGGCCCCATACTGTACAGTCTAGAGCATGGTAAAGCTGTGTGTAGGGCCCATACTGTACAGGTCTAGGAGCAGGTAAGCTGTGTGTAGGGACCCATACTGTACAGGTCTAGGAGCAGTAAGCTGTGTTTAGGGGCCCATACTGTACAGTCTAGGAGCATGTAAAGCTGTGTGTAGGGACCCTACTGTACAGGTCTAGGAGCATGTAAAGCTGTGTGTAGGCCCATATGTACAGGTCTAGGAGCATGTAAAGCTGTGTGTAGGGGCCCATACTGTACAGGTCTAGGAGCATTAAAGCTGTTGTAGGGGCCCATACTGTACAGGTCTAGGAGCAGTAAAGCTTGTGTGTAGGGGCCCATACTGTACAGGGCTAGGAGCAGTAAGCTGTGTGTAGGACCCACTGTACAGGCTGGAGCATGTAAAGCTGTGTGTAGGGGCCCCATACTGTACAGGTCTAGGAGCATGTAACGGTGTGTGGGGGCCCATACTGTACAGGTCTAGGAGCATGTAAAGCTGTGTGTAGGGGCCCATACGTACAGGTCTAGGAGCATTAAAGTGTGTGTAGGCCCATACTGTACATTCAGGAGCATGTAAAGCTGTGTGTAGGGGGCCCATACTGTACAGTTCTAGGACATGTAAAGCTGTGTGTGGGCCCCATACTTACAGGTCTAGGAGCATGTAACTGTGTGTAGGGCCCATACTGTACAGGTCTGAGCATGTAAAGCTGTGTGTAGGGCCCATACTGTACAGGTCTAGAGATGTAAAGCTGTGTGTAGGGCCCATACTGTACAGGTCTAGGAGCATGTAAAGCTGTGTGTAGGGGCCCATACTGATCAGGTCTAGGAGCAGTAAAGCTGTGTGTAGGGGCCCATACTGTACAGGTCTAGGAGCAGGTAAAGCTGTGTGTAGGGGCCCAACTGTACAGGTCTAGAGCGGTAAAGCTTTGTGGGGCCCATACTGTACCGGTCTAGAGCGGTAACGGTGTGGAGGGGCATCTGTACAGGTTCTAGGAGCAGGTAAAGCTGGTGTAGGGAACCCAACTTACGGTCTAGGAGCATGTAAAGCTGTTGTTCACATTGAGAGTGTTAAGGCTGGATGTTTGGTCCTTGATAAGACAGAAAGAGTGAAACCCATTGACTTCGAGCTAATCCTACCCATGTCACCGACACACGGCTGATAAAATGTCTCCTCCAGCTCAGAGATCACACCATCCACGCAGGAATCTGTCTGGGGTGGCCTGAGTGTGAACAGACCTTGGCGAGAGATTTTCACGCTTGGGTCAGCGCAGTAATCTGAGGAGCGAGGAAAATGGGATGTGACAGAGAAATGAATCTGATGGGCGTTAGGTTCTTAAGAGGAATATCTGCGGCGCTGACCCATTTTTCATTTAAACATCCCAATGTCTAGGAACATAAATATTTTAAGTCTCTTCAGAGGTCACATCTGCTGCCATAAAACACGGAATGTCCGAATGAAACTGGCCATACATCCAAGATGGTGCAGCCAATTGGTATTAACTGGCCAATATGCAAGATGGTGCAGCCAATTGGTATTAACTGGCCATACATCCAAGATGGTGCAGCCAATTGGTATTAACTGGCCAAGACACTAATGGGTGCAGCCAATTGGTATACATGCAAGATGGTGCAGCCATTGGTATTAACTGACATACATGCAAGATGTGCAGCCATTGGTATTAACTAGCCATACATGCAAGATGGTGTCAGCCAATTGGTATTAACTGGACATACATGCAAGATGGTGCAGCCAATTGGTATTAACTGGCCAATTGCAAGATGGTGCAGCCAATTGGTATACATCAGAGGGCAGCCATTGGATACTGGCATATGCAAGATGGTGCAGCAATTGGTATACTGCGATGTGCAGCCAATTGTATTAACTGGCCATACATCCAAGATGGTGCAGGCCAATTGGTATTAACTGGCCAATAGCCAGTGGTGCAGCCATTGGTATACATGCAAGATGGTGCAGCCAATTGGTATTAACGGCCATATGCAAGATGGTGCAGCCAATTGGTATAACCTGCAAGATGGTGCAGCCAATTGGGTATTAAACTGGCAAATGCCAGATGGTGCGCCACCTTAATTGGTAATACATCCAAGATGGTGCAGCCAATTGGTATTAACTGGCCAATATGCAAGATGGTGCAGCCAATTGGTATACATGCAAGATGGTGCAGCCAATTGGTATTAACTGGACATACATGCAGATGGTGCAGCCAATTGGTATTAACTAGCCATACAATGCAAGATGGTGTAGCCATTGGTATTAACTAAGCCATACATGCAGATGGTGCAGCCAATTGGTATTAAACTAGCCTACATGCAAGATGGTGCAGCCAATTGGTATTAACTAGCCATACATGCAAGATTGTGTAGCCAGTTGGTATTAACTGGCCACTTGCAGATGGTGCAGCCAATGGTAACATCCCAACATGGTGTAGCCAATTGATATTAACTAAACATATATTCCGATGTGTAGCCAATGGTATTAACTAACATATATGCAAGATGTTGCAGCCAATTGGTATTAACTGGACATACATCAAGAGGTGCTGCCAATTGGTATTAACTAGTCATACATGCAGTGTCAGCCAATTGGTATTTACTGGCACATGCAGATGGTACGCCAATTGGTATTACTGGCCAATATGCAAGATGGTGCAGCTTGTATTAACAGCCATATATCCAAGATTGGTGCAGCCATTTGGTATTAACGGTCCAATATGCAAGATGGTGCAGCCGATTGGAATTAACGGGACATACATTCAAATGGTGCAGCATTGTATTCTACCTACTGCAAGATGGTGCAGCCAATTGGTATTAACTAGCCATACATGCAAGATGGTGCAACCAATTGGTAATAACTGGCCAATATGCAAGATGGTGCAGCCCATTGGGTATTTAAACTGGCCATTTTGCAAGATGGTGCAGCCGATTGGTATTAACGGACATACATGCAAGATGGTGTGGCCAGTTGGTATTTCCTGGATTTTCCAACCGCGTCCACCCTCTTTTGCTCATAAGACTTCCCTCATTTCTCTGGGCATTTTATGAAGCAGACAGCCATACCTGGTACATATTTAAATTGACTTGACCAATTAATGCCAGATTTAAACAGTGTCCCCATCATGGATTTATATTGGAAGATTGTTTATGTTTTCTGTCAATTCTATGGCCCTGAAAGGTTCTACGGCAATGAACACCAATCAACAACCAAAACAAGACAATGTTTTTCTATAGGTTATTTTTATATCTCACACATCTCCCTCTCCACATTCCCATACTGGCAGATCAGAGAGCCAAGAAAATCAAGTAGGAGGAAGATTAACTCTGCAGAGGGGCATAAAACTCTGCAGACATTCGGACATTCCAATCATCGTTGTACAATCACCAAGAGACAATCTCCCTCCAGGCAAACATTTTCTCCTTGGTCATGAACGGACAGGACAGAGATTGTTACAAGTCACAAAGTCTTCAACCATTTAAATACATTGGCTCTTTTTTTTATGAACCATTGAGGATTGGGTCTCAGCTGGGATACAACAGATGCCACTAATTTCATGGACAGCTCCACAGTTTATTATTTCAGATTAAAAAACCCTGGGGAAAGTCACATTTGTGGACTAAAGGTTTAAGCATCCCCCACGGGCACTTCTTAACCATCTGATATCCACAATATTGACCCGTGTGTGTGCAAGCCTTAGAGGAGGATAGCTTTTATAGCCAATTCATGTATATATCTACAAGCACTAGGGTATATCCAATAAATTTTCTAATAATGATTAAAAAACACAGCATTATCATCACACTAACGTCTATAAGTTCTCTCCCGTTCTTTCCTCATTCAGCAACTACATCAGTCAGGGACGATACCTTTACCCACAGTATAATAGTGATGTAATTGAATACAAGATCTAGGCACGCATCAATTGGGTCGTCTGGCCACACCGAAACGCAGTTAAAACGGGAGTGATCACAATTGTAATTAAACGTGCATACCCAAGTATTGTTTTTGTGGTGAATTTGTGTGTGTAATTGAACTGCTCCTTCTTTAATAAACTGTAACAATGGAGATTCTTCTGAAACACAAATGCTATTTGACTGTCAAATGTTACGTTCAGGTCATAGAAAGACCCGAATCACGTGTGTCGGTGGTTTTGTTGATTAAAATTTATTTCCAATACTAGCGCAAACCACCAATTGGAATTGTACAAAAGCCCACGCTCCGATGTCTGGTTCCTATATTTAACTTAAAGGGATTTTGTACCTGAATACCACTTTGCTGCATGGCGATTATGTTTTCTTGCTTGATTTTTAGCTTCGTTAAGTATTTTATCCTCTGCTTTTTATTTCTTTGCTTATTTGTGGGCGTGAGTCCTCGACATCGACTTTTCGTGAGGGCGAGCATGCTCGTAGGACTCACTATGAATGAACAGCATGGGAAGGGGAATTTCCCACCATGCGTTCACAAGACCAAGTGATCATTTCAGCTACAGCAAGCTATACATTCCAGAACATTGTATAATACTAAAGGCACTTTGATTGACAGTTAAAATTAGATGTTTCAAGACTAGATATTAAAGTAATAGGGGACAGATCATAGAGCAGTGATAGGAATTTCATTGGTCCGTTAAAAACAACATTTCCCAGTGGTCATTATGTAATGTATTAATTTTATATCTTATAAGCGCTACCTATTCCGCAGATGCTTTACATTATTTACTCTCAATTCACATCAGACCTGCCCCGAGAGCTTACATCTAACCCTTTATGTACACATACATCCTATCAGTATGTTTTGGTAATTTGGGGGAAACGTAGTGCCCGAGGAAACCTCACGCAGCAACGGGGAGACATAACAAACTCCTGTCGATGTGTCCAAGGGTGGAATCGAACTCAGACTCACTCGCTGCAAGGAATCATGCTAACCCCACTGAGCCACCACGTACTGCCCATAACATATTCCTTTAGGATTCTTCTGGTTTAAATAGTTTGGCAGTCAGCGAAGATCAAATGCTTCTTTGTAATAAAGAGAAGGAGAAAACGCTCAAGGTACAAAGCACTTGTTGGCCCTTTTCTTTCTTTCTTTGGCCCTATAAAAGTTCTTTGACAATCTCCCCCTTTAACTATGTACCCATCGTCAACCTCCCCTCCATAATCAGGTACAGAATGGTATATATTCCTGTCACGCTCAGTACATATATTTATATATAAGTAGACAGATGTGGTTCCCCCCTATTGGCCTATAACGATCTCCAGACTCCTGTGCATGTGAACTCACTATTGGATTTGGGGAAAATACACAGGTGGTTGCAGAGAGGGGTTTATCGATCTGTGACTCCAGACACCATGGTATTCTTATCCTTTACAAAAACAGAGCACAATAAAAAATATATCATCGCAATAACATTTCTCTCTAGGCAAGAGAACCACAACCCGGCCTCGTCCGGTGTAAAAGACCTTCGTTTAAAGAACAAAGTCATATAGTTTTAACCCTTCATTTCAGAATCCCATTCCTATTCATTACTTGCTCATTTTTTAAAGCCCCTTTAAAAGTAAATAAGATATTTACTTTTCCCCAGTGGCTTCCTGTCTTCTGCACATACAGGCTATAACAGATTGAACGTTACCAAGCTGATTCATTTTTCGGTGTTTTCTGGGTGGCTGATGCACCTGTTACAGAATCTGTCCACCTGCCACACCAGTAGTTTTATCAGCTTGCCATCACCTTGACCTATAAAGAGAACACGACGACCAGCAAATAAAACAACCAACCACCACACTGAGCAGAGGCGTTTATGCCCGCTCGCGGTGCCGTGCATCACCTCGGGGTCAAAGTTGCCAGTGTCCCTTGACCTTTAACAGACTAAACGAAATTTTATCCTTAGTTTTACCAGGTAGAGTATCTCTATAATACACAAGTGGTACTTCCTTGAACTAAATTCTTTTATGTCACCTTTAATGAGATCACCGTGGACTAATACACATCCCATATCATTTACAATGGTACAGCCGGGATACATTAATGTGTTGGCTAGACTAGCTTTAAAGGAGTAAAAGAGTCTTTCAGTAAACAGCTCTGTGTAGGTATGATGATGTTAAACAACAATACAAAATTATCGCCAACAATTTTACAATGGCCACTCTCCATAGATAATACTGCAATGTGCCATTGTTTACCATGGCGATTTGTTACTAGTCATGTCTAATCCTTGGGTGTTTGTTGAAAAGGTCTGTGCCCGCTACCATGCTTTGGTGGACGGCATTAATTCATATAACAAAAATCCTCCCTAAAATCAGAATGAAACGATGTGAAACAGAATCTGGATAAACAGAATTCGTCTTACTACTGTTCTATGTTTCGATGAGAAATTCCGAACAGGCTCCGGCATGAAAATTCCAAGGCAGGACTCGGATGCAACGAGGTTCTCTTTACCAATTTCATAAATTGGTGCTTGCACCTTTGCCGAGCCGTGGCGGAAATTCTAGCAGTAACAGCCACTCTGGACCTTTGCGCCACAAATAAATTAGTAGCTAGATGGTAACAGTAAGTCGCTCGCGTTAACATGCATTTTCCTTTACAGTATAAAAGCCTTCCGGCCTTAAGAAACAGCAAAAATTTGTGTGTTGGATTTGACATTTTAAACGAAAATTGGGTGAAAAGTTTACATGAATGCCGGCGCCCAGCGCCAGACGTATGTTTAATATGCTTTAACAATCCGGCCTGCTCACTGGACTAAACCTGCCACCTTCGGAAAGGTGAAAACTGAATTTGCACATATCGCCCTATTTATTCATAATGCAACACAGGAAGGCCGGTAAAAAAGCTTGGGCTCAGACCTAAGTCGCAACGGTTGGATCAAAAGAGCTAATAAAGATCGTTAAACCTTTACAGGCTTCTATTGTGTTAATCTGGCGTACCTAGGAAATCACTACTGGCCCTCCAGCAAAACCATTAGGGGCCCCTTCATCCGCACGTGGTTTCCCTGGGACGAGGCTCTATCTTATATGGAAAAATAATAAAACCTGCTCTCCTGGGTAGTTACATCTCTTGCTTAAATTATTTTCGCCAGCCTAGACTGTTAAAACATCAACCAGGCAGGCACTGGTGGAAAGTTTGCCAAAGTTACACTTTCAGACAATAATTAAAAGCGTAATGACAGTGTTTTTTAAATATTGGCACGCTTTTAAACCGTCATACATCCAACCACATTTCGGTTATATGAAGAAATGAATTTGAAACGCTGCTAAGATATAGCAAAATACTTCTTAACTCCTTTACCTGCAAGATATTCCTTACCTGGCAAGATTTAATAAGAATTTAAAAAAAGCATCATGTTTCAGACCCAACTCCTACCCTCTTGTTTTTTTACGTTACAGTAGCCATACCACCTCTTTAACGATGGCTGCGGCTGACAGCGTCTCCAAACCATCCTCCAAGCCCCCCTTATGACATCGGCCACCATCTCGTTTCCTGGTAGGGGCTGTTTCCTGACAATCAAACGACCATAGTCCGTCACTTCCCAAGTGATTCAAATTCGGAAATTTCTGCCCGTCAGTATTGGCTCCTTACTTGAAGTAAGGAGCCAATACGTATGTCATGCTCGAAATCCGACTGACAAACAAATGGACAAAAACAAACACCGTCACTATTGGGCGACCAATGCAAAAATAGGATCATATGTTTGAAACATGTCAGAAATCACTTTAATTAACACAATCGATGTGAACTACACTATCCATTTCACGTGGCACTAACCCGCCATATCCTACAATTAAGGCATGTAACTTTATTTCCAAAGCCTCCCTACAGGGAAACTCATTAGCGATGTTTGACCTTACCTGCCTATAGTTCCTCTCATTTCTCAAGACACAATTGCAATTTACATTATTTTAGGAGGTTGAACACTTTGGCGTTTTGGACAGGCAACCATTTTAATTGTGGTCTCAAATTCAAACATTACCGATCTATGTCAGGGCAAATTAATTTAATGTAGTATTCACAAACAACGCTCGCTCTTTATTTAAAAAAAAAACAGTACACACAGTTTTTTTTTCTTTTAACGTTACAGAGAACTCCTTATACAGAACAACGCGTAGGGTAAAGGGAAGCCAACTTCAATCGCGGCGTGTTCTCTCATTTATCTACTCGCGGCCGGCGAAAGGAGGAAGATAGTTTAAAGGTATCCGTTTCTGCGCACGGAACGCACGTTAATCAAAGACACACCTAATATTTGGTGGTCACCGTAATAGCTGCATTAAACATGATCCCGAATGTTACGTACACCCATACAAAGTCTCTTTATATTATTTTCGTGTCTCCCTTTTTTTTTTTGGCACATTCCCAGCTGTCCGGCTTCAATAGTTTTAACTCGAAAAGGCGCCCCTCCCAAGTACAACAGTCAATGTCATTATCACTTCCTTGCAATCGCCCCTGATCAAGCCTCCAAGTAGCAGTCAAACTTCCCCCCCCCCCCCTTCAATACAACTCCCCCCCCCCCCTTCCATACAACTTTCCTCTGCCCGGGCTGTCAAGTGCAGTTCCTGCAGGTGTGGTAGGGCCTGAATACACCTATTTACTCCTTCATAATGATTACTATTCTTCTCGGCTGGAAATCAGTTATTGTGTCTTTTAGAACACAGACATCCGAAAGGCGGATGCCCATTCACTGAACCCAACGGAGCCATTCTAACTTCCAACTCAGTCTAGGAAGTCAGGCCAGGCCTCCTCTGCCTGTTCTCAAGCCACATTATCTCTGTTGGTTTGCAATGGACGAACCTGCTGTAGTGTTTCAGTGAGAGGAGTTAATTCAATATACAGAAAAAATAGAGCCATATGGCATCTCCACCCATCTATGCTAAAATGTACGATAGGAAAATACCTGTAAGCACAATAAGACATTATTCGTATACTGTAATATCTAGGGAAACACTATGGCAGATCCAACCATATACAGAAAAATATTTCTCTGGGCAAACAATAATGTAAGAAGGGAAACCAACATGCAGCTCCCCACCCAAATGTATAAATATAAATATACAGAGAAGGAATGTTCTGTACCACAATAAGCTATACCCTCATACTGTACTGGTCTAAGGGAAAATATGCAGCTACCCACCATATGTATAAATATAAATCTACAGAGAAGGAATGTTCTGTACACACAATAGCTATAACCCTCATACTGTACTGTCTAAGGGAAACAATATGGCAGCTCCCACCATATGTTATAAATATAAATATACAGAGAAGGAATGTTCTGTACACACATAACTATACCCTCATACTGTACTGTCTAAGGGAAACAATATGGCAGCTCCCACCCATATGTATAATATACAGAGAAGGAATGTCTGTACACACAATATCTATACCCTCATACTGTACTGTCTAAGGGAAACAATATGGCAGCTCCCACCATATGTATAATATAACTATACAGAGAAGGAATGTTCTGTATACACAATAGCTTACCCCCATACTTACTGTCCTAAGGAAACAATATGGCAGCTCCCACCATCTGTATATATAAAACAGAGAAGGATGTTCTGTACACACATAAGCTATAACCCTCATACTGTACTGTCTAGAAGGAACAATATGGCAGCTCCCACCCATATGTTAATATAAATATACAGAAAGGAATGTTCTGTACCACATAAACGCTATACCCTCATACTGTCACTGTCTAAGTGAACAATATGGCAGCTCCCACCCATATGTATAAATATACAGAGAAGGAATGTTCTGTACACAATAAGCTATACCCTCATACTGTACTGTCTAAGGGAAACAATATTCTGTACACACAATAAGCTATACCCTCATACTGTACTGTCTAAGGGTAACAATATGGCAGCTCCCACCCATATGTATAAATATAAATATACAGAGAAGGAATGTTCTGTACATACAATAAGCTATACCCCATACTGTACTGTCTAAGGGAAACACTATGGCAGCTCCCACCCATATGTATAATATAATATACAGAGAAGGAATGTTCTGTACATACAATAAGCTATACCTCATACTGTACTGTCTAAGGAACCAATAGGCAGCTCCCACCCATATGTATAAATATAATATACAGAGAAGGAATGTTCTGTACACACAATAAGCTATACCCTCATACTGTACGTCTAAGGGAAACAATGGCAGCTCCACCCATATGTATAAATATACAGAGAAGGAATGTTCTGTACACACAATAGCTATACCCTCATACTGTACTGTCTAAGGGAACAATATGGCAGCTCCCACCCATATGTAATATAAATATACAGAGAAGGAATGTTCGTAATACAATAGCTATACCCTCATACTGTACTGTCTAAGGGAAACAATATGGCAGCTCCCACCCATATTGTATAATATAAATAACAGAGAAGGAATGTTCTGTACACACAATAAGCTATAACCCTCATACTGTACTGTCTAAGGAAACACTATGGCAGCTCCCACCCAATGAATAAATATAAATATTAGAGAAGGAATGTTCTGTACACACAATGCTATACCCTCATACTGTACTGTCTAAGGGAACAATATGGCAGCTCCCACCCATATGTATAAATAAATATAAGAGAAGGAATGTTCTGTACACACAATAAGCTATACCCTCATACTGTACTGTCTAAGGGAAACATATGGCCTCCCACCCATATGTATAAATATAAATATACAAGAAGGAATGTTCTGTACCACAATAAGCATACCCTCTACTGTACTGTCTAAGGGAAACAATAGGCAGCTCCCACCCATATGTATAATATAATATACAGAGAAGGAATGTTCTGTACACACATAGCTACCTCATACTGTACTGTCTAAGGGAAACAATATGGCAGCTCCCACCCATATGTATAAATACACAGAGAATGAATGTTCTGTACACACAATAAGCTATACCTTCATACTGTACTGTATAAGGGTAACACATATGGCAGCTCCCTATTTATGCCATATGGCCAAGGTCCAAATGATACACAGGCCCAGTGACTGGGGATTATATAATATTAGGGGTGATATGTCAGTGCTGGTGATAATATAAATATTAGGGGTGATATGTCATGACGGGATTATATAATATTAGGGGTGATATGTCATGACTGGGGATTACATAATAATTGGGGTGATATGTCAGTGCACTGGGGAGTATATAATATTAGGGTGTGATATTTCAAAGACTGGGATTACATAATATTAGGTGAATATGTCAGTGACTGGGGATTATATATATTAGGGTGATATGTCAGTGACTGGGGATTATATAAATTTAGGGGTGATATCTCAGTGACTGGGGATATATACAATATTAGGGATGATATGTCAGTGACTGGGGATTATATAATATTAGGGGTGATATGTCAGTGACTGGGGATATATAATATTAGGGTGATATGTCAGTGACTGGGGATTTATAATATTAGGGTGATATCTCAGTGACTGGGGATATCAATATTAGGGATGATATGTCAGTGACTGGGGATTATATAATATTAGGGGTGATATGTCAGTGACTGGGGATTATATAATATTAGGGGTGAAATGTCAGTGACAGGGGATTATATAATATTAGGGGTGATATGTCAGTGACTGGAGATTATATAATATTAGGGGTGATATGTCAGTGACTGGGGATTATATAATTTAGGGTGATATGTCAGTGACTGGGGATTATATAATATTAGGGGTGATATGTCAGTGACTGGGGATTATATAATATTAGGGGTGATATGTCAGTGACTGGGGATTATATAATATTAGGGGTGATATGTCAGTGACTGGGGATTATATAATATTAGGGGTGATATGTCAGTGACATGGGTTATATATTAGGTGATATGTCTGACGGGGATTATATAATATTAGGGGTGATATGTCAGTGACTGAGGATTATATAATATTAGGGGTGATATGTCAGTGACTGGGGATTATATAATATTAGTGATACAGTGAACAGTGATATCTCAGTGACTGGGGATTATATAATTAAAGGGGTGATATCGTCAGTGACTGGGATTATAATATTAAAGGGGTGATATCTCAGTGACTGGGGATTATATAATTAAAGGGGTGATATCTCAGTGACTAGGGTTTATATTATTAAAGGGGTGATATCTCAGTGACTGGGGATTATATAATATTATGTACATAGAAGTCTTCTCTATATATTTATATACAATTGATACAATATCAACACTGATTATTACATTGTTGCACTGACACAGAACGCGTTTATTTCCCATAGTTTACACTTTACTTGCCCTTCAAATCTTTATTTTTCAAATCCCAAATCAGGACGTATAAAACCGGCCACACAATCTACGAATGACAGTTCTGTGTATTTCGTGGCAGAGAGAAGTAAATGGCCATAAATCCACAGAGCCCAGGACAGTCTCTCCTGATATTTTTTCCTCCCCACAAATAACACAAAAGTGCTTTTCACACATCTTGCTCCGGTGTAACAGAAGCCTGACATATTTTTAAAAACTTGCCCTTTAATTGCTATTGTCTTGTGATGTAATTGCATCCGCACTGGGGGGGAAAATCAATTATGTAATTGTTAACATCTGCGGACAATCGGGAATCTGGTTTTTATGGAGCAGCAGATTATTCTTTAAAGGTTTTTTATGTCTACAAAATCCTGCCAGGGTTACAAGACTGGATGTGGAGGTTTTTGTAATTTCTCCCAAAAATAAAAAAGTAACTTGTGTTGTTCCTTTGTTTAAAGGATAAGTTTAGGCTAAAACGCTAGCACAACAATTTAAAATATTCAACAAACATGAACTATACTAACTTTAACTTTATGCCACATTGATTACATTCCGTATCCTATTAGAATACACTCTATAAACTGTATAAAGTGCTATAAAGAGTTCGGCATTTAGAATACAGGTGCAGCGACAAAAATTTGCATTGTCAAGTGTGACAAAGACTGAGAAGAGCCACTGTTGAAGGTTAAAGGACTTTAAGGCTGAGGCCCCAATACAACGTAGCAAATCGCATGGGCAGTTTCTGTGCGTTGTCGTGCGTTGTTCCGCTTTGCGCATGCGATTTTGCAATTGAACATTATAGAAACGCATGTGTTTTGCCCCAAATAATGGTGATGGCAAAATGGAAACAGATGCGCATCGGAAATCGCGTGACCTTTTGCTTTTTCCATTCTAACTAAAATTGAATGCGCAATCGCAAGCGAAAACGCACACACAGACGTGTGAAAAATGCGTTATGCTATTTGGGTCTACTGCCTGCCACACATGTAGAATTCAGACCCAATCAAATGATTATAACCAAATGTTATTCAGCACCTATTAGGAAGTAGTTGGCAACAGAAGGGATTGGCTAACTGAAAAATAGGACAACCAAACGCAGAGACAAAATGTCTGAAGGTCACTATGCAAAGTGCAAAGTGAATAGGAGCATTAAAAGCTGTGGGTAGGGGCCCATACTGTACAGGTCTAGGAGCATGTAAAGCTGTGTGTAGGGGCCCATACTGTACAGTCTCAGGAGCAGGTAAGCTGTGTGTAGGGGCCCATACTGTACAGGTCTAGGAGCAGGTAAAGCTGTGTGTAGGGGCCCATACTGTACAGGTCTAGGAGCAGGTAAAGCTGTGTGTAGGGGCCCATACTGTACAGGTCTAGGAGCAGGTAAAGCTGTGTGTAGGGACCCATACTGTACAGGTCTAGGAGCATGTAAAGCTGTGTGTAGGGGCCCATACTGTACAGGTCTAGGAGCATGTAAAGCTGTGTGTAGGGGCCCATACTGTACAGGTCTAGGAGCAGGTAAAGCTGTGTGTAGGGCCCTACTGTACAGGTCTAGGGCAGGTAAAGCTGTGTTAGGGGCCCATACTGTACAGGTCTAGGAGCATGTAAAGCTGTGTGTAGGGGCCCATACTGTACAGGTCTAGGAGCATGTAAGCTGTGTGTAGGGGCCCCATACTGTACAGGTCTAGGAGCATTAAAGCTGTGTGTAGGGGCCCATACTGTACAGGTCTAGGAGCAGTAAAAGCTGTGGTGTAGGTGGCCCATACTGTACAGGTCTAGGCATGTAAAGCTGTGTGTAGGGCCAATACTGTCCACGGTCTAGGAGCAGGTAAAGTTGTGTTAGGGGCCCATACTGTACAGGTCTAGGAGCAGGTGTAAAGCTGTGTGTAGGGACCCATACTGTACAGGGTCTAGGAGCAGGTAAAGCTGTGTGTAGGGACCCATACTGTACAGGTCTAGGAGCAGGTAAGCTGTGTGTAGGGGCCCATACTGTACACAGGTCTAGGAGCAAGCTGTGTTAGGGCCCATCTGTCAGTCTAGGAGCAGTAAAGCTGTGTGTAGGGGCCCATACTGTACAGGTCTAGGAGCATGTAAGCTGTGTGTAGGGGCCCATACTGTACAGGTCTAGGAGCATGTAAAGCTGTGTGTAGGGGCCATACGTACAGGTCTAGGAGCATTAAAGCTGTGTGTAGGGGCCCTACTGTACAGGTCTAGGAGCATGTAAAGCTGTGTGTAGGGGCCAATACTGTACAGGTCTAGGAGCATGTAAAGCTGTGTGTAGGGACCCATACTGTACAGGTCTAGGAGCATGTAAAGCTGTGTGTAGGGGGCCCATACTGTACAGGTCTAGGAGCATGTAAAGCTGTGTGTAGGGGCCCATACTGTACAGGTCTAGGAGCATGTAAAGCTGTGTGTAGGGGCCCATACTGTACAGGTCTAGAGCAGGTAAAGCTGTGTGTAGGGCCCATACTGTACAGGTCTAGATAGGCAGGTAAAGCTGTGTGTAGGGACCCATATGTACAGGTCTAGGAGCAGGTAAAGCTGTGTGTAGGGCCCATACTGGTACAGGTCCTAGGAGCAGGTAAAGCTGTGTGTAGGGGCCCATACTGTACAGGTCTAGAACAGTAAAGCTTGTGTGTAGGGGGCCCATACTGTACAAGTCTAGGAGCATGTAAAGCTTGTGTGTAGGGGCCCCATACTGTACAGGTCTAGGAGCAGTAAAGCTGTGGTGTAGGGGCCCATACTGTCAGTCTAGGAGCAGGTAAAGCTGTGGTGTAGGGGGGCCCATACTGTACAGGTCTAGAGCAGTAAAGCTGTGTGTAGGGGCCCATATGTACAGGTCTAGGAGCATGTAAAGCTGTGTGTAGGGGCCCATACTGTACAGGTCTAGGAGCAGGTAAAGCTGTGTTGTAGGGGCCCATACTGTACAGGTCTATGGAGCAGTAAAGCTGTGTGTAGGGCCCATACTGTACGGTCTAGGAGCAGTAAAGCTGTTGTAGGGGCCATACTGTACGGTCTAGGAGCATGTAAAGCTGTGTGTAGGGGCCCATACTGTACAGGTCTAGAAGCAGGTTAAAGCTGTGTGTAGGGCCCCATACTGTACAGGTCTAGAGCAGGTAAAGCTGTGTGTAGGGCCCCTACTGTACAGGTCTAGGAGCAGGTAAAGCTGTGTGTAGGGGCCCATACTGTACAGGTCTCTAACATGTAAAGCTTGTGTAGGGCCCATACTGTACAGGTCTAGAGAGCATGTAAAGCTGTGTGTAGGGACCCATACTGTACAGGTCTAGGAGCAGGTAAAGCTGTGTGTAAGGGACCCATCACTGTACAGGTCTAGGAGCTGTAAAGCTGTGTGTAGGGGCCCATACTGTAACAGGTCTAGGAGCATGTAAAGCTGTGTGTAGGGGCCCATACTGTACAGGTCTAAGCAGTAAAGCTGTGTGTAGGGCCCATACTGTACAGGTCTAGGAGCAGTAGCTGTGTGTAGGGCCCATACTGTACAGGTCTAGGAGCAGGTAAAGCTGTGTGTAGGGGCCCATACTGTACGGTCTAGGAGCAGTAAAGCTGTGTGTAGGGCCCATACTGTACAGGTCTAGGAGCATGTAAAGCTGTGTGTAGGGCCCATACTGTCCAGGTCTAGAGCAGGTAAAGCTGTGTTGTAGGGGCCCATACTTACAGGTCTAGGAGCATGTAAAGCCTGTGTGTAGGGGCCCATACTGTACAGGTCTAGACAGGAAGCGGTGTAGGGCCCATACTGTACGGTCTAGAGCAGTAAAGCGTGTGTAGGGGCCCATACTGACAGGTCTAGGAGCATGTAAAGCTGTGTGTAGGGCCCATACTGTACAGGTCTAGGAGCATGTAAAAAGCTGTGTGTAGGGGCCCATACTGTACAGGTCTAGAGCATGTAACACTGTGTGTAGGACCCCATACTGTACAGGTCTAGGAGCATGTAAAGCTGTGTGTAGGGGCCCATACTGTACAGGTCTAGGAGCATGTAAGCTGTGGTTAGGGGCCCATACTGTACAGGTCTAGGAGCATGTAAAGCTGTGTGTAGGCCCCTACTGTACAGTCTAGGAGCATGTAAAGCTGTGTGTAGGGGCCCATACTGTACAGGTCTAGGAGCATGTAAAGCTGTGTGTAGGGCCCATACTGTACAGGTCTAGGAGCAGTAAAGCTGTGTGTAGGGGCCCATACTGTACAGTCCTAGGTGCAGTGTAAAGCTGTGTGTAGGGGCCCATACTGTACAGGTCCTAGGAGCATGTAAAGCTTTGTGTAGGGGACCCATATGTACAGGTCAGGAGCAGGTAAAGCTGTGTGTAGGGGCCCATACTGTACAGTCTAGGAGAGGCATGTAAAGCTGTGTGTAGGGGGCCCATACTGTACAGGTCTAGGAGCATGTAAGCTGTGTGTAGGGTCCCATACTGTACAGGTCTAGGAGCATGTAAAGCTGTGTGTAGGGCCCATACTAAGCAGGTCTAGGAGCAGTAAAGCTTGTGTAGGTGGCCCTACTGTACAGTCTAGGAGCAGGTAAAGCTGTGTGTAGGGGCCCATACTGTACAGGTCTAGAGCAGTAAAGCTGTGTGTCGGGCCCATACTGTACCAGGTCTAGAGCAGAAAGCTGTGTGTAGGGGCCCATCTGTAACAGGTCTAGGAGCAGGTAAAGCTGTGTGTAGGGACCCAACTGTACAGGTCTAGGAGCATGTAAAGCTGTGTGTAGGGTCCCAATACTGTACGGTCTAGGACTAAAGGCTGTGGATTAGGTAGCAGTAAAGCTGTGTGTAGGGGCCCATACTGTACAGGTCTAGGACAGGTAAAGCTGGTGTATACAGAAGAGAGCTGAAACCCATACTGTACGGTCTAGGAGCAGTAGCTAAATCCGTCTAGACATGTAGCTTGGTCACATGGAGAGTGTTTAGGGTGGATTGTTGGTCCTTGGATAAAGAACAAGAAGAGTAGACCCATTGCCTCTGAGCTAATCCTACCCAATGTCACAAGGCACACGGCTGATAAAATTCTCCTCCAGCTCAGAGATCACACCATCCACGCAGGAATCTGTCTGGGGGGCCTGAGTGTGAACAGACCTTGGCGAGAGATTTTCACGCTTGGGTCAGCGCAGTAATCTGAGGAGCGAGGAAATGGGATGTGACAGAGAAATGGATCTGATGGCGTCTAGTTCTTAAGAGGATATCTGCGGCGCTGACCCAGTTTTCATTTAAACATCCCAATGTCCTAGGAACATAAATATTTTAAGTCTCTTCAAGGTCATCGCTATCGCTCCATAAAACACGGAAGTCTCGAATGAAACTGGCCAATACATCCAGATGGTGCATCCATTGGAGTAACGGCCAATATGCAAGATGGTGCAGCCAATGGTATTACTGGCCACATCCAAGATGGTGCACCAATTGGTTACTGCCAATGCCAAGATGTGCAGCCAATTGGTATACATGCAAGATTGGCAGCCATTGGTATTAACTGGACATACATGCAGATGTGCAGCCATTGGTATTAAGCCATAATGCAAGATGGTGCAGCCAATTGGTATTAACCTGGACATACATCAATGAGGTGCAGCCAATTGGTATTAACTGGCCACATATGCAAGATTGGTGCAGCCAATTGGTATACATGCAAGATGGTGCAGCTGATCTAATTGGTATTAAACTGGCAATATGCGGATGGTGCAGCCAATTGTATACATGCGAAGATGGTCAGCCAATTGGTATTACTGGCCATAACATCCAAGAGTGGTGCAGCCATTGGTATAACTGGCCATATGCAAGATGGTGCAGCCAATTGGTAAACATGCAAGATGGTGCCGCCAATTGGTATTAACTGGCCCATATCAAGATGGTGAGGGCCCAATTGGTATACATGCAAGATGGTGCAGCCAATTGGTATTAACTGGCCAATATGCCAGATGGTGCAGCCAATTGGTATACATCCAAGATGGTGCAGCCAATTGGTATTAACTGGCCAATATGCAAGATGGTGCAGCCAATTGGTATACATGCAAGATGGTGCAGCCAATTGGTATTAACTGGACATACATGCAAGATGGTGCAGCCAATTGGTATTAACTAGCCATACATGCAAGATGGTGCAGCCAATTGGTATTAACTAGCCATACATGCAAGATGGTGTAGCCAGTTGGTATTAACTGGCCAATATGCAAGATGGTGCAGCCAATTGGTATACATCCAACATGGTGTAGCCAATTGATATTAACTAAACATATATGCACGATGGTGTAGCCAATTGGTATTAACTAAACATATATGCAAGATGGTGCAGCCAATTGGTATTAACTGGACATACATGCAAGATGGTGCTGCCAATTGGTATTAACTAGTCATACATGCAAGATGGTGCAGCCAATTGGTATTTACTGGCCATACATGCAAGATGGTACAGCCAATTGGTATTAACTGGCCAATATGCAAGATGGTGCAGCCAATTGGTATTAACAGGCCATATATCCAAGATGGTGCAGCCATTTGGTATTAACTGGCCAATATGCAAGATGGTGCAGCCGATTGGAATTAACGGGACATACATTCAAGATGGTGCAGCCAATTGGTATTAACTAGCCATACATGCAAGATGGTGCAGCCAATTGGTATTAACTAGCCATACATGCAAGATGGTGCAACCAATTGGTATTAACTGGCCAATATGCAAGATGGTGCAGCCAATTGGTATTAACTGGCCAATTTGCAAGATGGTGCAGCCGATTGGTATTAACGGGACATACATGCAAGATGGTGTGGCCAGTTGGTATTTCCTGGAATTTTCCAACCGGTCCAACCCTCTTTTGCTCAATAGACTTCCCTATTTCTCTGGGCATTTTATGAAGCAGACAGCCATACACTGGTACATACTTATAATTGACTTGACCAATTAATGCCAGATTTAAACAGTGTCCCATCATGGGAATTTAATAGTTGGAAGATTGTTTCATAGTTTCTGCAATTCTATGGCCCTGAAAGGTTCTACGGCAATGAAACACCAATCAACACCAAAACAAGACAATGTTTTCTATAGGTTATTTTTATATCTCACACATCTCCCTCTCCACATTCCCATACTGGCAGATCAGAGAGCCAAGAAAAATCAAGTAGGAGGAAGATTAACTCTGCAGAGGGGCATAAAACATCTGGCAGACATTCGGACAGTCAATCATCGTTGTATCACCAAGAGACAAGGAATCTCCCTCCAGGCAGAACATTTTCTCCTTGTGTCAGTGAACGGACAGGACAGAGATTGTTACAAGTCACAAAGTCTTCACCATTTAAATACATTGGCTCTTTTTTTATGAACATTGAGGATTGGGTCCAGCTGGGATGAACAACAGATGCAACTAAATTTCATGGACAATCCACAGTTTATTATTTCAGATTAAAAAACACGGGGAAAGTCACATTGTGGGATAAAGTTTTAAGCATCCCCCACGGGCAACTTCTTAAACCAATCTGATATCCACAATATTGACCCGTGTGTGCCAAGCCTTAGAGGAGGATGACTTTTATAGCCAATTCAGTATATATCTACAGAGACTAGGTATATCCAATAAATTTTCTAATAATGATTAAAAAAACACAAGCATTTCACCCACTAACGTCTATAAGTTCTCTCCTCGTTCTCATTCAGCAACTAACATCAGTCAGGGACATACCATTACCCAGTATAAATAGTGATGTAATTGATACAAGATCTAGGCACAGACAATTGGTCGTCTGGCAGCACCGAACGCAGTTAAAACGGGAGTGATCACATGGTAGATTAAAACGTGCAATACACAAATTATTGTTTTTGTGTGTGAATTTGTGTGTGAATTGACTGCTCCTATTTAATAAACGTAACAATGGAGATTATTCTGAAACACAAAGATGCTATTTGACTGTCAAATGTTAGTTCAGGTCATAGGAAAATCCGATCACGGTGTCTGTGGTTTTTGATTAACAAATTTATTACTGCGCAAACCACCAAATTGAACTGTAAAAAAGCCCACGTCCGATGTCTGGTTCCTATATTTATAACTTAAAAGGGATTTGTACACTGAATAAACCACTTTGCCTGCATGGCGATTATTGTTTTGCTTAAGCTCAGTCCCTCAGTCAGACGATCTGACTTTCTGTGAGGGCGAGCATGCTCAGTAATCACTATGAGGACAGCATGGAGAAGGGGAATTTCCCACCATGCAGTTCACATACCAATAGTGATCATTTCAGCTACAGCAAAGCTATACATTACAGAACAGTTTATAATACTAAGGCACTTGATTGACAGTTAAAATGTTAGATGTTTCAGACTAGATATATAAAGAAATAGGGGACAGATCAATAGTACAGTGATAGAATTTCAGTAATGGTCAGTTAAAAAACAAATTTCCCAGTGTACATGTATGTATGTATGTATGTATGTATGTATGTATGTATGCATGTATGTATGTATGTATGTATGTATGTATTTTATTTCTTATATAGCGCTACCTATTCCGCAGTGCTTTACAATTATTTACTCAATTCACATCAGGCCCTGCCCCGAAGAGCTTACAATCTAATCACTTTATGTACACATACAACCTATCAGTGTGTCTTTATGATTGTGGGGGAAACCGGAGTGCCCGGAGGAAACCCACACAGGCACGGGGAGATCATACAAACTCCTTGCAGACGTGTCCAAGGTTGGAATCGAACTCAGGACTCATCGCTGCAAGGAATCAGTGCTAACCACTGAGCCACCGTACTGCCCATAACATATCCTTTAGGATTCTTCTGGATTACAATAGTTTGCAGCAGCGAAGATCAGAATCTTCTTTGTAATAAAGAGAAGAGAAAAAGCTCAAGGTAACAAAGCAACTTGTGGCCCTTTTCTTTCTTTCTTTGGCCCTATAAAGTTCTGTTGACAATCTCACCCCTTTAACTTATGTTACCCTAGTCAACCTCCCCTCCATAATCAGGTACAGATGGTAGATAATTCCTGTCCATATATTTATATATAAAGAGACAGATGTGGTTCCCCCCTATTGGCTATGACCATTCTCCAGACGCCTGGCGATGTGAACTCACTATTGGAGTTTGGGGAAAATACAGCAGGTGGGTTGCAGAGAGGGGTTACATTCGATCTGTGCTCCAGACACATGGTATTCATTATCCTTTACTAAAAACAGAAGCAAGCAATAAAAATATATCATCGCAATAACATTTCTCTCTGGCAGAGAGACCAAAACCCGGCACTCGTCCGGTGAAAAGACCTTCGTTTAAAGGAACAAAGTCATATATTTACCCTTCATTTCAGAATCCCATTCCTATTCATTTACTTGCTCATTTTTTAAAGCCCCTTTAAAAGTAAGAAGATATTTACTTTCCCTAGTGGGCTTCTGTATTCTGCACATACAGCGGCTATACAGATTGAACGTTACAGCTGATTATTTTTCGTGTTTTCTGGGGTGGCTGAATGCACCTGTACAGAATCTGCCCACCTGCCACCCCAGTAGTTTATCAGCTGCACATTCACCTTGAACTATAAAGAGAACAGGACTGACCCAGGCAAATTAAATCAACCAATCCCACACTGAGCATAGTCTGTTATCCCTCTGCATCGGTGCCTGCATCACATCGGGGTCTAAAGTTGCCTGTGTCCTTGAACCTTTAAACAGACATAGAACTGAAAATTTTATATCCTTATAATTTACAGTAGAGTATCCTCTATAATACACAGGTGGTACTCCTTGAACTATAATTCTGTTTATGTACCTTTATATGATCACCGTGGACTAATAACATCCATATCATTTAAAATGTACAGCAGGGGATACATGAATATGTTGGCTAGACTAGCTTTAAAAGGAGTAAAAGAGTTTGGCAGTAAAACTAGCTCCTGTGTAGAGTAGATGATGTTACACCAATATTATCGCCAACAATTTTACAATGGCCACTCTGCCATAGATATAGCTGCAATGTGCCATCTTTAACTCATGGTGATTTGTACTAGTCATGTCTAATCATTGGGTGTTGGTTGAAAAGGTCTGTGCCAGGCGTCAGTGCTTGGTGAACGGATAATTCATTAACAAAAATCCTCCTAAAATCAGAATGAAACTGATTGTGAAACAGAGAATCTGGATAAACAGGAATTCGTCTTATCTGTTCTATGTTTAGATGAGAAATTCCGAACAGCTCCGCATGAAAATTCCAAGGCGACTCGGATGCACGAGTTCTCTTTACAATTTCATAAATTGGTGCTTGCACCTTGCCTTGAGACGTGGCGGAAATTCTAGCAGTAACAGCCCACTCTGGCCTTTGCGCCACAAAATAAATTAGTAGCTTAAGATGGTAACAGTAAGGGTCCGCTGCGTTAAAATGCATTTTCTTTATCAGTATAAAGCCTTGCCGGCCTTAAGAAAACAGAAAAATTTGTGGTTTGGAGTTGACATTTTAAACAGAAAATATAGGGTGAAAAGTTACATTGAAAGCCGGCGCCCAGCGCCAGACGTATGTTTAATATGCTTCACAAAGGCCGCGCTCATCTGGACTAAACTGCCACCTTCGGAAAGGTGAAAACTGAAATTTGCACATATTCGCCCTATATAATTCAATCACAAGGAAGGCCGGTAAAAGCTTTGGGCTCAGACATAAGTCGCAAACGGTTGGATCAAAAGCTAAATAAAGAATCGTTAAACCTTTACAGGCGTCTATTGTGTTAAATCGGTGGCGTAACTAGGAATCACTGGGCCCTCCAGCAAAACTATTAAGGGGCCCCTTCATCCGCAGTGGTTTCCTGGGACGAGGCTATATCTGTCATAGGAAAAATAATAAAAATACCTGCTCTCCTGGTAGTTACATCTCTGCGTTAAATTATTTCGCCAGCCTAGACTGTTAACATCAACCAGGCAAGGCACTGGGGAAAGTTTGCCAAAAAGTTACATTTCAGTACAATAATTAAAGCTGTATGACAGTTTTTTTAAAATATGGACACGCTTTAACAACCGTCATACAATCCAACCACATTTCGGTTATATGAAGAAATGATATTTGAACTAGCTGCTAAGATGAGCAAAATACTTCTTACCCTTTACCTGCAAGATATTCCTTACCTGGGCAAGATTTAAAGAAGTTAAAAGCATCATTTTCAGACCCAACTCCTACCTCTTGTTTTTACGTTACAGTAGCAATATACCTATTTAACGATGGCTGCGGCTGACAGCTCTCCAAATCCTCCAAGCCCCCCTTATGGCCACCAATCATCGTTCCTGTGTAGGGGCTGTTCCTGACCAATCAAACGACCATAGTCGTCACTCCAATTGATCGAGAATGGCGGAGAATTTCTGCCCGTCAGTATTGGCTCCCTTTACTTGAAGTAGAGGGAGCCAATACGATTCATGCTTAGAAATCCGACTGAAAAACAAATTGGACAAAAAACAACCGTCACTATTGGTTGACCAAATGCAAAAATAGGAATCAATATGTTTGAAATGTCAGAATCACTTTAATGTACCAATCGATGGAACTGAAACTATCCAATTGTCACGTGGCACTAACCCGCCATATCCTACAGTTAAAGGGCATTAAACCTTTATTTCCAAAGCCTCCCTACAGGGAAATCATTAGCGATGTTTGAACCTTTACCTGCCTAATAGTTCCTCTAATTTCTCAAGACAAATTGCAATTTACATTATTTAGGGAAGGTTGAAACAACTTTGGCGTTTTGGAACAGGAAACCATTTTAATTGTGGTCATTCAAACAATACCGGATCTATTTAAAGGGCAAATTAAATTTAATGAGATTCACAAACAACGCTCTTTATTTAAAAAAAAAAAAAAAACAGTACAACAATTTTTTTTTCTTTTTACGTTACAGAGAAGCTCATTATACAAGAACAAGCGACTTCAATCGCGGCGTTTCTGCATGTTAATGAACTCGGCCGGCGAAAGGGAGGAAATAATGTTAAAATGTATCCTGTTCTGCGCACGGAACGCACTGTTAATCAAAGAAACACCTAATATTTGGTGGTCACCGTAATAGCGCATTAAAATGATCCCGAATGTTATGTACACCATACGAAGTCTCTTTATATTATTTGATGTCTCCCTTTTTTTTTTGCACATTCCCAGGCT
The DNA here is from genome assembly GCA_019447015.1 of Hymenochirus boettgeri. Classification (NCBI taxonomy): domain Eukaryota; kingdom Metazoa; phylum Chordata; class Amphibia; order Anura; family Pipidae; genus Hymenochirus; species Hymenochirus boettgeri. The sequence goes on from CM033472.1 coordinate 2,309,083, forward strand.
GTCGGCTTCATAGTTTTAACTTCGAAAAGGCGCCAACCGCCAAGTACAAAGTCAATGTCATTATCACTTCCTTGCATCGCCCCTGATCAAGCCTCCAAGTACAGTCAACTTCCCCCCCCCCCCCTCCCAAAACACCCCCCCCCCCCCCCTTCCAATACAACTTCCCATTCACGGGCTGTACAGTGCAAGTGCTGCAGGTGTGGTAGGGCCTGAAATACACTATTTACTCCTTCATAATGATTACTATTCTTCTCGGCTGGAAATCAGTCATTGTGCTTTAAGAAACACAGACATCCGAAAAGGCGGCCCATTACTGACACACAAACGAGCCATTCTACCTTCCACATCAGTCTAGGAAGTCAGGCCAGGCCCCTGCCTGTCTCAAAGCCACATTTATCTCTGTTGGGTTGCATGGACGAACACCTGCTGTAGTGTTCAGTGAAGAGATATTCAATATACAGGAAAAAAATGAAGCAATATGGCATCTCCCACCCATCTATAGCTAAAATGTACTGATAGGAAATACTCTGTAAGCACCATAAGCTACAGTATATTCGTATACTGTAATATGTTAGGGAAACAATATGGCAGATCCAACACATATACAAATATTTCTCTGGGCAAACAATAAATGATAAGGGAAACAACATGGCAGCTCCCACCCAAATGTATAAATATAAATATACAGAGAAGGAATGTTCTGTACACACAATAAGCTATACCCTCATACTGTACTGTCTAAGGGAAACAATATGGCAGCTCCCACCCATATGTATAAATATAAATATACAGAGAAGGAATGTTCTGTATACACATAGATCTATACCCTCATACTGTACTGTTAAGGGAAACAATATGGCAGCTCCCACCCATATGTATAACTATAAACAGAGAAGAATGTTCTGTACACACAATAATCTATACCCTCATAACTGTACTGTCTAGGGAAAACAATATGGCAGCTCCCACCATATGTATAATTAATATACAGAGAAGGAATGTTCTGTATACACAATAAGCTCTACCTCCTCATACTGTACTGTCTAAGGGAAACAATATGGCAGCTCCACCATTGTATAAATATAAGAGAAGGAATGTTCTGTACACACATAAGCTATACCCTCATACTGTACGTCTAAGGAACAATATGCAGCTCCACCCATATGTTAATATAAATATACAGAAAGGAATGTTCTGTACCACATAACTATACCTCATACTGTACGTCTAAGGAACAATATGGCAGCTCCCACCCATATGTATAAATTACGAGAGGAATGTTCTGTACACCATAAGCTATACCCTCATACTGTACTGTCTAAGGGAAACAATATGCAGCTCCCACCCATATGGAAATATAAAGTTCAGAGAAGGAATGTTCTGTACACACAATAAGCTATACCCTCATACTGTACTGTCTAAGGGAAACAATAGGCAGCTCCCACCCAAATGTATAAATATAAATATAGAGAAGGAATGTTCTGTACATACATAATGCAAACGTATCCCCTCTACTGTACTGTTTCTAAGGAAAACATTGGCCGCTCCCAACCCATAGTATAAATATCATAACAAGAAGGAATGTCTGTACAACACAATAACTAACCCTCATACTGTAACTGTCTAAGGGAAACAATATGGCAGCTCCCACAAATGTATAAATATACAGCAGAGAATGTTCTGTACAACAATAACTATAACCCTCATACGTCTGTCTAAGGGAACAAATATGGCACTCCCACCCAAATGTATAAATAATATACAAAGAAGGAAGTTCTGTACACAATAAGCTATACCCTCATAACGTACTGTCTAAGTAAACAATAAGGCAGCTCCCACCCATTGTATAAAATATACAAAGAAGGAATGTTTCTGTACAGCAATACGCATACCCTCATATGTACTGTTCTAAGGGAAACTATGGGCAGCCTCCCACCCATATGTTATAAAATATAAATATTCAAGAAGGAATGTTCTTTACCCACAATAAGCTATACCCTCATACTTGTACTGTCTAAGGGAACATATGGCAGCTCCCACCCATATGTATAAATATAAATATACAGAGAGATGTTCTGTACACACAATAAGCTATACCCTCATACTGTACTGTCTAGGGAAACACTATGGCGCTCCCACCCATATGTATAAATATAAATATACAGAGAATAATGTTCTGTACACACAATAAGCTTACCCGCATACGTACTGGTCTAAGGGACAATAATGGAGCTCCCACCCATAGTATAAATATAAATATACAGAGAAGGAATGTTCTTACACACAAGAAGCTATACCCTCATACTGTACCTGTCTAAGGGAAACAATATGGCAGCTCCCACCCATATGTATAAATTAAAATATCAGAGAAGGAATGTTTCGGTATCACAATAGCTATACCCTCATACTGTACTGTCTAAGGGAACAATATGGCAGCTCCACCCATATGTATAATATACAGAGAAGGAATGTTCTGTACCACAATAAGCTATACCCTCTCTGTACCATCGTAGTATTGGTAGCTCCCACCATACTATTGAGAAGTAATATAAAAGCACATTGAATAGAGCACTATTACACTAAGTAAACTATAAAGCATTTCTGGGAATTAGTTTGGGATATTTAACAATTCGCTGTTATAGTTTCCAGTGGCTTTTATTTTTCTTAAACATGTTCCTTGCATTTTTGCCTTTCCTACAATATTGCAGTAAATCCTCCCTGGGACATAGCGGACATTAGGACGCACATCTTGCCTATTGTCATATACAGGGATAATTCATTTTACCTTTCTTATCCTTCCTGCTATTTGCTTACAATGTCTTTCTTCGGGTCGGATGATATTGACATAGTGAGATAATATCCGTTGTTAAGGAAATTAAAGCATAAAAAGAATTGCTTCTGACCAAAGGGTGAATGAACCTTGCTGCCTCTCCTATGTAATCCATTAAGTCTAATCATTTACATTTTAACCTATTCGGAAAAGATTTCAATTGCCATGTCTGCCGCTAACCTACAAGTGCCCTGTCTGGAAATCTTTGATGTCGATGGAAAACCTCTTGATCTTTACACTAAACCGAGCCTGTCCAAATACAATTAATGTAATACGGCCCAGCGATGAACTGTCCCGCTTTGCTTTAAGAGGATTTGTCATTTAGTGTTCGCTTACTGGTCAAGGTAGTGTGTCTTACTGTCAAGGTAAGTGTCTTACTTGTCAGGTAAGGTCTTACTGGTCCAAGGTAAGTGTCTTCTGGTCAAGGTAAGGTCTTACTGTTCACGTAAGTGTCTTAACTGGTTCAGGTATGTCTACTGGTCAAGGTATTGTCTTACTGGTCAAGGTAAGAGTCTTACCGCTCAGGTCATGTCTCTTACCGTCAGGTACTGTCCTTACTCAAGGTAAGTGTCTTACGTAAGGTAAGATCTTACTGCTCAAGGTAGTGTCTACCGTCAAGGTAGTCTATGTAAGGAGTCTTACTGCAAGTAAGTGTCTTACGGTCAAGGTAAGTTCTTACTAAGGTCAATGTTTACTGCAGGTAGAGTCTTACGCTCAGGTAAGTGTCTTACTGGTCAAGGTAAGTTGTCTTACTGGTCAAGGTAAGTTTACTGTCGTGGTTTACTGGTCAAGGTAAGTTCTTACTGGTCAAGGTAAGTGTCTACTGGTCAAGGTAAGTGTCTTACTGGTCAAGTCGAGTCTTACTGGTCAAGGTAAGAGTCTTACGCTAAGGTAAGTGTCTATGGTTTTTTACGGTCAAGGTAAGAGTCTTACGTCAAGGTAAGGTCTTACTGGTCCGGAAGTCTTACTGGTAAGGTAAGTGTCTTACGTCAAGGTAATGGTCTTACTGGTCATAAGTGTCTAACGGTCAGTAAGGTCTTACGTCAGTATTGTCTACTGGCAAGGTAAGTGTCTTACTGGTCAAGGTAAGATTCTTTGCTCAGTAAGTGTCTCTGGTCAAGGTACGTCTGGTCAAGTGATACTGGTCAGGTAGTGTCTTACTGTCAGGTAAGTGTCTACTGGTCAAGGTAATCTTCCGTCAAGGAAGTGTCTTACTGGTCAAGGTAAGGTCTTACTGGTCAAGGTAAGATGTCTACTGTCAAGGTAAGTGTCTTACTGGTGTCAAGGTAAGTGGTCTTACTCTCAAGGTAAGTGTCGTACTGGTCAAGTAAAGTCGTTACTGGTCAGAGTAGTTGTCGTACTGCTCAAGGTAAATGTCTTACTGGTCAGGTAAGTGTCTTACTGGGTCACGGTAAGTGTCTTACTGTTAAGGTAGTGTCTTAACTGGTCAAGGTAAGAGGTCTTACCGCTCAGGTAAGTGTTCTTACTGGTCAAGGTAAGGGCTTCTGTCAGTTACTGTGGTCTTACTGGTCAAGGTAATGTGTCTTACTGGTCAAGGCAATAGTAGGTCTTACTGGTCAAGGTAAGAGTCTTACTGGCATGTAAGGTCTTGGTCAAGGTAGTTTCTACTGGTCAAGGTAGTGTCTTACTGTCAAGGTAAGTGTACTAAGTGTCTTACTGTCAAGTAAGTGTCTTACTGGTCAAGGTAAGAGTCTTACGTCAGTAGTGCTTACTGGTCAAGGTAAGTGTTCTTACTGGTCAGGTATGTCTTACTGGTCAAGGTAAGGTCTTACTGCTCAAGGTAAGTGTCTTACTGGTCAAGGTAAGAGGTTATCTAGCTCGTCTCAAAGGGTAAGTTGTCTCCGTCAAGTAAGTGTCTTACTGTCAAGGTCAAGTTCTACTGTCAAGGTAGTCTTACTTTCAAGGTAAGTGTCCTTACTGCGTCAAGGTAAGAGTGTCTTACCCCGCTCAAGGTAAGTGTCTTACTGGTCAAGTAAGTGTCTTACCTGGTCAAGGTAAGATCTTACTGGTCAGGTAGAGTCTTACCGCCAGTAAGTGCTACGTCAAGTAGTGTCTTAACTGGTCAAGGTAAGTGTTTCTTCAAGGTACGAGTCTTAACTCAAGGTAAAGTGTCTTACTGGTCAGGTAAGTGTCTTACTGGTCAAGGTAATGTCTTCTTACTGGTCAAGTAAGTGTCTTACTGGTCAATGTAGTGGGTTACCCTAAGTTCTACTGGTCAGGTAAGTGTCTCTACTGTCAAGGTAAGGTCTTACTGGTCAGGGTAAGTGTCTTACTGGTCAAGGTAGATGTCCCTTACTGTCAAGGTAGGTCAGTGTAAGTGTCTTACTGGTCAAGTAATGTTCTTACTAGTCAAGGTAAGTGTCTGGTCAGGTAGGTCTTATGTCAGTAGTCTATGGTCAGGTAGTGTCTTACTGGTCAAGGTAAGTGTCTACTGGTCAAGTAAGTGTCTTACTGGTCAAGAAGTCTTCCCTCGGTAAGGTACGTGTCTTACTTGTCAGGTAAGTGTCTTACTGGTCAAGGTAAGTGTGCGTAACTGGTCAAGGTAAGTGTCTTACTGGTCAAGGTAAGTGTCTTACTGGTCAAGGTACGTGTCTTACTTGTCAAGGTAAGTGTCAGGGTAAGCAGAAGAAGGTAGAATGTAGCTCACGTGCTAAAAGTTCCGGACCTGCATCCCTCGTCCACGCTATCTCCTACTCCAGCTTTCAGTAGCCTCTGGACCTTAGCCAATGTGGAAAAGCTTGCTCATCTGCTGTGCTCGCAAAGTAAATGCAGGATACAAGACCCCAGTGGCTTCTAGAAGGATATTTTTGTTATAATGGAAAAGGTGTATGGAGCTTCTTAAACCAGTATGCAGGGTGGACCCTAAAGATTAAAGTGACAATTTAATCTTCAACATCGTACTTCCACCCATAATATAAATATACAGAAAAGAAATATTTTGTGTTCACATAAGCTATACCCTCTACTGTACTTCTAAGGGAACCACTATTGGCAGCTCCCCCCATTGTATAAATATAAATCGGAATGGAATGTTCTGTACACACCAATAAGCTATACCCTCATACTGTACTGTCTAAGGGAAACACTAGGCCAGTCTCCCCACCCATAGTATAAATAAAATATACAGAGAAGGAATGTTCGTACACCACTAAGCTATAACCCTCATACTCGTACGTCTAAGGGAAACATATGGCAGCTCCCACCCTATGTATAAATATAAATAATACAGAGAAGGAATGTTGCTGTACACAATAAGCCTATCCCTCAACTGTACCTGTCCTAGCGAACAATATGGCGCTCCACCCATATTTATAAATATAATATACAGAGAAGGAATGTTTCTGTACAACTAAGCTATTACCCTCATACTGTAACTGTCTAATGGAAACCATGATGGCAGCTCCCACCCATATGTATATATATATAAAAAATCAGAGAAGAATTTCTGTACCACAACTAAGCTATAACCCTCATACTGTTACTTCCTAAGGGAAACAATATGTTCCTCCCACCCTATGTATAAATATAAATACACGAGTAAGGGAATTTCTGGTACAAACAATAAGCTTAACCTCATACTGTAACTCGTCTAGGGAAAAATATGGCAGCTCCCACCCCTATGTATAATATTAATATACAGAGAAGAGATGTTTCTGTACATCACAATAAGCTTAACCTCATCTGTACTGTCTAAGGAAACACTAATGTCAGCTCCCACCCATATGTTATACATATAAATATACAGAAGAAGAAATGTTCTGTACACAAATAAGCTATACTCTCTAATCTGTACTTCTAAGTACACTATGGCAGCTCCCACCCATATGTTAACTTAAATACAGAGAGATTTCTTACCAAATAAGCCTATACCTCATACTGTACTGTCTAAGGAAAGAACAACACTAGTGGCGCTAATGCGTCCCACCCTAGTATAATAACATAAAACAGTAAAGGAATATTCGTCACAATAGCTCATAGCCCTCATACTGTACTGTCTAAGGAAACGCTATGGCAGCTCCCCCCTATCTAAATAAACCGTAAGATTCTGACACAAATACTATCCCTATACCTGTACTGTAAGGACAATAAGGCAGCTCATGCATAGCGTACCCTCATCTATTCATACATTAGCATATGAATGTAATGTGAAACAATCTAACAGGTTGCCATTTTAAAAACGTCCAGTTATGACCCCCCCAAAGGATTTTGGTTTAGTAACAGGATTTTACCCGCCTTATCTGAGCTGTGATTTTGAACTTTCCTTTCTTTTACTTCCCTTATAACTAACACACTACATGAAAACGCTCCTGGGATTCCAGCCGCCCCATTTTTGAAGGCGGCATTATTAGTTTATAATGTTCGTATCATTTGTTTGGTTTTCCATTCTTGCATGCATTAACAAGTCTATTGAACAACATCAAGGACCTGCTCCCAAACACTAGCGTTGCTAATAAATGCAAATAATTGGAATATGGATAATCGTGTATGCTTTAGATATCCTTTTATGTCTAAGTTCAAAAAATAATACAAAATGCAAATATTCCTCTTACACACCACCAAGAAACAGCTGAAGACGTTGTTCACACATATTATTTCCAGATTTACACGGGAACTCCAGTCTAATATACATTTAAACACCCTAAATTCAGCTAAGACTCGGTTCTGAATTAATAACAATTTAGATCCTTGCCAATGTCAGCCACCTGCAACGGACCACACAATAAACCCTGTCAGTGCGGAACACCCTCCTGTAGGCCCATTGGTCTTGCACACGCTCGATAATAACTCTCGCTAGTGATAAAATCAAATACTGGATTTTCATTTGATAAAGGATTTCATTGATTTTAAAGGATATATTTCATTGGTTGGGAATATACACGAGAAGACAAGTGTTCTTATCATTTAAAAACTTTTTTTATTTAGCAGTCTAGTAGTACAGTCCTGGGTGATGTACACCCATCAATTTGTCGTACCACCTGGCGATATTACCAGTTAAGGTCGTCGACCAGAAAAAATTGGAGGGTGTTTTTGCCGGGAGGGACAGACCAATCCCCGTTGCCTCTGTCTTGATCGGGGGACGATGGATATGTTGGAAAATAACGGTCCCGATTGTCCGGTTCCCTATGAACCACTCGAATGGCCCGCTCTTTTGCCGCAACTGACATGATATCGTCCTGCTGACAGTGTGATGGTGTGTAACCAGCCTAACAAGATTTTGCAAAGCTAGTAGCACATGAAGTTTTGCGCACCATGACATCAAAAGATGCTGGATGACTCTACAGGACCATTGCCACTTACTGAAACGTATGATGTCAACTCTTGGCAGCATTTCTAAGACTGGACAATTTAGCAAAGAGGAAGCGACATGTGGAACTTTTCCATGCCAAATCATCGCTTACATACGTAATATCGACAAATAAAAAAAAAAAACAAAGCCTCCATAATCATTCTTCATACACAAATCCAAAATCCCAACTGTGCTCTCATCAATTAAGGCTTTTTCTACATTCCTTCTTATTATTGAAAAAGAACATTCACTTTAAATGACAACAGATCCTGTCTAGATGAATAGGGTCCTTATAATATACATTACCCTAAGAAAAGGTGGACAGTTCCACGTGAATATGGTTTTATTTTCTATCATTGTAAAGTGAAGTTTTCCAAACACAACAGATGAGTAAAATCGGAGTTGCCTTTTTTAAAGGTGCCGCGTGCGATGAATGGCTCAATCAGATATACTACTTTAACTTTCTCTAATAGAAATTAGTCCGCTCCATTGAAAAAAATACAACAGTGGAGGGTTTTGAAATGTTTGGAGAAAGCAAAAAGAAACAAGAATTTCTTCTGGGGCCTGCGGGCTCTTAACTGTATCAGATGATTCCCTTTACACTTAGCATGATTAGAATATGTAAGCATGCTCCCGTGACGCATAAGGGATCACATGATCTTCCTCACTTTATCTATTCAACACGAAACTATTCCAGTCCCGAAGTGGGTCAATGTTGGGTAAGCTCGAGAAAAGTGGGCAGCCGCCCCATAAATTCGAGGAGTGGGTTTATAGAAATTCAAAATCTTGTAGTTATAACATTAACAATCACCTAAAACCTGCTCCTCCCCCACCACACCCCCTCCCACTCGGACTGTTTTACAAATATGTTATTTTGCATAATTATACATATCTTGATTGCCCATTTACACCATCCGGACATTGGTAAACTATTTTTTTTTAAATGAAAATTTTTCTGCTAAACGGCACATTTAACCAAATTAACTGATTAAAAATCATGCATCACTTTCCCTTTCTAAGTGATTTATTACAGAATAGAGCATTTTCAAATATTTCTTTCATCCCAGTAGACAAAGCCCCAGGTTTCCCTCTTCTTCCCTTTTTTACAGACTGGGCAGGCTCAGTGAATTTTATCTGGGAGAGCGAGCCATCACATCAGCCCTCTGTGCTACGAGGAAGAGGGTTTAATTTAGAGAATTATTTTCCTCTTTTTCTCGCCACTCACCCCCTCCATTTTTTATTCTGCACGGCTTAATGTATGAAACTTCAGCCTAATTAGCATTTCCAGGCTATAGTCAAGTAAAATGGTTATTTAGCCAAATAATTTGGCTTGATACGTTCTTAACTTGTGGGAATCCCGTTTTTGGATTCTGCCTTTAATATTCTACATGTTCAAAAGTAATAGCAGGTATAAAAATGGATCTCACTGTTTACACTACAAACGGTAATTAGTATAGAATAGTATTGGAGTTGTATAAAGACATACTTCTCATCTAGTCCCAACCTTTATCCTAACCCATAATGTCTGTATAACAGTTACATAGTAACATAGTATTTGGAGGTTGTATGAAAGATGACGTCCATCTAGTCCAACCTTATACCCTACCATAAGTTCTGTCATACATTACAATAGTACATAGTATTGGGGTTTATAAAGGACCCAACGTCCATCAGTCCAACCTTTTATACCCTACCCCATAATGTCTGTATAACAGTTTACATAGTAACAAGTATGGAGGTTTATAAGACATACCGTCCATCTAGTCCACCTTTATACCCTACCTATAATGTCTGTATACAGTTTTACAGTAACATAGTCATTGGAGGTTGTATAAGACATCCATTGCCCTCTAGTCAACCTTATTACCCACCCATATGTCTGTATAACAGTTACATAGTAACATAGTATTGGGAGGTTTGTATTAAAGAACATAACGCCATCTAGTCCCACCTTTATACCCTACTATAATATGCTGTTACCACGTTAAGTAACATAGTAAGTGGAGGTTGTATATAAGAACTTTACGTCCTCTAGTCCAAACCTTTATACCTACCTATAAATGTCTGTATAACCAGTTTACATAGTCACATGCCAGTATTGGGGTTGGTATAAAGACATCGTCCATCTAAGTCCAACCTTTACCCTACCTCAATTGTCCTGTATACCAGTTTTACATAGTAACTGTATTGGAGGTTGTATAAAGACACATATGTTCCATCTTCGAACCTTTATACCCTCCGCATAATGTCTTATAGCACATTTACACTAGTAACATAGTATTGAGGTTGTATAAAGAACATAATTCCTCTCAGTCCAACCTTTAACCCTCCCATAATGTCTGTATATCAGTTACATATTAAACAGAGTATTGGAGTTGTATAAAGAACATACTTTCCATCTAGTCCAACTTTATAAACCTAACCATAATGTTCCTGTATCATAGGTTAACATGAGTAACATAGTCATTGGAGGTTTGTATTACATATTAAGGAGGAAAAATTCCTTCCCTGACTCTAAGTGGCAAATCACGAAATTTCCCTGGGCAACCCAAATTTTGTATCAAAACCAGTCACCATTCCAACATTCTTTGTTTTTTGAAACGTAATCCAGCTTTTTTTTTTTTTTTAAACTAGCCAATGGACCTTCCATCTCACTCCAATGGAAATAAAACCCCTTTCCGAGCCCCAAACAAACTTATTTTCTTCCAGTGTCCGCTGTCCTCTGACAATGCTGCAGATGAGCATAGCCCCACGCAAGCGCCTTTTCACTAATGTACATAATAGTAACTTATCAAATCTGTCATCAATTCCAAGCTCCCCAATCCTCTTTTTTTAATAGTTGCCATTCCGAACCCTTTCCTTTCCAAGATGGCCTTTTTTTGACCCGGAGCCAAATTGCAGCACTGCATATTCCAAATGATGCCTTACCAATGCTTTGTCAAGAGGTGAAATAACATTTTCCTCCCTTGAATCCATACCCTCTCTTTATACAGAACAATACCATGCGGCTTGGCTGTTGCCGCCTTGCCCTGCTTGCTACCTTTGTTATCCACCAAAAACTCCAAGATCCCTTTCCACATGGATTCACTAACACCGAGCCATTTACTTTAATTGAAACTGAATGACCATGGCTTTTGTTTAACACCATTAAAAGCATAAAAGCTTTTAGGTTTTTAATCGGAAGAAAATTAGCCTCTAATAAATATGATATGTTTTTTTTTTTTTTTTTTTTTTTACTGGACAATTAATAACCTCGAGATCCTTGTAAATAACCTTGTAAACAAAGAACGCGTTGAAAAACCACCATGGAACATGCCGTTTACATTTTTCTATAACTCGATTCTTTTCACAGTAACGCCCCTCTCTGCCTTTTTAATATCCCATGAAAGGGGGGGGGAAATTCCTACGAATCCATAAATTCTTCCCCAATCTGATTTAATTGTCTTCTATCTGCGCGCGTGCCGGCCTCGGTCTACAGTCCAAAACAAGTGGGAAGTTTCCCCGCTCAGTATTTTTTTATTACGAAGGGACACAAAATAGGACTATAAGATTTTATTATACTGGGTTCCCCTACTTATCTAATAACAGGCCGAAACAACAGGTCCTGGAACAGGTGACAGATTGGTACCCACAAAGGAAATTACCAGGAGCAATTCCTTAAATGTGGTTAAATGGATCATGTAAGAATACGGGATTACGACAATTTGCAAGAATAATAATTTTCAAGTCCTGAACGTCCTTGCTGCAGAGAACCAGACTGTTTGCCACGGTGAGGTCCCAAAAAAAACCACCAACCCGTTCAAACAAACGTCTGGCAATGTAATTACCCATCCGCCTTTCAGATCCTGCCTTTGATATGGAAATCACTGCCCCGTCTCTTCATACATCTTCATGTGCATAAATCTTTATCCGATTCATAAAGAAATAAAATAGAAGGAGTAATGTCCAGGGGATTTTGGGAACTGGACCAATGTTAACTGTTAACGTTTATAATAGACCCGGCCATTCGTTTTCACTTTACCTTTCAGCAGCCGCCCTATCGCGATGTAGCTGTAACTTTGGGTAACTAGCGCCTACAGACTGCCAACCGCAGATATAAGGAAGGGAGGTTGGATTTAAAAAACTAGTAATATCGAGATCTGGGTATGATGTGCAGAGCAACCTGTTAAATCCTCTTCCTCATGGCTCCAGTTTAAAAGCGCCTCCCAGTGGTCAAACCTAAGAATGATTCGTCAGACCCTGTTTAATATGTGCCATCATACAGTGTACCAGTGCCATCATACAGTGTACCAGTGTCATCATACAGTGTACCAGCACTATATAGGGCACTGGTAACTTATCAAAACCCTATAGTAGGGGAGGTGCAAGTACAAGGCTTAATAATACAATAGCTAAAGATTACAGAAAAGGCCAAACCGCAACACTCAAGTTTAGAAAATATTAAAAATTCTTTAATCGTATACACAGGGATATAACAATTTTAAAAGCATATGCACTCTACCTTTAACATCTAGAATCAGTATGTATAATATGCAGTCACTATAAAGTATACACCCTTGGGGTATCAGATATAACTATACCGTATCGTCGTATGATAGTGCGTACAGGTCATAGTCACAAGGTCCAAGTAACTTGCAAATAAAGTGCTTTGGGTAGCGATGCAATGAAAGGCAGAGGGCTCATACAGTGTACTAGCACCATCATACAGTGTACCAGTGCCATCATACAGTGTACTAGCACCATCATACAGTGTACCAGTGCCATCATACAGTGTACCAGTGTTATCATACAGTGTACCAGTGTTATCATACAGTGTCATACAGTGTATCATACAGTGTACCAGTGTTATCATACAGTGTATCAGTGCCATCATACAGTGTACCAGTGCCATCATACAGTGTACCAGTGCCATCATACAGTGTACAAGTGTTATCATACAGTGTACCAGTGTTATCATACAGTGTATCAGTGTCATCATACAGTGTACAAGTGTTATCATACAGTGTACCAGTGTTATCATACAGTGTATCAGTGCCATCATACAGTGTACCAGTGCCATCATACAGTGTACAAGTGTTATCATACAGTGTACCAGTGTTATCATACAGTGTATCAGTGTCATCATACAGTATACCAGTGCCCTTATACAATGTACCTGTGTTATCATACCGTGCACCAGTGCCATCACACCATGTACAATTAACCTGATGCCGAGTGCAAGTGAATTGATGTAGCTGTCAGTTTCAAGATAAAAAATATCAAGAATGTGATGCAGTCTAGCAGTGCCATGATGCAGAGTACCAGTGATCCAATGTTGCTATCAGTGCCATGATGTAGTGTACCAGTGATATGATGCAGTGTACCAGTGACATGGTTTACTGTGACAATGATATGATGTTCTGTGCCAGTGAAATGACAGTGTGCACTGTACAATGTAACAGAGTAACATGATGCAGATTAACAGAAAGTAACAGATTAACAATAACAGAAAGTGACGTGATACTGCCTAACAAATAGTAGACGATACAGCAACACAGTGGTAAAGATACATTACCGCATAAGCATGATACAGTAAACACAGGGGTAAGAGGACATTCCGCATAGTCGCACGATACAGTAACACACAGTGGCACGATACAGTAACACACAGTGGCACGATACAGTAATACACAGTGGCACGATACAGTAACACACAGTGGCACGATACAGTACCATTCCATCTAGTCCACCTTATACCCTACACCCATAATGTCGTATAACGTACATCAGTAACATAGTATTGGAGGTTTTTAAAGAATATTACCATCTAGTCCAACCTTTATACCCACCATAATGTCTGTATAACGTTACATAGTAACATAGTATTGGAGGTTGTATAAAGACATATTCCATCTAGTCCAACCTTTATACCCTACCATAATGTCTGTATACCAGTTACATAGTAACATAGTATTGGAGGTTGTATAAAGACATACGTCCATCTAGTCCAACCTTTATACCCTACCCATAATGTCTGTATAACAGTTACTAGGAACACAGTATTGGAGGTTGTTAAAAGAATATGTCCATCTAGTCCAACCTTTATACCCTACCCATAATGTCTTATAACAGTTACATAGTAACATAGTATTGGAGGTTTGTATAAAGACATACGTCATCTAGTCAACCTTTATACCCTACCCATAATGTCTGATTACAGTTACATATTAACTAGTATTGGAGGTGTATAAAGACATACGTATCTAGTCCAACTTTATACCCTACCCATAATGTCTGTATAAAGTTACATGTAACATAGTATTGGAGGTTGTATTACAAGTATTAAGGAGGAAAAATTCCTTCCTGACTCTAAGTGGCAATCAGAAATTCCCTGGATCAACTCCAAATTTATGTACAATACCAGTAACATGCAACATTCTTTGTTTTTTAGAAACGTATCCAGTTTTTTTTTTTTTAAACTATCCAATGGACCTTCCTCATCACATTCCAATGGGAAATAAAAAACCTTCCGAGCCCCCAAGACTAAACTATTTTCTTCCAGTGTCCGCATGGTCTCTGACAATGCTGCAGATGATCATATCCCACGCAAGAGCCTTTCACTAAGTGTACATAATAGAAATTATCCAATCTGTCACATATTCAAGCTCCCCCAATCCTCTTTTTTAATTAGTTGCCATTCTCTGAACCCTTCCATTTCCAAGAGTCCTTTTTGTACACAGGATTCCAAAATTGCACTGCATATTCCAAATGAGGCCTACCAATGCTTTGTAAAGAGGTAGAATAACATTTTCCTCCCTTGAATCCATACCTCTCTTTATACAAGACAATACCATGCTGGCGTTTGCTGGTTGCCGCTGGCACTGCTTGCTAACCTTTGTTATCCACCAAAACTCCAGATCCCTTTCCAACATGGATTCACGTAAACACAGAGGCCATTTACTTTAATTGAAACTGAAGGACCATGGCTTGTTAACAGCCATTTAAAGCCTAAAAGTCTAGGTTTTTAATTCGGGAAGAAAATTAGCCTCTAAGTAATATGAGTGTTTTTTTTTTTTTTTTTTTTTTACTGGGACAATTAATCCTGCGAGATCTTGTAAAAATAACCTTGTAAACAAAGAAACGCGTTGAAACCACCCAATGGAACAGTGCGTTTACATTTTCTATAATCGATTCTTTCACAGTAAACTGCCCCTCATCTGCCTTTTTAATATCCCATGAAAGGGGGGGGGGAATTCTACGAATCCATAATCTTCCCCAATCTGGATTTAATTTCGCGCGCCGTGCAGCGGCCTCTCGACAGTCCAAAACAAGTGGAAGTTTCCCCGCTGCAGTATTTTTTACAGAAGGGAACACAAAATAGGGACTAAAAGTTTATTATACGTGGGGTCCCACTACGATCTTATAACAGGCAGACAAGGTCCTGGAACAGGTGGACCAGATTGTGACCCACAAAGGAAGATACAAGGAGCACATTCCTTTAATGTGGTTTATGGATCATTAAGAATACGGATTAAGACAATTTGCAGATAATAATTTGCAAGTCCTGAAACGTCTTGCTTTGCAGAGAACCAGACTGTTTGCACGACGAGTCCCAAAAAAAACACCAAACCGTTTCAAACAAACGTCTGCATGTTAATTACCCATCAGCCTTTCAAGATCCTGCCTTTGATATGGAAAATACTTGCCCCGTCTCTTCATACATCTTATGTGCAGAAATCTTTATCCGATTCATAAAGAAAATAAAATAGAAGGAGTAATGCCAGGGGATTTTGGGAACTGACCAATGTTAAACTGTTAATTATAAATAGACCGGCGCAATGTTTTCAACTTTAACTTTCAGCAGCCGCCTATCGCAATGTAGCTGTAACTTTGGGGTAACTAGCGCCTACAGACTGCACCGCAGATAAAGGGAGGGAGGTTGGATTTTAAACTAGTATATATCGAGATCTGGGTATTAAGAGTGCAGAGCAACCTGTTAAATCCTCTTCCTGGCTCCAGTTAAAAGCGCCTCCCAGTGGTCAACTAAGAATGATTCGTGCAGACCCTGTTTAATATTAAATTAATATATCTAATTCAGACGTATCATTAAAATTTGTTATAAAGGACCATCTTAGACCCCGATTCGGACAGTTACCGGTCGCCGGAGGTTCATAGGAGTAACCGTTATTACAGAATAAAGTTCTGCAGAAGAATTCGGGCCCTCCCTTGTTCTCTCTTTAATGGTCCATCTGCAAATACTTTCACTGCTGCTTATCTGTCTCTTATCGACCTGGTACCTCTCTCTGCCTGATATGATCCTTTACAAAGACGTTGGCTTGACAGAATGTTTCACTTCAAACCAGCAGCTGATATATTTTGTTTGTTATAATACAACAGCCATGGATTTCTTAGCTAATTCACAAATGCTGTTTGGGTTTTTTTTTTTACCTTTGTAATGAAACATCGCAGTGAATCAGGGTACAGAATGGTTTCCCTGATAATCAGAAACCAGCCTTCTGAGCTCGCCACTTGTTAAAGAGAGGAACCGGGTGGTACCAAAGAACTTGGATAAACTACACAACTTGCTTTCTAATCTAACACGGTCCAACCAATCAGGAACAACACAAACCATAAAGGGTTAAAAACCAATCAAAAAATAGTGTGTCCACTAATAGAGTATATAGCGGGCCATAACAAACCAATCCCCATCATACATTTGGGATTGGTCCAATAAAAGCCTGGCCATCTTATGATATGGTACGATCGATAACTGGATCGTGAATGCATCGTGCCCCTTTACCCATCAAGCCTTTCACACCTTACAATAAGATTGTACAATCTCCATACAATCTTTTAAATAATCTGCAGTAAATTGAGCCCTCATATTACAATCTACATTAGATTAGATGTAGATTAGATTAACATACAATCAAGTAAAATAAAAAATTAAAAAAAATCTCTTATAAATTATAAATTAATTACTAGTCACTGAGGGATTTCTTGGCAATTTAAAAGTTTTTGAAGGTTTTAAAAATTCCTTCCTGTTGGTGGCGCCAGTGGGTCTAGTAACAAATGCAGATTGCCCAATACCACTTTGCTACCCAGTAATTTAAAGGGCAGTAAAATCCGTAAAAATCGAATTTATAGAGAAATGATAACAGTCCCATTTAAACACCGATATCTGCAGTATTTAATAAAAGGAAAGTTTTTTACAGTAATTAGCTATTTCCCTAGGTGAGAGAGATATATAATGATCATGACTAACAGAAGCAGGTAGGTATCTATTTAATAACTGACAAAAAAAACGTGTTCCAGCTGATTGAGGCTAAAAAGGCGTTACGTTAGTAATAAAAATCGACTCCTCATATTTAGAACATATAAATACTAAAACCACCAGGGGATATAACTAACATTTCACCGTAGAAAATGGGAGAATTAAGTGGGGTAACAGACAGATCAAATGGAAGAACTTCAGAACCATAGATTCTACCTTGCCTGTGGGTGGGGAGGTGGATGGTATAGGATTTCACACGATTCTCTCTTGTTTTTTTTATCCGCCTGACGGATGTTCTGTTAGAACAGTCTCCTGCTCTGTGTACAGTAGGAGAGACAAAGCAGTTTACTGGTGTGAATAATTCATATATTTGTGTTTGGGGGAAACATTTGACAGCTCCCGTCAATTCTCGTTTAGCTGGAGTGCACAGAAGGAGTTCAGATCTCTGTTTGTTACGGGGCTTAAAACCTTTCGGACGCATTACAGCTGTTTACTTTTAAAGAGCATCCCCTTGAATATAAATACCTGGACTTTAACATAGTAACATAGTAACATAGTAATTAAGGTTGAATAAAGACATTCGTCCATCAAGTCCAACTAAATACAGAAAGTACGTTTTGAGCCACACACACCTTGGGATTAGCAAGAAAGTTTTTTCAAACTATCAGGAACAAATGGTGATCTAGTTCAACCAATCATATCACTAGGAGCAGCAGGCAATTAACTTCAAATCAACCAATGAGATCTGATATCAGGATAGGCAAAAAAAAATGACATCACAAGATCTGGAATATAAAAATAAAATCTACACGTAAGATGCAACAATTAAAATGCTTGATATTTTCTGCTGCATAAAGACGTATGATCTAGATGCACTTCTGTACAACATTCACAGTTAATTGTGTGAACGATTCCACATACTGGATGGAAAATGATACAAAAAAAAGTAACAAAATAATAACAAAATTAATAAAACAAAATAAATGGATAATTCCAAAAACACCCATTAAAACGAAGGAAAGCAACATAAACATTTGTAAACTAAATCTGAATAAAGTTTATTTTTCTTCAAATCGACATGAACCAATCGTGCATTGTTAAACCTAAATCTGAAACTTTCTTCCAGCAGGAAAGCTTCTGTTGTCTGCCCCCCCCTGATTTTACGGCCAAGCATGCTCAGTGTCTTATATCCAGAGAGGAGGGAAGTAGCTGTCCAATCAGCTGAGTTGTTCTCCCTCTGAGCTAAGTGGAGTAAGGTGTTTGGACTGTTTACTTTAATTAAGATTTTCAGGCCTTTATAATGGATTTGTTTTTGTCAAGAAGCACATAGAAAGACCAGAACATCAGTAACTGAGGAACGAGCACAGCCCACGCGTTTTGAAATGAAATGTATTTTGTGTGCGATTTTTCTCCTAACGGACATGCGTATTCAGTCCCGTTCTAAAAAGGCTTTTCCCAGCCTTTACTGCATTTCAAATCGCATTATAGTGTGACATTGCGTGCGATTGAAAACAGATTCCGTAAGATCCAACTCAATGCATGGAGTGGGGAACGGTTGTCGCGAATATCTATTGCGGTTCGTAAAACGCATGCGCATAGAAAAACTGGATAAAACGCGCACAGGGCGGGACCAGCCCTATAGACTGATAAAACTTTATAACCCCTTAACTGATGATGTGTTATGGGACAATGTAAAAATATCAATCCCCAAGCACCTCAAAACTTTCCAATGCTGTCAGAAATCAGAGATAAGCACAGGGGCAGCTCCCCCAGACAGTGAAAGCTTTTCATTAGGAAGCTCTATTGGTTTTAGTAGGCAGTCACTGTGCCCTTAGGAAAAATGTTCGTGATCTCCTATCTCCCTCTGTCTCTTTTTTTTTTTTTCTATTAAAATGATTCCAGGAACGCGTAATAAAGTATAAAGGGGCCATAAAGCTTTCAGCTGAACAGCACTACGCACAAACTGCTAATAATGCGGATTCCAAATAAGACAATTTGTGATTGAATAAAAGAGACTGAAGAGGAGTACGGACAGAAGTGTCCAGGTTAACAGTCCTGGGAAGGAGGGGGTGGATATCATCGTTTGGTCTGACAGGAGCTACTAACTAACTGCTGCTGTCACATGTCACCTAACCTAACCTAAACTGTCACGTCTCCTTCTAATCAAAAAGGAAAGTGATGAGTTGCATCCCATCAATGATGAATTCTTGTAATACATCACCAGCTGTCCACATCCAAGGCAACTCCCTATCCCAACATCACATATAGCACATTGTCCACCTGCACCGGCAAAAAATTGTCACATCGTATATCTGTAGCTGTCATCTATGTCATATCTCTATTGGTCTGTTTACATGTCAAGCCTCAATCTATCGCTCCATCCAATGAATGAAATATGTCTGTCCGTCCATCTATGTATCTATCACCTGTCTCTTTGTCTATTGGTAATTACTAGTATTTTGTAATTATCTTCTTTTTTTTTTGCATTGAGATCTTGAGATGTATGTACACATACCGTGGCGCCGTACAAGAAGCGGGACAGCAGTGTGGTCTATTAGCCAGTACATTGGGAACACAGTACCTAATGTACATATTACAAACTAAGACATAATAAGCAATTATAAAGTGTAGATAATAGACAGCAAAGGATTTCTATAGGATGACATTACTCCTTAAAATAAACCACCCTTGTTACGGTTACAGACAGACGTGTAATGTAATTAAATATAATGGCACAATAATTAAAACAAAAAGAAAGTGGGACAAAAAAAAACAGTAAGAAATTAAATCCAGGTACCAGCGTCAAGCCGTGAATGACTGTCTGATACTGACGCTTGACACCGATGATACAATGTTACATTTGGTAACTTTCTCTTCCTCATCCCAGAGCACATTTTCCATCGTTCACAAGGGTCTGTATAATTGTGTGTGACAACCAATTAAATGCACACATACTGGGGCACATACACAAACACGCCTACGGGGGGGGGATTGTCTTTTAAGACACAGGACTGAACTGAATGAGGCGCAGACCTTCCATGTGAAAATTCGAACCTGCTAAACAAATGTTAAGCACCCGGTCCTATCAATCACTATACCTCATCTGCAGCCATATCATGACAGGAATACTGCCCTACGCACGGGGTCTCAGAAATCTGTCATCCAACATTTTTCATGAAGGGTTAACAGCTGTCCCTCTTCTCGATGCCTTTCTTAACCATGCGAAATAAATACAATGGATTAGTAACACACGATGGCTCAGATTCCTCCTTAAATGTATCTACACCTGTTACTTCTGTTTGTGGCACTTACCCCCCCCCCCCCGTCAAAAAATGAATTATATATATATTACACACAAAACTTATAATTAACACTTTCAGGATAACAGCTGGAAATGATTGGTAGAATGTGAATATCCTAATAAAAATCTTATTTCCCGGTGAATCAATTTTAAATCCCTTCAGCCGGTACTTTGCCTCGGCTGCGGACTGATTAACCCTCTAGGTGTTAGAATAAAAATTGGGTGGTGTGTTTGTGTGTGTGTTTGTGTGCGTGTGTGTGGTGTGGAGGGGATTGACCTTAGCGATTACTTCATTTCTTTGGGAGAAACGCCAGGCAGAGCAGCCTATACAAATATTTCCTTTTATAATGTAAAGTTCATTGTGATAAATGTTGTGTTCTCGGCCACAGAATGCTGGGAATTGTAGTTCACGGCCCGTGAAGGATTTTAGCAGTGAGGCTACAAAGGGGACAGTGGTTCCCTAGATGGAACACTGTTTTAACTGGAAGATATACAGTAAATCTATGTTCATTTATTTTATTTTAATTCATCAATTAACCTTCCACCAAAAAAAAAAAAAAAACATCACTTATAGGTGCCAATTAACTTTCTCTCCTCCTAATCCGACTCCTCCATAGGAAGACATTGAATTGGCTAATTCTGAATAAGTGCATCCCAGTATAGCAATACATACAATGTGCTGACTTGTCTGTCTAATTATAAATTTGCCATTTCGGACCTTCCTTTTAGACTAAGTGCCACCTTACCTATGAGGGAACTGAAAGTTCAGCAACTGTTGAAACAAAAATGCCATTAAGGTATCAGCTTAACCCAACACAGGGCAAGCCAGCAGATTGTTTTACAAACACCCTTTCTCGCTTACACAAGAATGCATTAGAAAGTTTTTGGACGGTAGAGACCTTGCATAAATGCTTAACTATCTCTCTCCCTGCGTTTTCAGACAACAGTTTCCGGCACCGATCTTTGCGTTTTATTCAAAATATGCCAAGAAACTTTAAAAAAAATTTTTTTCAAAATAGTTGCAACGTGTTGACAATTTCTAAATTCTAAAGATTAGTGCAAAAAAAACCAAATCAAATCAAAAAAAACTAACAAAACATCTGTTGTGGGGACCAAACAACCAAAGTATTTATATCAACACACACCCGATTTATTTTTTATTTTTTGCCTTTTTCATGAAAGTGCAACGATTAGAAATCCATTGCGAAATATTTGTAATAGTTACACACAAAGCCAGTAAATAACACGCCTGAAAATAATAATATCATATAATTTCCAGGGCTGTCGGGCGAGACTCGATTATTTACAATAAATGTGTTATCATCTTAGGACAGGACGTGATTCCTTTTATCTATAAAACTTTCTCTGTCTACATTTTTAGGAAACACCCCAAGTAGAGAATTAATCGCTTTCCCCCATACACATACAACAAACATTCTGCCACATCCTTCTGACATTTAGACTATGAGGATTGACCCCACTGTCCTTAAAAACCCTATAAATGACCCAGTTCAGATTCCCACCTGCCACCCAGACAGGGTCGATCTGCTGCCTTCTGTGGCCTGAAACAATTAAACACTGGTACCAGATCATTGTACCTCGCAACACACTCTCATAGATCAAAAGCATAGTCAGAACCTACGCCTGCTGTATAATCACCCCAGCCCTGCTATAATATCTCATATAACCGATATAGGGATGAACATGACATTATGGACAGTAAAGGATGCAAAAAATCCAGTTCTTTAACCAACACAATAGACACAGATATTCCACTTTGACACATGTCATTGTGTAAGCACATATATCAACAAATGGGTGCGATAGTTGCTCCCACTGCTGCTCCCCAAAATTTCCACAGATTGGCTTCAGACTGTGCAATAAATTTAACTGGTGGGGGTCCCTATTCGCAAAGCTACGCCCCCTCTATTTATACCTCTGGACAGTGTCATGCAGACCCAAATAAACAGATTTCTAGGCGACCATGACAGTCAGGGAACGAGTGGAATTGCTGCAGGCGATATCCCTTCTAAGTGCTAAGTAAATACCAGCGCCTGGAAGATTCAAGGGGGCTTAAAACTGATTAGGCAGAAATCCTCATATTCCACTGTGAAGGGGAAACTCCTTCTACTGTCCATACACACTGTTCGCCAAGCCACAAGCCAACCTGATAACACAACTGTCACTATCTCTACTATTTACTTACATGTGGCTGTGCACAGAAAGACAGACAGCGCATATAGACTGAACACACTGAGCAGACGCAGACAGATTGACAAAAAAGTGAGAATAAACAAGATATGTGAATTAGACAGACAGGTAATATTTAATTGCAGACGGTCGTCTTTCTACACCATATACTAACGCTGCAGTTCTATATTTTTGTATATCTGCATACGATCTATTTCCCGTGCCCGACCCTAATTACAGGTTTCGTATAAAAGGATCTACACGTGAACAGACGCACCGACAGAACTACAGATATTTCAATAGAAATAGAGAGGTTGGATTATTTTAAATAAACACAGACCAGATAGGTCACGACTATGACAGATCTCTGCAGGAAATCTACTGGTTGGTGTAAATGGGAACATAAAATGAAAAGGTAAAAATAATAATATAAAGAAGACAATGCCCTTTGGGAGCTGTGGAGAAGGAAGGGTTAAAAGGCTGCATGGGAATGGGTAATGAGAAAGGCAAAGACACTTACTGTGCTGTGATCTGTGGCACTAGCTGGGGGGTCCGGGGCCCTGTTGTCCAGTTAGGGGGGAGGTGGGATTCAGCTGTCAATGCAGCTCCCCAGGCGACACGTGCAAGAGAATGTAAGGGTTAATCATTCCTGGAGAGACAGGGGTGCAGCTCAGGGCCCCATCCCTCAGGACCAGCACTGCTGGGCTGTGAGATGAGCCTGGAGTTTTCAGCACAACTTTCTACTGCCTGGGAAGATAAGGGTGGACACAGGGACTCACTGCCCCCCCTGGTGGTTGGAGAGAGAACTGCAGCGGATAGGGATCTCCTGCCTGGAAGATAAGGGGCTGACACAGGACACACTGCCCCCCCCTGGTGGTTGGAGAGAGAACTGCAGCTGGATAGGGATCTCCTGCCTGGGAAGATAAGGGAATGACACTGGGACACACTGCCCCCCCCTGGTTGTTGGAGAGGGAAGTGCAGCTGGATAGGGATCTCCTGCCTGGGAAGATAAGGGAATGACACTGGGAACACTGCCCCCCCCTGGTTGTTGGAGAGGGAAGTGCAGCTGACTTTGGGAAACTTCCCCTTCCCGGAGTGGGGGAGCAGGAGATTCCACAGGCTCTGGGACCCCCAATGACACTAAGAAATAAACAGGATTCCCCCCCCGGCACTGCCACCTGTGCCCTGAGTGGAGATGGCACAACAGGTGGTGACAGGATTAACCCCCTGCAGTGCTGGAGACAGTGTGAATGGGTCCCAGCCGAGTGACTGGTGATGTCTCATCCCATGGGGGGTCCCCGGTCACCTGACACATTAACCCCTGAATGTCCCTTCCACACGGACCCCCAGTTACCTCCGCCGGGTGAAGGGTCCAGGTCCGCGGGTCGGATTTAAAATTTGTGTTTCGGTCCCGAGGGTGGGGGTTGGACGCCACGTGCTGTAGGTTCGCAACATTTCCAGCATGCACCGTCAGCCAGTGACGAGATGATAGGTGTGGGGCGGGGAAGCATACGGGGGAGGGCACAGGGTGGGATCGGGGGGTTAATAAGGGACCCGAATAGAACAGACCACATGGGACCGTGTCATCTGATACAGTGTACCAGTGCCTCAAATTGTACCAGTACCATCAAACAGTGTACCTGTGCCATAAAGTGTACCAGTGCCACCATATAGTGTACCAGTGCCATCATAGAGTGTGCCGGTGCCCTCAGTGTACCAGTGCCGTCGTACAGTGTATCAGTGTCATCATACAGTGTACCAGTGCCATACTGTGTACCGGTGCCATCATACTGTGTACCAGTGCCACCAGTGTACCACTGCCATAAAATGTATCAGTGCCGCCATACAGTTGTCCAGTGTACAGGTACAGTGCATCATTACAGGTCCCATGCCATATACAGGTACCAGTGCCTAAAGTGTACAGTGTCATCATACAGTGTACCAGTGTCATACAGTGTACCCGTGCCATAATACAGTGTATAAGTGCCATACAGTGTACCAGTGCCATCATACAGTGTACCAGTGTCATCATACAGTGTACCAGTGCCATACAGTGTATCAGTGTCATCATACAGTGTACCAGTGTCACATACAGGTACCTGTGCCATACAGTGTACCAATGCCATCATACAGTGTGCCAGTGCCATACAGTGTACCAGTGCCATACAGTGTACCAGTGCCGTACAGTGTACCAGTGCCATACAGTGTACAAGTGCCACTGTACAGTGTACCAGTGCATAAGTGACGCACATCATACAGTGTACAGTGCCATCATACAGTTACCGTGCTATCTACATGTCACAAGTGTCCTACAGTGTACCGTGCCATCATAGGTGTAACAGTGCCATCATATGTACGGTGCATCATTTGATCGGTGTGATTATACAGTGTACCTGTGCCATATACAGTGTACCGATGCCATCATCATACAGTTTACCGGTGCCATCATAGTGTACGGTGCTATCATACAGTGTATCGGTGCAATCATCATACATGTACCAGTGCCATCATACAGTGTACCGGTGCCACCATACAGTGTACCGGTGCCATCATCATACAGTGTACCAGTGCCCATCATACAGTGTACGTGCCTATAGGTCCGTGCATCATATCAGTGTACCGGTGCCATCATACAGTGTACCGGTTCCATCATCATGCTGTGTACTGGTGCCATCATCATATAGTGTACCGGTGCCATCATACAGAATAAACAGACCACATGGGACCGTGTCACCTGATACTGTGTACCATTACCATCATACAGTGTACCAGTGCCATCATACAGTGTACCATTGCCATCATACAGTGTCCAGTGCCATCATACAGAATAGAAAAGACCACATGGAACCATGTCACCTGATACAGTGTACCAGTGCCATCATACAGTGTACCGCTGTCATCATACAGTGTACCGGTGCCATCATACAGTGTACCAGTGCCATCATACAGTGTACCGGTGCCATCATATAGTGTACCGGTGCCATCACACAGTGTAACGGTGCCATCTATACAGTGTCACCAGTGCCATCATAAAGTGCACCATGAGTCACACATACAGGGCACCAGTGTACCATCGTGACCCGTGTCATCATACATGTGTACCAGTGCATCACCAGTGTCATCATATGGTGTACCAGTGCCATCATACAGTGCATCAGTGTTATCATACAGTGCACCAGTGCCATCATACAGTGTACCGGTGCTATCATACAGTGTATCGGTGCAATCATCATACAGTGTACCAGTGCCATCATACAGTGTACCGGTGCCATCATACAGTGTACCGTGTCATCATAAGTGTACGTGCCATCATACAGGTTATACGTGCATGCCTCATACAGTGTCCAGTGCCATCATACAGTGTACAGCCTAGTGTACATGTCATACATACCAGTGCCATGTACCAGCACTATATAGGGCACTGGTAACTTATCAAAACCCTATAGTAGGGAGGTGCAAGTACAAGGCTTAATAATACAATAGCTAAAGATTACAGAAAAGGCCAAACGCAACACTCAAGTTTAGAAAAATTAAAAATCTTTAATCGTATACACAGGGATATAACAATTTAAAAGCATATGCACTCTACCTTTAACATCTAGAATCAGTAGTATAATATGCAGTCACATAAAGTATACACCTGGGTATCAGATATAACTATACCGTATCGTCGTATGATAGTGTGTACAGGTCATAGTCACAAGGTCCAAGTAACTTGCAATAAAGTGCTTGGGTAGCGATGCAATGAAAGCAGAGGGCTCATACAGTGTACTAGCACCATCATACAGTGTACCAGTGCCATCATACAGTGTACTAGCACCATTCATACAGTGTACAGTGCCATATACAGTGTACCAGTGTTATAATCAGTGTCATTACAGTGTATCTACAGTGTACCGTGTTATCATACAGTGTACAGTGCCATCATTACATGCCGGTAACGTGCCATCATACAGTTATACCAGTGCCATCATACAGTGTACAAGTGTTATCATACAGTGTACCAGTGTTATCATACAGTGTATAGTGTCATCATACAGGTACAAGTGTTATCATACGTGTACCAGTGTTATCATACAGTGTATCAGTGCAATCATACAGATGTACCAGTGCATATACGTGACATTATACTACAGTGTATCATAGTGTATCAGTGTTCATACAGATAGCCACATAACAATTGACTGGTACAACCGCACAGTGCATCACACCATGTACAATTAACTCTGATGCCGAGTGCAAGTGAATTGATGGTAGCTGTCAGTTTCAAGATAAAAAATATCAAGAATGTGATGCAGTCTTAGCAGGCCATGATGCAGAGTACCAGTGATCCAATTGCTATCAGTGCCATGATGTAGTGTACCAGTGATATGATGCAGTGTACCAGTGACATGGTTTACTGTGACAATGATATGATGTTCTGTGCCAGTGAAATGACAGTGTGCACTGTACAATGTAACAGAGTAACATGATGCAGATTAAGAAAAGTAACAGATTAACAATAACGAAAGTGACGTGATACTGCCTAACAATAGTAGACGATCAGCAACACAGTGGTAAGATACATTACCGCATAGTAGCATGATACAGTAACACACAGGGTAAGATACATTACCGCATAGTAGCACGATACAGTAACACACAGTGGCCACGATACAGTAACAACACAGTGGCACGATTACAGTAACACACAGGGGCACGATACAGAACCACCACAGTGGCACGATAGTAACAGTCATACTAACACCAGTGGCCACGATACAGTAACACACAGTGGCAGACGATCACGTAACACAACAGTGGCACGATACAGTAAACACACACAGTGCACGATACAGTAACCACACAGTGGCACGATACACAGTAAACACCCATATGTATAAATATAAATATACAGAGAAGGAATGTTCTGTACACACAATAAGCTATACTCTCATACTGTACTGTCTAAGGGAAACAATATGGCAGCTCCCACCCATTCTTATTCCTGCTCAACGGTAACTTTTTGTCTACTGGTCAAGGTAAGTGTCTTACGGTAAGCGAAGATGTCTTTACTGCTCAAGGGTAAGTGTTCTGGAGGTAGCACTGCGTCAAGGTCGTGTCTTACTGGTCAAGGTAAGGTCTACTTCAGTAAGTGTCTTACTGGCTCAAGGGTAAGGTCTTACTAGTTCAAGGTAAGAGTCGTTACTGGCTCAAGGTAAGTGTCTTATGGTCAAGAGTGTCTACAGTCAAGGTAGTGTCACTATAATCTTACTGCTCAAGGTAAGTGTCTCTGTTCGAGTTCGTTACTGGTCAGAAGGTCGTAGGCCAAGTAGGTCTTACTGGGTCAAGGAAGTGTTTACTCAGAGGTTTAATGGTCGTAAGTCTGTATGGTCAAAGTAGGTAAGTAAGAGTCTTACTGGTCAAGGTAAGGTCTTAGCGCCTCAGGGGTACGGTTACGCTAGGTAAGTGTCTTACTGATCAAGGTAAGTGTTTTACTGGTCAAGGTAGAAGTCTTACTAATGGTAATTTACTGGTAAGGGGTTCTTACTGGGTTTTCAAGGTAAGAGTCTTACTCGTCAAGGGGTAAAAATGTGTCTTACTGGTCAAGGGTAAGTGTCTTACTGGTCAAGGTGTTAGTCAGTAGTGCTTGGTCTATCTGGTCGGAAGAGTTTACCTGACAGTGTCTTGACGGTCAAGGTAAGGTCTCCGGGTCTACTGGTCAAGTAAGAGCTTCTGGTAATCTCGCTCAAGGTAAGTGTCTTACCTCAGCGTGCGTACAGTCAGAGTGTCTTTACTGGTCAAGTAAGTGTCTTACTGTCAACGGTAAGGTCTACTGGTCAAGGTGAAGAGTCTTTACCGACTCAACGGTAAGTGTCTTACCTGGTTTCTCAAGGTAAGTGTCTTCTGCAAGGGTTTACTGGTCATGAGGTCAGTGTTTTACTGGCAAGGTACGATGTCTTACGTCAAGGAAGCTGTCTTCTGGTCAAGGTAAGGGTACTTGACGCTCAAGTGTCTACGGTCAATAGTGTCTTACTGATCAGGTAAGTGTCTCGCTCAAGGTTCATGTCTTACTGTCAAGGTAAGTGTCTTATGGTCAGAAGAGTCTATAGGTACGTTTATGGTCAAGGTAAGTGTCTTACTGGTCAGGTAAGGTATGTCAGTGTCTTATGGTCAATAGTGTCTACTGCAGGTAAGTGTCTTACTGGGCAAGGAAAGGTTCTCAGTCAAGGGTAAGGTCTCGGTCGGATGTCACTAGTCAACAGGTCTACTCAAGGTAAGTGTCTACTGGTCAAGGTAAGTGGTCTTACTGGTCAAGGTAAGGGTCTTACCTCGTAGTGTCTACGAAGGTAAGTGTTCTTACTAGTCAAGGTAAGTGTCTAGGTAGTAGGTCTAAGTCAAGTGTCGTCTATGGTCAAGGTAAGAGCTCTTACGCTGGCAAGGTAAGTGTCTTACTGGTCAAGGAAGGTGGTAGTAAGGTAGAGTCTTATTGGTCAAGGGAAGAGTCTTACGCTCAAGGTAAGTGTCTTACTGGTCAAGGTAGCTTGGGTCGAAGTGTCTTACTGTGTCAAGGTAAGAGGTCTTACGTAGGAGTGTCAAGGAAGGTAAGTGTCTTACTGGTCAAGGTGAAGTCTTACTGGTCAGGTAAGTGTCTTACTGGTCAAGGTAAGTGTACTTACTTCGTCAAGGTAAGGGTCAGGGTAGCAGAAGAAGTAGAATGTAAGCACGTGGCTAAAAAGTACACAACTGATCCCTCGCCACGCTAATCTCTCTCCAGCTTTCAGGTATCTCTGACATTAGCCAATAGTGGACAAGCTGCCCTCTCGCCTTGCGGACAAGTACAAATTGAGTACAACAACCCCGTTGCGTCTAGTAAGGGTATTTGGTGTTGTTATAATGGAAAAAGGTGTATGGGAGGCTACTCTTAAACCAGTATGACAAAGGCGTGACCCTGAAAGTAGTTAAGGGACCCCTTTAATCTTCAACATCTATTCCAACCCATAAATAATAAATATACAGAAACGAAATATTTTGTGTTCACAATAACTAAAACCCTCTACTGTAACTGTCTAAGAAACACTATGGTCAGCTCCCACCCCACCCATAGGTTATAAATATACAGAGAAGGAATGTTCTGTCACCACAACATAAGCTATAACCCTCATACTGTACGGTCTAAGGAAGGAAACACCTATGGCAGCTCCCACCAGATGTATAAATTAAATATACAGAGAAGGAATGTTTGTACACACGAATAAGCTATACCCTCAACTGTACTGCTAAGGGAACAATATGGCAGCTCCCCCCATATGTATAATATAAATATCAGAAAGGAAGTTCTGTACACACAAGCGATACCTCATACTTGTACTGTCTAAGGGAAACAATATGGCGACTCCACCCTAGTATAAATATAAAATACAGAGAAGGAATGTTCTGTCACACAATAAGCTATACCCTCATACTGTACTGTCTAAGGGAACAATATGGCAGCTCCCACCCATAGTATAAATATAATATACAGAGAGGAATGTTCTGTCACACAATAAGCTTATAACCCTCATACGTACTGTCTAAGGGAAACAATATTGGCAGCTCCCCCCATATGTATAAATAATACAGCAGAAGGAATGTTCTGTACACACAATAAGCTATACCCTCATACTGTACTGTCTAAGGGAAACAATAGGCAGCTCCCACCCATATTATAAATATAAATATACAGAGAAGGAATGTTCTGTACAACAATAAGCTATACCTCATACTGTACTGTACTAAGGGAAACACATGGCAGCTCCCACCCATAGGTATAAAATATAAATATACAGAGAAGGAATGTTTCTGTACACCACAAAAGCTATCATACAGTGTACCGGTGCCATCATCATACAGTGTACCGGTGCCATCATACAGTGTACCGGTTCCATCATCATGCTGTGTACTGGTGCCATCATCATATAGTGTACCGGTGCCATCATACAGAATAAAACAGACCACATGGGACCGTGTCACCTGATACTGTGTACCATTACCATCATACAGTGTACCAGTGCCATCATACAGTGTACCATTGCCATCATACAGTGTACCAGTGCCATCATACAGAATAGAAAAGACCACATGGAACCATGTCACCTGATACAGTGTACCAGTGACATCATACAGTGTACCGCTGTCATCATACAGTGTACCGGTGCCATCATACAGTGTACCAGTGCCATCATACAGTGTACCGGTGCCATCATACAGTGTACCGGTGCCATCATACAGAATAAATCAGACCCCATGGAACCGTGTCACCTGATACTGTGTACCGTGTCCATCCATACAGTGTAACCAGCATGCCTATCTACCTCATATACGTGTACACAGTGACCATCACACCGATCAGTGTACCCGGTGGCCATCATACAGTGTACCGTGTGCCATCATACAGTGCACCAGTGTCAACATACAGTGCACCAGTGCCATCATACAGTGTACCCGTGTCATCATACAGTGTACCAGTGCCATCACCAGTGTCATCATATGGTGTACCAGTGCCATCATACAGTGCATCAGTGTTATCCATACATGACCAGTGCCATCACGTGTACAGTGTCACATCATGTACCAGTGGCCATCATACAGTGTACCAGTGTTATCAATACAGTGTTCAGTCCATCATACAGTGTACCAGTGCCATCATACAGTGTACCGGTGTCATCATACACGTGTACCGTGTCCATCATACAGTGTACCGTTGCCATCAATACAGTGTACCCAGTGCCATCATACAGTGTACCTATAGTGTCATCATACAGTGTACCAGCACTATATAGGGCACTGGTAACTTACTCAAAACCCTATAGTAGGGAGGTGCAAACAAGGCTTAATAATACAATAGCTAAAGATTACAGAAAAGGCCAAACGCAACACTCAAGTTTAGAAAATATTAAAAATTCTTTAATCGTATACACAGGATATAACAATTTAAAAGCATATGCACTCTACCTTTAACATCTAGAATCAGTATGTATAATATGCAGTCACTATAAAGTATACCCCTTGGGTATCAGATATAACTATATACCGTATCGTCGTATGATAGTGTGTACAGGTCATAGTCACAAGGTCCAAGTAACTTGCAAATAAAGTGCTTTGGGTAGCGATGCAATGAAAGGTCAGAGGGCTCATACAGTGTACTAGCACCATCATACAGTGTACCAGTGCCATCATACAGTGTACACACCATCATACATGACCGTGCCATCCACAGTGTACCAGTGTTATCATACAGTGTACCATGTTATCAACTTCATACAGTGTATCATACAGTGTACCATGTTATATACAGTGTATCAGTGTCCATCACCAGTGTACCAGTGCCATCATACAGTGTACCAGTGCCATCATACGTGTACCCGTTGCCATCATACAGTGTACCAGTGCCATCATACAGGTACAAGTGTTATCATACAGTGTACCAGTGTTATCATACAGTGTATCAGTGTCATCATACAGTTATACCATGTGCCCTTATACAATGTACCTGTGTTATCATACCGTGCACCAGTGCCATCACCACCATGTACAAGTAACCTGATGCCGAGTGCAAGTGATTTGATGTAGCTGTCAGTTTCAAGATAAAAATATCAAGAATGTGAGGCAGTCTAGCAGTGCCATGATGCAGAGTACCAGTGATCCAATGTTTGCTATCATGCCATGATGTAGTGTACCATGATATGATGCAGTGTACCAGTGACATGGTTTACTGTGACAATGATATGAGTGTTCGTGCCAGTGAAATGACAGTGTGCACTGTACAATGTAACAGAGTAACATGATGCAGATTACAGAAAGTACAGATTAACAATAACAAAGTGACGTGATACTGCCTAACAAATAGTAGGCACTGATACATAAGACACATGGCACATACATAACACACAGTGGCACGATACAGTAACACACAAGTTGGCACGATACAGTAAACACAGTGGCACTACTACACGTAACACACAGTGGCACGATACATTACACACAGCAGTGGGCACAATACAGTAAACTACAGTTGCACGATACCAGTACTACACTGTGGCACATACATAAGACACAGTGGCACATACAGTAACACACGTGGCACGATACAAGTTCACACACAGTGGCACGATACAATACACCCAGTGCACGATACGTACCCTGCACACAGTGGCACGATACAGTACACGAACGTTTGCATGGTACAGAAAACACAGTGACATGATACAGTAACATACAGTATGTGATCAGTAATCACATAGTTACCTGTTACAGTCACACAGTGGCACGAACAGTATACACAAATAAATAATCATATTAGAGCAACATGAACATATTGAAACTTTATAATGTAACAGAATGACACAATTTTCGTCGTATTAATAGCAAGCGACAGATTTTAACAGCTGGCAGAGTGAAATGTAAGAATGCTGTGATACAATGTACTGACACTGGATGACAGAGCATCATGATACATGTAACAGTGACAATGCAGTGTAGCAGTGGAATGATACAATGTAAAGTACATTATGATAGACACTTTTAATTTAGGTGATGTGCCAATGTAGCAGAATGGCACAAAGTGACAATAGAATGTTTCACAGTGACTGATACAACATATGGCAGGTTACAACGTAACAAAGTAATGTGTATGAACATATGTAACAGGAATGTTTGTGATCTTATTTGGTATCAGTGCCTCTTTGGGTCTTTTATTCAGCCCATTGTGTAAAATTGGTAAATTGTATTTACATAAAATTGATGTACCCCAGAAGCAACAGTTTTACATGACGCAACTAAGAGACAAATGTAAGGTAATGCATTGTTGGACGGTAGACATAGTGTAACCCATTGATTGGCAGACCGGTGTACCCCCATTTATTGACAATACGTGTACTTATACCAGAAATAGGCAGGTGTATCCATTGATTGACAGATACAGTGTATTATATACCAGAGAGGCTAAGGTGTTATCCATTGATTGGCAGACATGGTGTAACCCCATTGATTGGCAGATACAGTGTACTATATACCAGAAATAGGCATGGTGTAATCCATTGATTGGCAGATACAGTGTACTATATACCAGAGTACAGGCAAGGTGTAATCCATTGATTGGCAGACACAGTGTAACCCATTGATTGGCAGGAACAGTGCACTATATACCAAAATAGGCTGGTGTAATCATTGATGGCAGATACATGTGCCATATACCAGAGATAGGCAAGGAATATCCATTGATTGGCAGACACAGTGTAACCCATTGATTGGAGGTACAGTGCACTATGTACCAGTGATATGCATGGTGTAATGTTTTGATGGACACATTAGAACTCAGATTGACACTTAAGCTATACCATTAATGAACAAACAGGGGTAATGCATTGATGAACAGACGACGACACAATATAACAAAGAGGCTAATATGGTATAACCTAGAAACAACAAGTGATCATGGTTTAACCAAAGGACAGACAAATCATATTATAATGCATTGATGACAGTCTTGCGGACACATTGTACTCAGAGCCAGAACATGGTATATCCCAGTGTAAA
Source organism: Hymenochirus boettgeri (assembly GCA_019447015.1). Lineage (NCBI taxonomy): Eukaryota > Metazoa > Chordata > Amphibia > Anura > Pipidae > Hymenochirus > Hymenochirus boettgeri. The sequence goes on from CM033472.1 coordinate 2,343,521, forward strand.
CTAATTAGACTGGTTTATTACAGATGTGGATTTTATTCTTTGGGGTGCTCTGTTGCACCTACAGCGAGATATTTTATTCAAGTTTAATTTACTGTAAAGAATATAATTTACTTTATTGACTGGTCAGTGTTGCACTTGACTTGTGGGCAGTAGTATAACGGTTAACCCCTTGATTAAGAGGTTTGACAACAACATTAATGACTATTTAATCTGTAATAAGGTTTGAACAGTCAGTTACGGGGTACGTAATAATATTACTGGGTGTCTGGGAATCAGGGGTGCCTATGTGAAAATGTTCCCAGTAACAATTCCCCCTTTTTGTTCTCTCCTTCTTAAGTCATCTGAGTAAGGCAGGATTTTCTTTGCTTCCATTCATTTCCAGAACATCATCCGATTTGAAATAAAATATTACAGAATACACAGAGACTAAACCCCGTTCTACGAGGGTTAAATGTGATCCGGGATCTACAATTTATATAAACGTAAGCTGGCAATCGTGCTTGGCTGTAAGTGACGGGTTAATGGTATAAAAATTAACAGAAGATATTCTGTTTATTTATTTATTTTTGGCATTAAAATTCCAATAATTCCACCGTACATGGCAATTTTTTTTTTCCCCCGTCGTAAATGAATCTAAACGCAGCGAGATATTTTACCTTTTAATGAAAACAGAAGGGAAGAATCGCAGGCAGTCAATTCTGCTAATAAAAATTACAGAACCTACCTGCGTGGTTAAGATTTAAGGGGGGTCAATAGACATTTTTCTATGGATGAAAATTCCTTTTAGGTATATAATAAAAATAAAAATATCCCACCAGAAAACATGTAATGGGATAGAAGGTGGAATGTAACATTCCGTATATGAAAAGGAGTAATAAAGGCCAGGCTGGCACAATGTCTATAGGAATTGGGTAAAGGGTAAGAGGCTGGCATATAAATACCAGTATCAAGGAAGGTAAGATAATGCCAGGTGGCATGGTGTACATGTAAGAAGGTAAGATAAAGCCAGGGTGGCATGGTGTAACATGTAGGAAGGTAAGATAATGCCAGGGTGGATGGTGTACATGTAGGAAGGGTAAGATAATGCCGGGTGGCATGTGTACATGTAGGAAGGTAAGATAATGCCAGGTGGCATGGTGTTCATGTAGAAGGTGATAATGCCAGGGTGCATGGTGTCATGTAGGAAGGTAAGATAATGCCAGGGTGGCATGGTGTACATTTAGAAGGTGAAGATAATGCCAGGGTGGCATGTGTACATGTAAGAAGGTAAGATAAGCCAGGGTGGCATGGTGCATGTAAAGTAAGATAAGCATGGTGGCATGTGTAATTAGAAGGTAAGATAAAGCCAGGTGGCATGGTGTACATGTAGGAAGGTAAGATAATGCCAGGGTGGCATGTGTACATGTAGAAAGGTAAGATAATGCCACAGGTGGCATGGTGTACATGTAGGAAGGTAAGATAATGCCAGGGTGGCATGGTGTACATTTTAGGAGGTAAGATAATGCCAGGGTGGCATGGTGTACATGTATGAGGTAAGATAATGCCAGGGTGGCATGGTGTACATATGTAAGAAGGTAAGATAATGCCAGGGTGGCATGGTGTACTGTAGGAAGGTAAGATAATGCCAGGTGGCATGGTGTACATTTGGAGGTAAATAATGCCAGGGTGGCATGGTGTAATGTAAGGTAAGATAATGCCAGGGTGGCATGGTGACTGGAAGGTGTAATGCCAGTGGCAGCGTACTGTAGGAGGTAAATAATGCCAGGGTGGCATGGTGTAACATGTAGGAAGGTAAGATAATGCCAGGGTGGCAGGTGTACTGTAGGAAGGTAAGATAATGCCAGGGTGGCATGGTGTACATGTAGGAAGGTAAGATAATGCCAGGGGGCATGGTGTACATGTAGAAGGTAAGATAAAGCCAGGGTGGCATGGTGTACATGTAGGAGGTAAGATAAGCCAGGGTGCTGGTCATAGGTGATACCATGTGCAGGGACATGAGAGTAGATAGCCAGGGTGCATGGTGTACATGTAGGAAGGTAAGATAAACCAGGGTGGCATGGTGTACATGTATGAGAGGTAGATAAGCCAGGGTGCATGGTGTACATGAGGAGAGAAGCCAGGGTGGCATGGTGTACATGTAGGAAGGTAAGATAAAGCCAGGGTGTCATGGTGTACTAGGAGTAAGATAAAGCCAGGGTGGCATGGTGTACATGTGGAGGTAACTAAAGCCAGGGTGGCATGGTGGTTACATGTAGGAGGTAAGATAAGCCAGGGTGCATGTGGTGACAGTAGGAAGGTAAGATAATATCCAGGGTTTTTGGCACTGAGTGAGGATAGGGAGGTATAGTAAATTGCAGGCTTATACAGCGCGTGATGTTCAGCATGGCACACAGTATATAGATAACGTAATATAAGATGGCATATGTATTGGTTGTACACCATAATAAAGTAGTTAATGCCAGCTGCACTGGGTGTATAATAATCCAGCCATTTCCTTTGTTTCTGGCATAGTCACAGCGATTGTACCCCGAGTAGGAATCTCCTATGATCAGGGTGTGGACAGGGTAGAAGACAAGCGATATATACCTCTCCTCATCCACCCAACTCCCCTGCCAGCTGGTTTACGTCTATTGCCCCAATGGTGATCTGGCTAGAAGGGGGAATTGGAATATCCCAGCTCAACCCCCACTGAATGTGGGTATCAATACTACCAACCTGGCAATGGCCAGTGCCTAATCAATTCCACTACTAGACTGGTACACAAGACAAGTGCTACCAAACAGACTGACACACAGGGTTCTCGTTACCAAACTGCACAATTGCTAAAACCCCCGCACTTGTACAACACACTTAGAATTCATATCACACACACATCACTATACTGCATGCTGCACACAACACAAACACAGTTTAACAACACTACTACTTACTAACATGTTACACACACAGACTACTCTTACCCACATGTATAACACACACACACACCAATATACTGCATGCTGCACACAAACACATTACTCACAGCAAAGAGACCAAACATACTATTAGTCACGTTCATGCATTGTACTAAAACACACACACTACTCACTAATATGCTACACACACAGACTACTCACTCCTCTAACATTTACACACACAGACTACTCACTAACATGTTACACACACAGACTACTCACTAACATATCTTACCACAAAGACTCTCCACTTTAACATGTTCACACACACGACTCTCACTAACATGTTACCACACACGACTCTCACTATTTTACCCACACCTACTCCCAACATGTTACACACAAGTACATACACACACATACTTCCCCACACACCCTACCACTAACAGTACACACACAGACTACTTACTCACTCATGTTACACACACCAGACTACTCACTACATGTTACACACAGACTACTCACTAACATGTTACACACACACAGCCTACTCACTAACATGTTACACACACAGCCTACTCACTAACATGTTACACACACAGACTACTCACTAACATGTTACACACACAGACTACTCACTAACATGTTACACACACAGACTAACTCCATAACATTTATACATACAACAGACTACTCCACTACCATTTTCACACCAGACACTCACACTGACCGTACTCACTAACATGTTACCACACAACTACTCACTAACATGTTACAACAACACAGACTACTCACTAACATGTTACCACACAGACTACTCTACATTCACTACAGTATGTACACCACACAGACTACACTCACACTCTAACATGTTACACACACACAGCCTACTCACTACACATGTTCTACATGCACACACACTACTCACTAACATGTTACACACACAACAGACTACTCACTACACTAGATCTACTACTATACACACACAGCACCTACATTCACATACTACTACTGTTACACACACAGACTACCACTAACATGTTACACACACGACTACTCACTAACATGTTACACACACACACTACTCACTAAACATGTTTCACACACAACTACTCACTAACATGTTACACACCACAGACTACTCACTAACATGGTTACCACACGCCTACTCCACTAACATGTACACACACAGACACTCACTAACATGTTACACACACACTACTACTTCACTAACATGTTACACACACAGACTACTCACTACACATGTTACACACACAACCTACTACTTACTCACTAACACTTTACACACACCCAGACTACTCGCACTAACATGTTACACACACAGACACACGTTACAACAGACTACTCACTAACATGTTACAACACAGACTACTTCACTAACATTTACACACACAGACGACTCACTAACCATGTTACACACCAACTACTCACCTAACATGTTACCACACAGACTACTCACTACATTGTTACACACCAGACTACTCACTAACATGTTACACCTACAGTACTCACACAGTCACCACAGACTACCTACAGTCACACACAGAGTTTACACACACATATAAATACACACATAGTGGCCCATTGAAATGACGCAGTTGGTTGCACACATTGAACATACAGATAAAACAATACAATCACCTAAGGGAGTAAAATTAACCCCAACTTCTAAATATCCAACTGAACAACACTGTTCCATGGCAGAAACACGTACAAAATGGATCTTACACGAGCACACACAACTGTCACAGACAACACATAACCTGCTACAAACAAATAAACCTACAGAAGATGAACAGACAGCAGACGTTGAACCTCTACATAAGCCAGTAATCTCGCCCCGCTACCCAAACCCAACCCACAGGAATCTTGGGACAGAGTGTGAAATCCATCGCTCTATCCGTCAGAAAACCTGAAACTTTACATGCAATGAACGGCAGTTCCCGCAGAAAGGAAGAACAAGAACAACAGAGGAAAGTTTTGGTTTTTTTTAAATGTTTTAAAAAATAAAGAGAAGTCATTTTGCACATCCTCTCTCTCTCTGTCCTATCTGTCCATCTATCTGTCCCATCTATCTGTCCATCTATCTGTCCATCTATCTGTCTGTATCTGTCTTGTATCCGTCCATCACTCTGTCTGTTCATTTCTCATCTATCTGTCCATCTATCTGTCTTCTATCTGTCTACTCTATCTGTCTATCTATCTGTCCATCACTCTGTCTGTTATCTTTCCTCTATCTGTCCATCTATCTGTCTATCTATCTGTCAATCTATCTGTCCATCTATCTGTCCATCTATCTGTCCGTCTATCTGTCCATCATTCTGTCTGTGTATCTGTCCATCTATCTGTCCATCTATCTGTCTGTGTATCTGTCTATCTATCTGTCCATCACTCTGTCTGTGTATCTTTCCATCTATCTGTCCATCTATCTGTCTATCTATCTGTCAATCTATCTGTCCATCTATCTGTCCGTCTATCTGTCCATCATTCTGTCTGTGTATCTGTCCATCTATCTGTCCATCTATCTGTCCATCTATCTGTCCAACCGTCTTCATCTGTCCATCTCATCTTGTTCATCACATTGTCTGTCTTCTGTCCATCTCCTCTGTCCATCTCTCTCTGTGTATCTGTCCATCTCTCTGTCCATCTCTCTGTCCATCTATCTGTCCATCCCATCTGTCTGTCTGCCACACACAGGGAATGATAAATGTCACATTCTTTCACATCTACAGATCATATTGGGTAGTTCTGGAAATTTCCAGCCACAATCCGTTCCTACATAACCACCCAGAGCTGCTATTTCTATATTAATGATCAAAATCCCCCAGACTGAGAACTTTTCAGAAGAAATCTATTGAGCTGCTATTGAGGTGCCCTGTAATGGGGGGAAAGTCACCACTACCTAAAACTATGTGTGTCCCCCCTGGCAGCTCACCACAATAGCCCCAAATTGGACACGGATTGCAACAGGTTGTGGTACTTACGGTGGCAGAGGCAGGTTGCAGAATAAAAGCTGTTTGTGTGTTAACTGAAGAGTCACACAGGGCTGGCAGTGTGCGATAGATGGGGGTGGGTGGGAAATGCCAATTTGGATCACCTTCACTGTCTCATCTGCCAGCCCTCTCTTCTCTCTCCTTCTTTCAATTTCATATTCCTTTGTTCCTGGGGTGAAGGAAAAAAAAAAACACCATATCTCCACGTCACATCAGACTCCCCAATGCAGTGAGTGGCCAGCAGCTAAAAAAAATCCATTATTCAAATTGTGCAGGGTCTCCGAGACATAAATCTCCTGCACGTTACCCAGTGTGGGCCACTCATTACTGGAATAAAGTTACACTTCTAGCTACATTTTCCATCCTTCTCAGCTGGTGTCAATATAACGTGTGTATATAGATCGAAGCTCGATCTAGATAGCAGATAGTAGTAGATAGATAGATAGATAATAGATAGATAGATCCGTAGATCGATAGATAGATCGATGCTGCTCGATATATCGCTAGCTCGTTATGCTCGCTCGCTCATGCTCGCTCGATCCGTTCTCTGCGGTCGCTCGCTCCTCGCTCGCTATCGCTCGCTCGCTCGCTCCTGCTTTCACTCTAACCTCCTCACGGCTCTCCAGCCCGGGTCCCCCCACTCCTCCTCAACAGTTTCACTGCTCTCCGTTGGTCCCCCCTTCAGTGAGGGGGGGGGGGATTCTCTGCCATTACCCCCCAAACCTTGATAAGGCAGGAGAATCTAAGGTACCACCGATATCGGATTCCATCACATTCCACACAAGTCACTGAACTCATGCAAAGGACTAGGACACACTCGCTCTGGGAAACTGGATACGAGACAACCAGCTGATAGCAAGTTGCCTTATTCCACCCCTCTTACGTGCCCTCACCTCCAGGACAGCAGTACATTCACCTCTGACACCCACTTTTTCCATTCACTTTTTTAAAATTTATTCATTTTATACCTCCCTATTCAACAGTAGCTCAACCTTCGATTGCAGTTCAGCTATTTAAATTGTTTTGGCACCATGAAAGAGCATTTGACTATTTCATCCTATTTTAAATGTTGTTTTTTTTTTAAATATTTTTTTTTTTTTATTTTTAAATGACATTTCTGCTTCCGCTGATTCAGAACAATTCATGGACTGAGTGTATTAATAGAGATATTGCCACAGACAAAATGTGTAACATTGGTTAGTCGTTTGTGCTTAAGACGCCACCTTGAGGTCACAGCTATAAGAGCTTAAATTTGACCTGCTGCTGGCAGCCCAGCTGGAGATCGACTATTTCTCTCATTGAATTCTTTACAAAAGTCTCTGACATCCTGACTATTTCTCCGCATCTCAAGGGAGATTATTGTCCCCAACACAGTTCCAATACAGCCTCCTGCACACCATGCAAGTGGAACTAAAACCAAACTGTGCATGCAAGGGTCCACAAATACTAGGAAACATAGTTTATTATGGAAAACAACCATTTGTTCCACATATTAATGCTTCATCATTTTACAGCTGATAATGTTAATTCCCTAGGAATAAATTACCTTACTATGATCTCAGGACAGACTCTCCCCTGTGTGTAATCTGTGATTGGTGCTTTCATTATGTAAATGATACTTGGGATCCAAACTGCTTCACTTCCCTGAAAAGAAAAAAATATAAATATATCAATGAGAGAAGATCCAGTTTCTTTGATCCAGTTTGATTGAAATCCCCAACATGTGAACTCTGAGTTGGCCGACCTTATACAACATCACACAAATCAATCTCATAGATTTAAAATTCACTTTGAGTGGATAGAAGCACCGACTAGATGAGAGCTGACCACAAAACAAAACATTCATCCGAGAATGGATTTTCTACACTACCTGGTTTACCTTCATCGGATAGATATTTCATGAGTTTATCAGTTTGATGTGAATTGTACATAGTCTTAAAATTATGACAGCATGTTTTGCTAAAGCAACTAGAATCATGGAAAATTAATCAAATAACTCACAGATCGGATAAAGAATTTGGGAATGAATGAACTTTCTATTTATCTATGTTTGTATTTTGTATCTATCTATCTATCTATCTATCTATCTATCTATCTATCTATCTATCTATCTATCTATCTATCTATCTATCTATCTATCTATCTATCTATCTATCTTATCTATCTATCTATCATCTATCTATCTATCTATCTACGACTTACTATCTATCTATCGATCTATCTATCTCTATCTATCATCTATCTATCTATCTATCTATCATCTATCTATCTATCTATCTATCTATCATCTATCTATCTATCTATCTATCTATCTATCTATCTATCTCTATCATCTATCTATCTTATACTTACTATCTATCTATCTATCGCTATCTATCTATCTATCAGCTATCTAATCATCTATCTATCTAGCTATCTATCTAATCAGCTACTATCTATCTATCTCATCTATCTATCTATCTATCTATCTATCTACTCTATTATCTATTCTGTCTATCTATCTACTATCTATCTCATCTATATCTATCATCTATCTATCTATCTATCTATGTAGCTAGCTATCATCTAGCTGTCTGTCTGTCTGTCTGTCTGTCTGTCTGTCCTGTCTAGCTAGATGTATCTCTATGTTCTCATTCTCTTCCTCCCCTAATTTTAAAATTTATTTCTATCCCCTCATTTTTCTTTGTTTAATTTCTAAACTGTCACCCATACCATAGCTTTTTTTTATTATTTTTATTATTATTATTTTAACACCCCCCCCCCCTCCCCCTCCCTTAATGTCTCAATTTTCAATTTAAGATCTGAAAAGCAAATCACCCAGGTAGTTTTCACAGCGCTCATGCTGGAAAGATATGACACATGTACAAATTCTTTTTTTTCTTTTACCTACAAAACAAGATCACTACTATTTTTCAGACAAGAAAAAAAAAAAACCCAATGTAGATTTCATCTTTGTTAATTGAAGGAATTTCTTTTGTCTTTTGTCAATGTCACAAGTTATTTTGTAAATGTTTGTAAATGTATTTGTTTGAGTTGTCTTTTCCATTATTATTATAATGTAGAATCTGGATAATCATCTAATTTGTATATTGTAATTTGTTTTTAACCATAATAATATTTCTTTTTTTTTTTCTGTTAACAATGCAGCTTGTTTTAACATAGAACCGCCGAGCTTCTGTTTTACACTGCCCTTGTGTGCGTTTCAGTGGAATTTAAAGAACCGCGTCAAGTTGAAGGAATCGAGTTTTCATTAACAAAGGAATTTTCGGGAACTCCCCCATGACAACGACTGCAGCTCTTTACACAAAAATTCTCTCTCCGTTGTTTGTGATTCCTTTTTTGGCTAACTAGATAAAAAATTAAGCAAGCTTTTCGGGAGTCCTAACTCTTCCCTTCTCGCTGAATTTTACCATGTGGTGTTACCATCCGCCTGATGAAGGGGGCTTGCAATAAAAGATATCACAGCTCTACTTCTCTTCTCTTACTTATGGCTAACACCGGCACAACCTCACTATTCCTTTCCATTGTTGTACTTGAAGGACTTGGTTCTCTGTCTCTTCAGGACATTGATTTTTGTTTGAACGAAACCCATAGATATATAAATACTATATAACTGTTTGCAGATTTATTTTCCTTTTTCTGTGTCGCCAAGAATGTGATTATTTTTTGTTTTATTTTTCTGACCCTCCTTCATTTATTGTGAGATTGTTTTAATTAATTTGCTTGGTGAATAATGTTCATTTTGATGTGTTTGAAAATGGAGTTTACCTTAATAAACATAACAAGACACGAGATCAGTTTTTTTTTTGTCTGATGGATACTAGACCCTCCTTGTATCCGCGTGTGTGGTGTATTAGTGACAGAATGTTAGACGTCGTTGGAATAGCCACCTAAAAGTTCAGGGGAATCAGCACAAAAATCCAATAAAAAGGGGGAAACTATACCTGTAGAGCTTTTTAGTTAGTATTTAGCTCAATAAATAATTTATCACACAAGGAGAGGCTTGTATTTATGTAAAACGGAACCAATTATTCATTCCAATCTACCCTCTATCTGCAACATTCCTTTCTGTATTTTCATATTTTTTTGTGTGTATTCTGTCATATCTGTTTATCTTGTCTAAATATCTGATTCAACCATTTGTTAATCTATCTATCTACTATCTATCTATCATCTATCTATCGCTATCTATCTACTATCTATCTACTCTATCTATCTATCTATCTATCTATCTATTATCTATCACTCTATCTATCTATCTATCTATCTATCCTATCTATCTATCATCTATCTATCTATCTATCTATCATCTATCTATTTCTATCTATCTATATCTGTCTGTCTGTCTGTCTTGTCTATCTATCTATCTATTCATCTATCTATCCATCTATCTATCATCTATCTATCTATCTAGCTTGTCTGTCTGTCTGTCTGTCTATCTATCTATCTATCTTTCATCTATCTATCATCTATCAGTCTATCTATGTATCTATCTATCGATCTACTATCTATCTATCTATCGTATCTACATCTATCTCTATTCTATCTCTATCATCTAGCTACTATCATCTATCTATCTATCTATCTACTGTCTGTCGTCTATCTATCGATCTATCTATCTATCTATCTATATCTATCATCTATCTGTCTATCTATCTATATCATCTATCGGTCTATCATCTATCTATCTATCTATGTATCTATCTATCTCTATTATCTATCTATCTATCTATCTATCTATCTATCTATGCTATCTATCTATCTATCTGTCTGTCTGTCTGATCTGTCTATCTATCATCTATCTATCTATCTATCTATCTATCTGTCTGTCTGTCTATCTATCTATCTATCGGATCTATCCTTCTATCTGTCTAGTCTACTCTATCTACTATCTATCTACTATATCTGTCTGTCTGTCATATCTATCTATCTATCTATCATCTATCTATCTATCTATCATCATATCATCTATCTATCTATCTATCTATCTATCTATCTATTTCTATCTTCTATCTATCTATCTATCTATCTATCTATCTATCTTCTAGTCTGTCGATCTATCTATCTATCATATCTCTATCTATCTATTATCTATCTAGATCTATCGTCGTCTATCTACCACCTACCTATCTATATATTATCCTATCTCTATCTCTATCTATCTATCTATCTATCTATCCATATCTATCTACTATCTATCTTATCTATCTACGTTCTGTCTGTCTTTATCTACCTACTTCTATTATACTTATCCTCTATCTATCTATCATCTATCTATCTATCTACTTTTGTCTTATCTCTATTCTATTATCTTCTAATTCTACTATATTATTTTCTACCCTACCTACCTATCTACTATTCTATCTAGATTATAACAAGTTAACTAACAACAGGGCAGGAGTAAAACAAGAGTCATCCTCCCGCAAAATTACTGTTTGAATTTCCAGCTATTCCCATCCCCTCTGACTCTGATAATTAACTGTTTGACTCCCGTTGTTGCTGTCTGACTCAATGATATGAAATGAAGGGATGCAAGGAAGGATTGTCACCTGTAGACAGCGTGAATGATACAATGCAGGTTATCACGGATTAGGAGAAAAGCAAAATGTAGATGTTATTGGTTGGTCCCAGATACATTTCTAATTGTTGTGGTTTAGGTACTATGGGGAAGACAACAGAATAGAAAATGGAGAATAAATGATGGTTATAAAAGAAAATATAATCCCAGAATATGATTTTGGTACCAAGGTCCATTCAACAGAATGTGGACTTATAGTCATCACCCAGTTTATAGAAATAAAAAGGTCAAAGCTTTACTAATGATCCCACAACTCTAACTCCCCTGACCCACAATAAACAAGTGGACAATTCCAGGTTAAAAGCAAGTGTTACAAAACAGTGATTACGGTCACTTACAATTATAAAGGTCCCCCCCATCGTCACTGATATTCCAATGAATTCCGAAAAATTCTATCCAATAATTGTTTGAATTATCGGGCAAATCTTTTTTCGTGTTTTCGATAAGCATTTGGGGGCGGGGATCAATTGTCGGGCAATCGAAAACTGTTCAGGTAGGCTTAAAGAGAGGGTATATAGGTTGGACTTATGGATGGATGTCTTAATGTCAACCTCCATACTATGTTACATGTAATACTGTAGACAGACATTATGGGTAGGGGTATAAAGGTTGGACTAGATGACGATGTTTCTTTATACAACCTCCATACTTGTTACCATGTAACTGTTATACAGACATTATGGGTAGGTATAAAGTTGGACTAGATGGACGTATGTCTTTATACAACCTCCAAACTATGTTACTATGTACTGTTATACAGACATTATGGGTAGGGTATAAAGGTGGACTAGATGGAACTATGTCTTTATCAACCTCCAATACTATGTTACTATTGTAACTGTATACAGACATTATGGGTAGGGTATAAAGTTGGACAGATGGACATAGTCTTTAATACAACCTCCATACTTGTTACTGATGTACTGTTATACAGCACTTATGGGTAGGGTATAAAGGTTGTACTGATGGACTATGTCTTTATACAACCTCCAATACTATGTTTACTAGTACTGTTTACCAGACATTATGGTAGGGTATAAAGGTTGGACTAGATGGACGTATGTCTTTATACACCTCCAATACTATGTTACTATGTAACTGTTGATAACAGACATTATGGGTAGGGTATAAAGGTTGGCTAGATGCGTATGTCTTTATAAACCCCAATACTATGTTACTATGTAACGTTATACAGACATTATGGGTAGGGTATAAAGTTGGACTAGATGGATGTATTCTTTATACAACCTCCAATACTATGTTACTATGTAACTGTTAATACAGACTTATGGGTAGGGATACAAGGTTGGACTATGGACGTATGTCTTTATACAACCTCCCATACTATGTTACTATGTAACTGTTATAACAGACAATTATGGTAGGGTAAAAGGTTGGACTAGTATGCTAGGTCCTTTATACCAACCTCCAATACTATGTTACTATGTAACTGTTATCAGACATTATGGGTAGGGTATAAAGGTTGGACTAGATGGACGTATGTCTTTATAACAACCTCCAATACTATGTTTACATTAACTGTTATACAGACATTATGGTAGGGTATAAAGGTTGGACTAGATGGACGTATGTCTTTATCAACCTCCAATACTATGTTACTATGTAACTGTTATAGACAGACATTATGGTAGGGTAAAAGGTTTGGGACTATAGATGGACGATATGTCTTATATCCAACCCCAATACTATGTTTATATGTAACTGGTATAACAGACATTATAGGTCTGAGTATAAGTCATACAGTGTACCAGTGCCATCATACAGTGTACCAGTGTCATCATATGGTGTACCAGTGCCATCATACAGTGCATCAGTGTTATCATACAGTGCACCAGTGCCATCATACAGTGTACTAGTGTCATCATGCAGTGTACCAGTGCCATCATACAGTGTACCAGTGTTATCATAAAGTGTATCAGTGCCATCATACAGTGTACCAGTGCCATCATACAGTGTACCGGTGTCATCATACAGTGTACCGGTGTCATCATACAGTGTACCGGTGCCATCATACAGTGTACCAGTGCCATCATACAGTGTACCAGCACTCATAAGAGGGCACTGGTAACTTATCAAAACCCTATAGTAGGGGAGGTGCAAGAACAAGGCTTAATAATACAATAGCTAAAGATTACAGAAAAGGCCAAACTGCAACACTCAAGTTTAGAAAATATTAAAAATCCTTTAATCGTATACACAGGGATATAACAATTTTAAAAGCATATGCACTCTACCTTTAACATCTAGAATCAGTATGTATAATATGCAGTCACTATAAAGTATACACCCTTGGGGTATCAGATATAACTATACCGTATCGTCGTATGATAGTGCGTACAGGTCATAGTCACAAGGTCCAAGTAACTTGCAAATAAAGTGCTTTGGGTAGCGATGCAATGAAAGGTAGAGGGCTCATACAGTGTACTAGCACCATCATACAGTGTACCAGTGCCATCATACAGTGTACCACCAGGAAGAACACCCGAATACTAGAAGCATATAATTTCCAGGGCTGTCGGGCGACGACTATTATTTACAATAATGTGTTATCATCTTAGGACAGGACGTGATTCCTTTTATCTATAAAACTTCTCTGTCTACATTTTTAGGAAACACCCCAAGTAGAGAATTAATCGCTTTCCCCCATACACATACACACAAAACATCTGCACATCCTTCTGACATTAGACTATGAGATTGACCCCACTGTCCTTAAAACCCCTATAAATGACCCAGTTCAGATCTCCCACCTGCCCCCCAGACAGGGTCGATCCTGCCTTCGTGGCCTGAAACAATTAAACACGGGTACCAGATCATTGTACCTCGCACACACACTCTCATAGATCAAAAGCATAGTCAGAACCTACGCCTGCTGTATAATCACCCCAGCCCTGCTATAATATCTCATAAACCGATATAGGGATGAACATGACATTATGGACAGTAAAGGATGCAAAAAATCCAGTTCTTAACCAACACAATAGACACAGATATTCCACTTTGACACATGTCATTGTGTAAGCACATATATCAACAAATGGGTGCGATAGTTGCTCCCACTGCTGCTCCCCCAAAATGATTCCCAGATTTGGCTTCAGACTGTGCAATAAATTTAACTGGTGGGGGTCCCTATTCGCAAAGCTACGCCCCCTCATTTATACCCTCTGGACAGTGTCATGCAGACCCAAATAAACAGATTTCTAGGCGACCATGACATCAAGGGAACGAGTGGAATTGCTGCAGGCGATATCCCTTCTAAGTGCTAGTAAATACCAGCGCCTGGAAGATTCAAGGGGGCTTAAAACTGATTAGGCAGAAAATCCTCATATTCCACTGTGAAGGGAAACTCCTCTACACCTGTCCATCACACACTGTTCGCCAAGCCACAAGCCAACCTGATAACACAACTGTCACTATCTCTACTATTTACTTACATGTGGCTGTGCACAGAAGACAACAGCGCATATAGACTGAAACACCTGAGACAGACGCAGACAGATGTACAAAAAAGTGAGAATAAACAAAGATGTAATTAGACAGACAGGTAATATTTAATTGCAGACGGGTCTTTCTACATTCTACAACCATTACTACCGCTGCAGTTCTATATTTTGTATATCTGCTACGATCTATCCCGTGCCCGACCCTAATTACAGGTTTCGTATAAAAGGATCTACACGTGAACAGACGCACCGACAAACTACAGATATTTCAATAGAAATAGAGAGGTTGGATTATTTTAATAAACACAGACCAGATAGGTCACGACTTATGACAGATCTCTGCAGGAAATCTACTGGTTGTGAAATGGGAACATAAATGAAAAGGTAAAATAATAAATAAAGAAGACAATGCCCTTTGGGAGCTGTGAGAAGGAAGGGTTAAAAGGCTGCATGGGAATGGGTAGAGAAAGGCAAAGACACTTACTGTGCTTGTGATCTGTGGCACTAGCTGGGGGGTCCGGGGCCCTGTTGTCCAGTTTAGGGGGGAGGTGGGATTCAGCTGTCAATGCAGCTCCCCAGGCGACACGTGCAAGAGAATGTAAGGGTTAATCATTCCTGGAGAGAACAGGGGTGCAGCTCAGGGCCCCATCCCTCAGGGACCAGCACTGCTTGGGCTGTGAGATGAGCCTGGAATTTTCAGCACAACTTTCTACTCCTGGAAGATAAGGGGCTGACACAGGGACTCACTGCCCCCCCTGGTGGTTGGAGAGAGAACTGCAGCTGGATAGGGATCTCCTGCCTGGGAAATAAGGGGCTGACACAGGGACACACTGCCCCCCCCTGGTGGTTGGAGAGAGAACTGCAGCTGGATAGGGATCTCCTGCCTGGGAAAGATAAGAATGACACTGGGACACACTGCCCCCCCCTGGTTGTTGGAGAGGGAAGTGCAGCTGCACTTGGGAAACTGCCCCTTCCCCGGTAGGGGGGAGCAGGAAGATTCCACAGCTCTGGGACCCCCAATGCCAAAGAAATAAACCAGGATCCCCCCCCTGGCACTGCCACCTGTGCCCTGAGTGGAGATGGCACAACAGGTGGTGACAGGGATTAACCCCTGCAGTGCTGGCACAGTGTGAATGTCCCAGCCGAGTGACTGGTGATTTCATCATCCCCTGGGGGGTCCCCGGTCACCTGACAAATTAACCCCTGAATGTCCCTTCCACACGGACCCCCAGTTACCCCCTCCGCCCGGGTGAAGGGTCCAGGTCCGGGCGGTCGGATTTAATTTGTGTTTCGGTCCCGAGGGTGGGGGTTGGACGCCACGTGCTGTAGGTTCGCAACATTTCCACAGCATGCACCGTCAGCCAGTGACCGAGATGATAGGGGGGGCGGGGAAGCATACGGGGGGAGGGCACAGGGTGGGATCGGGGGGTTAATAAGGGACCCGAATAGACCAGACACACATGGGACCGTGTCTCTGATACAGTGTACCCAGTGCCTCAAATTGTACCAGTCCATCAAACAGTGTACCTGTGCCATAAAGTGTACCAGTGCCACCATATAGTGTACCATGCCATCATAGAGTGTGCCGGTGCCCTCAGTGTACCAGTGCCATCGTACAGTGTATCAGTGCCATCATACACTTTGTACCAGTGCCACCATGTACCACTGTCCTAAAGTGGTATCAGTGCCACCATACAGTGTACCAGTGTCCATACAGTGTACCGGTGCCATAATACAGTGTAAAGTGCCATCACGTGTCACATCATACGTGTACCGTGCCATACAGTGTACCATGTCATCTACAGTTGTACCAGTCATACAGTGACCATGCATCAGTGTACCCGTGCCATAATACGGTGTACCAGTGCCATACAGTGTATCAGTGTCATCATACAGTGTACCAGTGTCATCATACAGTGTACCAGTGCCATACAGTGTACCAATGCCATCATACAGTGTGCCAGTGCCGTACAGTGTACCAGTGCCATACAGTGTACAAGTGCCACTGTACAGTGTACCAGTGCCATACAGTGTACCAGCACCATCATACAGTGTACCAGTGCCATCATACAGTGTACCAGTGCTATCATACAGTGTACCAGTGCCCATCATATGTGTACAGTGCCATCATAGTGTACCGGCCATCATTGTGTACGCGGTGTGATTATCCGTGTACCTGTGCCATCATACAGTGTACCGATGCCATCATCATACAGTTTACCGGTGCCATCATACGTGTACCGGTGCTATCATACAGTGTATCGGTGCAATCATCATACAGTGTACCAGTGCCATCATACAGTGTACCGGTGCCACCATACAGTGTACCGGTGCCATCATCATACAGTGTACCGGTGCCATCATCATACAGTGTACCGGTGCCATCATACAGTGTACCGGTTCCATCATCATGCTGTGTACTGGTGCCATCATCATATAGTGTACCGGTGCCTCATACAGAATAACAGACCACATGGACCGTGTCACTGATACTGTGTACCATTACCATCTACAGTGTACCAGTGCCATCATACAGTGACCATTGGCCATCATAACAGTGTACCAGTGCCATCATACAGAATAGAAAAGACCACATGGAACCATTTCACCTGTACCAGTGTACCAGTGCCATCATACAGTGTACCGCTGTCATCATACAGTGTACCGGTGCCATCATACAGTGTACCAGTGCCATCATACAGTGTACCGGTGCCATCATACAGTGTACCAGTGCCATCATACAGAATAAATAGACCCCATGACCGTGTCCCCTGATACAGTGTACCTGCATCTACAGTGTACCATCAATCATTGTGTACCGTGCCATCACACACAGTGTACCGGTGCCATCATACAGTGTACCGGTGCCATCTACCGTGCACCAGTTCAACATACAGTGCACCAGTGCCATCATACATTGTCCATTGTCATCATACATGTACCAGTGCCATCATACAGTGTACGTGTCATCATATGTGTACCATGCCATCATACAGTGCATCAGTGTTATCCACAGTGCACCAGTGCCATCACTGTACTAGTGTCATCATCAGTGTACCAGTGCCATCATACAGTGTACCAGTGTTATCATAAGTGTATCAACACAGTGGCACGATACAGTAACACACAGTGGCACGATACAGTACCACACAGTGGCACAATACAGTAAAACTCAGTTGCACGATACAGTAATACACTGTGGCACGATACAATAAGACACAGTGGCACGATACAGTAACACACAGTGGCACGATACAGTAACAGTGTTACTGTATCGTGCCACTGTGTCTTATTGTATCGTGCCACAGTGTATTACTGTATCGTGCAACTGAGTTTTACTGTATTGTGCCACTGTGTGGTACTGTATCGTGCCACTGTGTGTTACTGTATCGTGCCACTGTGTTACTGTATCGTGCCACTGTGTGTTACTGTATCGTGCCACTGTGTGTTACTGTATCGTGCCACTGTGTGTTACTGTATCGTGCCACTGTGTGTTACTGTATCGTGCCCTGTGTGTTTACTGTATCGTGCCACTGTGTTTACTGTTATGTGCCACTGTTGTTACTGTATCGTGCCACTGTGTGTTACTGTATCGTGCCACTGTGTGTTACTGTATCGTGCTACTATGCGGTAATGTATCTTACCCCTGTGTGTTACTGTATCATGCTACTATGCGGTAATGTATCTTACCACTGTGTTGCTGTATCGTCTACTATTTGTTAGGCAGTATCACGTCACTTTCTGTTATTGTTAATCTGTTACTTTCTGTTAATCTGCATCATGTTACTCTGTTACATGTACAGTGCACACTGTCATTTCACTGGCACAGAACATCATATCATTGTCACAGTAACCATGTCACTGGTACACTGCATCATATCACGGTACACACATCATGGCACTGATAGCAACATTGGATCACTGGTACTCTGCATCATGGCACTGCTAGACTGCATCACATTCTTGATATTTTTTCATAGAAACTGACAGCTACATCAATTCACTTGCACTCGGCATCAGGTTATTTGTACATGGTGTGATGGCACTGGTGCACGGTTGATAACCAGGTACATTGTATAAGGGCACTGGTATACTGTATGATGACACTGATACGTATGAACTGTATGATGAACACTTGTACCTGTATGATGCACTGTACACTGTATATGCACTGATACACTGTTGATACACTGGTACACTGTAATAACACTTGTACACTGTATGATGACACTGATACACTGTATGAAACATGTTACACTGTATGATACACTTACACTGTATGATGGCAACTGGTACATGTATGATGCACTGGTACACTGTATGAATGGCACTGATACACTGTATGATAACACTGGTACACGTATGATACACTGTATGACACTGTATGATAACACTGGTACACGGTATGATGGCACTGGTACACTGTATGATGGTGCTAGTACACTGTATGATGGCACTGGTACACTGTTGATGGTGCTAGTACACTGTATGAGCCCTCTACCTTTCATTGCATCGCTACCCAAAGCACTTTATTTGCAAGTTACTTGGACCTTGTGACTATGACCTGTACACACTATCATACGACGATACGGTATAGTTATATCTGATACCCCAAGGGTGTGTATACTTTATAGTGACTGCATATTTATCCTACTGAATTGCGACAGATTTTGTTTTTTGATTAAAGGAAATACGTCCATATAGTACAACCTTTAGACCCTAACCCAATAATTCTGTTAACCGTTACATAGGTAAACATCAGTATGGAGGGTGAATAAAGACATAGTCCCCTCAGTCAACTTTATACCCTACCCATAATTCGGTATAGACAGTTATATAGTAACATGTATTGGAGGGTGATATAAAAGACATCCGTCCATCTAGTTCAACATTTATATTATAACCAATAATGTCTGTATAACAGTTATTTAACAGTAACATAGTTATGAGGGTTATAAAGACAACGTCCATCTAGCCAACTGATACCACTACCCATAATGTCTGTATAAAACAGTTACAAGTAACATTAGTATTGAGGTTGTATAAAGAATAAGTCCATCTAGTCCAACCGTTATACCCTACCCATAATGTCTGTGATAACAGTTACATAGAACATCGTATTGGAGGTTGTATAACGACATCGTCATCTGTCAACCTTTATTACCTACCCTAATGTCTGTATAACAGTTAACATAGTAACATAGTATTGGAGGTGTAATAAAGGACATACGTTCATCTAGTCCAACCTTTATACCCTACCCATAAGGTCTGTAACCAGTTACAAAGAACATAGTATTGGAGGTTGTATAAAAGAGATATGTCCATTAGTCCAAATCTTTATTACCCTACCATACTGGTCTGTCTATAACAGTTACATGTAACATGTATTGGAGGTTGTATAAAAGTTATACGTCCATCTAGTCAACCTTTATACCCTACCCATAAGATGGTATAACAGTTACATAGTAACCTAGTCTTGGAGGTTGTATAAAGACATACGTCATCGAGTCCAACCTTTATACCTACCCATAAGTCTGTCTAACAGTTACATAGTTAACATCGTATTGGAGTTGTATAAAGACATCCGTCCATCTAGTCCAACCTCTATACCCTCCCCATAATATCTGTATAAACAGTTAAATAGTAACATAGTATTGGAGGTGAATAAAGACAACGTCCATCTAGTCCAACCTTATACCCTACCCATAAGTCTGTAATAACGTTACATCGTAAAATGTATTGAGGTTTGTTAAAGAAATACGTCCATCTAGTCAACCTTTATACAATACCAGAAGGTCTTGTAACAGTTACATAGTTAACATTTAGATGGAGGTGTATAAAAGACATTACGTCCATCTAGTCCAACCTTATTGACCTACCCATGAATGTCGGTATACAGTTTACATTAGTAAACATAGTATGGAGGTTGTATAAAGACATACGTCCATCTAGTCCAACCTTTATTACCCTACCCATAATTTCTGTTATACGTTACATAGTAATCATAGTTTGGGGTTAATAAAGGAATACGTCCATAAAGTCAACCTTTATACCATAACACTATGTCGTATAACAGTTAATAGTAACATAGTATTGGATGGTTATGGGGTATATAAAGACATTTACGGTCCATTAGTCCAACCTTTAGACCCTACCCATAGATGTCTGTATACAGTTAATCTGTAGTAAAATAGTATTGGAGGTTGTATAAAGACGACGTCCATTGGTACAACCTTATCCCTACCATATGTCTGTTATAACAGTTACATAGTAACCAAGTATTGAAGGTTGTATAAAGACATAAGCCATCTAGTCCCAACCTTTATACCCTACCCATAACTGTCTGTATACAGTTAAATAGTAACATGTATGGAGAGGTTGGATAAAGACAAACGTCATTTTTTTTTTTCATAAGTCCAACCTTTATACCCTTACCCATAATGTCTGTATAACAGTTTACATAGTAACATAGTATAGGAGGTGTATAAATACATACGTCCATCTAGTACAACCTTATACCCTACATAATTGTCTGTAAACAGTTACATAGAACAAGTATTGGAGATTGTATAAAGACATATGTCCATATAGTTCCAACTTTATACCTACCCATAATGTCTGTTATACAGTTACATTAAACACAGTATTGGGGTTGTGATAAAGACATATGCCATCATAGTCCAAACTTTTACCCTACCCATAATGTCTGTCATAAACAGTACATAGTAACATAAGTATTGGAGGTTGTATAAGACATACGTCCATCTAGTCCAACCTTTATACCCTACCATAATGTCTGTATAAACAGTACAAGTACATAGTATGGAGGTTGTATAAAGACATACGTCCATCTAGTCCAACCTTTATACCCTACCCATAAGGTCTGATAACAGTTACATAGTAACATAGTATTGGATATTGTATAAAGGACATAGTCATCTAGTCCAACCTTTTACCCTACCATAATTGTCTGTTATAACAGTTACAATAGTAAATAGTATGGGAGGTTGTATAAAGACATACGTCCATAGTCCAACCTTTATACCCTACCCATAAGTCTGTTAACAGTTACATAGTAACATAGTTGGAGGTTGTATAAAAATAACATCCATCTAGTCCAACCTTATACCCTACCCATAATGTCTGTATAACAGTTACATAGTAACATAGTATTGGGGTGTTATAAAGACATACGCATTACGCCAACCTTTATACCCTACCCATAATGTCTGTTATAACAGTTACATAGTAACATAGTATTGGAGGTGTATAAAGACATAACGTCCATCTAGTCCAACCTTTATACCCTACCAATAATGTCTGTATAACAGTACATAGTAAACATAGTATTGGAGGTTGTATAAAGACAGTCCATCGTACAACCTTTATACCCTACCCATAAAGTGTCTGTATAACAGTTACATATAACAGTAACAAGTATGGAGGTTGTATTAAGACATCAGTCCATCAGTCCAACTTATATACCCTACCCGTAATTGTCTGATAACAGTTACATAGTAACATAGTATTGGAGGGTTGATAAGACATACGTTCCATCAGTCCCCTTTATACCCTACCCATAATGTCTGTATAACAGTACATAGAACATAGTTTGGAGGTGGTATAAAGACATACGTCCATCTAGTCCAACTTTATACCTACCCATAATGTCTGTATAAACAGTTACATAGTACCACAGTATGGGAGTTGTATAAAGAAACAGTCACATCCTCAGTCCACCTTTTATCACCCTACCCAAATGTACTGTATACAGTATTACATGCTAACATAGTATGAGGTTGAACTTAAGACATCATCCAAAGTCCAACAACTTATACCCTCTCTTTAAGCCTACCAACAGTTTTCGATTGCGACAATTGATCCCCGCCCCAAATGCTTTATCGAAAACACGAAAAAAAGTTTGCCCGATAATTCAAACCAATAGTATGATAGAATTTTTGAATTCATTGGAATATCAGGTGACGTATGGGGGGGCCTTTATATTGTAAGTGACGTAATCACTGTTTTTGTAACACGTGCTTAACCTGGAATTTTAACTTGTTTATTGTGTGGACTCAGGGGGTGTAGAGTTGTGGGATCATTATAAAGCTTGACCTTTTTATTTCTATAACTGGGGATGGACTATAAGTCCACATTCTGTTGAATGAACCTTGTGTACCAAACAATTCTGGGATTATATTTTCTTTTCAAACCATCATTTATTCTCCATTTATTTCTGTTGTCTTCCCCATAGTACCTTAAACCACACAATTTAGAACATGTATCTGGAGATCACACCAATACATCTACATTTTGCTTTTCTCCTAATCCGTGAAACCGCTGATATCATTCTTACGTCTGTCTACTTCTTGCAATCCTATTTGTCCTCCATATATTGAGTCAGACAGCAACACGGAGTTCAAACAGTTAATCTATCAGAGTCAGAGTGGGAATAGCTGGAAATTAAACAGTAATTTTGGGGGATGTGACTCTTGTTTTACTCCTGCCTCTGTTGTTAGTTAATTGTTATAATTAGATAGATAGTAGATAGGTAGGTAGGTAATATATAAATAGATAGATAGGTAGTAGATAGATAGATAGATAAATAGATAGATAGATAAGACAGACAGAACAGAAGATAAGATAGATTGAGAGATAGATAGATAGATAGATAGATGATAGATAGAAAGATAGATAGATTAGATTGATAGATGATAGATAGATGTAAATAGATATAGATAGATAGGTAGGTAGGTAGACAGACAGACAGATAGATAGAGATAGATAGGATAGAAGATAGATAGATAGATAGATAGGAAGCTAGATAGATAGATTAAGATAAGATAGAGATAGATATGATAGAAGATAGAGATGTAGATAGAGCAGATAGATAGATAGATAGAGAGATAGATAGACAGACAGACAGAACATATAGATAGTAGAAGATGAGATAGATAGATAGATAGAAGATTAGAGTAGATGATAGATAGATAGATAGATAGGATAGATCGAATCAGATCAGACAGATAGATTAGATAGATAGATTAGATAGATGATAGAATAGATGATAGATAGACAGACAGAGACAGAACGACAGATAGATAGATAGATAGATAGATAGATAGATGATAGATAGATAAATGATAGATAGCTAGACTGATAGATGATAGAGATATAGATAGATAGACAGATAAGATGATAGATAGATAGATAGATAGATCGACGACAGACAGATAGATAGATAGATAGATAGATGATAGTAGCTAGATAGATGTAGAAATAGATGATAGATGATAGATAGATAGATAGATAAATCGATAGATGATAGGACTGATAGACTGATAGATGATATATAGATAGATGAAGATAGATGATAGATAGATAGAACGACAGACAGATCAGACAGATAGATAGATAGATGATAGATAGATGGATAGATAGATGAATAGATAGATAGATAGTGCAGAAGACAGACAGATAGATAGATAGAATAGATAGATGATAGATAGACTAGATAGAGTATAGCTAGATGATGATAGATAGATAGAGTGATAGATAGATAGATAGATGGAGATAGATAGATGATAGATAGATAGTAGATAGATAGATAGATGGATAGATGATAGATAGCTAGTAGATAGTGATTAGATAGATAGATAGATAGTGATGATGATAGATAGATAGATAGATAGTAGATGTGAGTAGATAGATAGATAATTAAAACTGGTGAATACTAATTTAGAAAAGATAACAGAATGACAGAATACACACAAAAAACATGAAATACAGAAAGGAATGTTGCAGTAGAGGGTAGATTGGAACTGAATAATTGGTTCCGTTTAATAATAAACCTCTCCTTGTGTGATAAATTATTTTTGAGCTAAATACTAACTAAAAAGCTACAGGTAGTTTCCCCTTTTTATTGGATTTTTGTCTGATTCCCCTGAACTTTTATGGTCTATCCACGACGTCTCCATTTCTCGTCACTAATCCACACACACGCGGATACAAGGAGGGTCTAGTATCCATCAGACAAAAAAAAACGCTGATCTCGGGTCTTGTTATGTTTATTAAGGGTAAACTCTCCATTTTCAAACACATCAAAATGAAATATATTCACAAGCAATATTAATTAAAACAAATCTCACAATAAATGAAGGAGGGTCAGAAAAATAAAACAAAAAATAATCACATTCTTGGCGACACAAGAAAAAGGAAAATAAATCTGCAAAAGTTACTAGGTATTTAATATCTATGGTTTCGTTCAAAACAAAAATCATGTCCTGAAGAGACAGAGAACCAAGTCCTTCAAGTACAACAATGGAAGGAATAGTGAGTTGTGGGGTGTGGTGTTAGCCATAAGTAAGAGAAGAGAGTAGAGCTGTGATCTTTTATTGCAAGCCCCCTTCATCAGGCTGGATGGTAACACCACATGGTAAAATTCAGGCTGAGAAGGAGCAGTTAGGACTCCCGAAAGCTTGCTTAATTTTTTTTATCTAGTTAGCCAATAAAAGGAATCACAAACAACGGAGAGAATTTTTGTGTAAAGAGTCTGCAGTCTGTCCTATGGGGGAGTTCCCGAAAATTCCTTTTGTTAATGACAAATCGATTCCTTCAACTTGACGCGGTCCTTTAAATTCCACTGAAACCACACAAGGCAGTGTAAAACAGAAGCTCGGCGGTTCTATGTTAAAACAAGCTGCTTTTAACAGAAAAAAAAAAAAGAATATTATTATGGTTAAAAAACCAAATTCAATCAAATTAGACTGATTATCCAGATTCTACATTATAATTAATAATGGAAAAGACAACCTCAAACAATAAACATTTACAAACATTTACAAAATAACTTGTGACATTGACAAAAAGACAAAAGAAATTCCTTCAATTAACAAAGATGAAATCTTACATTTGGGTTTTTTTTTTTCTTGTCTGAAAAATATTCGCTGATCTTGTTTTGTAGGTAAAAGAAAAAAAAGAATTTGTACATGTGTCATATCTTTCCAGCATGAGGCTGTGAGAAATCTTACCTGGCGTGATTTGCTTTCAGATTTAATTGAAATTGAGACATTAAGGGAGGGGGAGGGTGGGGGGGGGTGTTAAAATAATAATAATAAAAATAATAAAAAAAGGCTAGGTATGTGACAGTTTAGAAAGTAACAAAGAAATTGAGGGAAGAAATAAATTTTAAAATTAGGGGAGGAAGAGAATAGATATAGAAACACTATAGCACACAGCAGAAGCAGAGATACATGATGATAGTGATGTAGATAGAGAGAGATGTGATGCGAGGAGTGTAATAATAATAGAGATACAGAGTAATAGAACAATAATAGAAAAGAAGATAATGAGTAGTGGTAGAATGAGACAAAGAGAAGATATGAGTGGTTTTATTATTGATTAGTTATTGTAGTGTGTAGATAGATAGTGATGATAGCTGTGATAGTGTGTGTTGTAGATAGACTAAAGACATGGATGTGGATAGACTAGATAGTTAATAGTGATAGTAGATAGTAGAAGATAGATGATAGAAGATAGATAGATAGATAGAATAGATAGATAGTAGATAGATGATAGATAGATAGATAGATCAGATAGATAGATAGATAAGATAGATAGATAATAGATAGATAGATAGATAGCTAGAAGAGATAGTAGATATAGATAGATAGAGAAAGATTGATAGATAGATAGATAGATAGATAGAGAGATGATGATAGAGATAGATAGATAGTAGATAGATCGTAGATAGATAGATAGAAATAGATAGATAGATAGATGATAGATAGATAGATAGATAGCTAGATAGATAGAGAGATAGATAGATAGATAGATAGATAGTAGATAATAGATAGATTAGATAGATTAGATAGATAGAGATAGATGATGATAGATAGATGATAGATAGATGATTAGAAGATAGATAGATAGATAGATAGATAGATAGATAGATAGATAGTGAAGATAGATAGATAGATAGATGAGAATAGTAGATAGATAGATGATTAGATAGAATAGATAGATAGATAGATAGATACAAAATCAACAAGATAAATAGAAAGTTCATTCATTCCCAAATTCTTTATCCTGATCTGTGAGTTATTATGATTAATTTTTCCATTGATTCTAGTTGCTTTAGCAAACATTGCTGTCATTAATTTTAAGACTATGTACAATTCACATCAACTGATAACTCATTGAAATATCTATCCGATGAAGGTAAACCAGGTAGTAGAAAATCCATTCTCGGATGATGTTTTGTTTTGTGGTCAGCTCTGCATCTAGTCTGTGTCTTCTATCCACTTCCCAAAGTGAATTTTAAATCTATGAGATTGATTTGTGTGATTGATATAAAGGTCTGGCCAATCAGAATTCACATTGTTGGGGATTTCAATCAAACTGGATCAAAGAAACTGGATCTTCTCTCATTGATATATTTATATTTTTTTCTTTTCAGGGAAGTGAAGCAGTTTGGATCCCAAGTATCATTTACATAATGAAAGCACCAATCACAGATTACACACAGGGGAGAGTCTGTCCTGAGATTCATTCAGGTAATTTTATTCCTAGGGAATTAACATTATAGCTATGTAAATATGAGCATTTAATATGTGGAACAAATGGTTGTTTTCCAAATAAACTATTGTTTCCTAGTATTTGTGGAACCTTGCATGCACAGTTTGGTTTTAGTTCCACTTGCATGTGTGCAGTGAGGCTGTATTGGAATCTGTGTTGGGGACAATAATCTCCCTTGAGATGCGGAGAAATAGTCAGGATTGTCAGCGACTTTTGTAAAGAATTCAATGAGAGAAATAGTCGTCTCCAGCTGGGCTGCCAGCAGCCAGGTCACATTTAAGCTCTTTATAGCTGTGACCTCAAGGTGGCGTCTTAAGCACACAGACTAACCAATGTTAACACATTTTTGTCTGTGCAATATCTCTATTAATTACACTCAGTCCATGAATTGTTCTGAATCAGCAGGAAGCAGAAATGTCATTTAAAAATTAAAAAAAAAAAAAATTATTTAAAAAAAAACAACATTTAAAAATAGGAATGAAATAGTCAAATGCTCTTTCATGGTGCAAACAATTTAAATAGCTGAACTTGCAATCGAAGGTTGAGCTACTGTTGAATAGGGAGGTATAAAATGAAATAAATTTTAAAAAGTGAATGGAAAAAAAGTGGGTGTCAGAGGTGAATGTTACCTGCTGTCCTGGAGGGTTGAGGGCACCGTCAGGGTCTGGGTGGAATAAGGCAACTTGCTTCTCAGCTGGTGTCTCTGTCTCCAGTTTCACAGAAGGCGAGGCTGTTGTCCTAGTCTTTGCATGAGTTCAGTGACTGTTGTGGAATGTGATGGATCCGATATCTGTGGTACCTAGATTCTCTCTGCCTTTCCAAGTTTGGGGGGTATATGGCAGAATCCCCCCATCTGAAGTGGGACCAACGTGAGCAGTCAAACTGTAGTATGAGGTTGGGACCATTGCTGGATATCATGGGATTGTTTTTAATAAAATGGAGATCATCTAAGTACTACAGCGGAGCGACCGCGACGAGCGAGCTAGCTACTAGCGAGCGAGCGAAAGTGCGAGCGTAGCGAGCTATGATCGAGCGATGAGCGATCTCGATTGTCTATCTATTATTCTCGTCTAGTATCTAGCTGAGATCGAGCTATCTATCGAGGATCGTCATCAGTCCATCATTCATCCATCCAGCATCTGATCTATCTATCTATCTATCTATCTATCTATTATCTATCTAATCTACTATCTATCTATCATTATCTATCATATCTATATACACACGTATATGACACAGCTGAGAAGGATGGAAAATGTAGCTAGAAGTGTAACTTTATTCCAGTAAGAGTGGCCCACACTGGGTAACGTGCAGGAGATTTATGTCTCGGAGACCCTGCACAATTTGAATAATGGATTTTTTTTAGCTGTGCCACTCACTGCATCTGGGGAGTCTGATGTGACGTGGAGATATGTGCTTTTTTTTTTTTCCTTCACACCCCAGGAACAAAGGGAATATGAAATTGAAAGAAGGAGAGAGAAGGAGAGGCTGGCAGATGAGAACAGGTAAGGTGATCCAATTGGCATTTCCCACCCACCCCCATCTTGCCACCTGCAGCCCTGTGTGACTCTTCAGTTAACACAAAACAGCTTTATTCTGCAACCTGCCCTTGCCACCGTAAGTACCACAACCTGTGATTGCAATCGTGTCCAATTTAGGGCTATTGTGTGAGCTGCCAGGGGGGGACACACATAGTTTTAGGTAGTGTGACTTTCCCCCCCACTTTACAGGGCACCTCAATAGCAGCTCAATAGACTTTTCTTCTGAAAGTTCTCAGTCTGGGGGAGTTTGTATCATTAATAGTAGAAATAGCAGCTCTGGGTTTGTTATGTAGGAACTGGATTTGTGGCTTGGAATTTCCAGAATACCCAATGATCTGTAAGATGTGAAAGAATGTGACATTTATCATTCCCTGTGTGTGGCAGACAGACAGAGGGTGATGGACAGATAGATGGACAGAGAGAGGACAGAGAGATGGACAGATACACAGAGAGAGATGGACAGAGAGATGGACAGATAGACAGACAGATGTGATGAACAGATAGATGGACAGATAGATAGACGGTGTTGGACAGATAGATGGACAGAGAGATGGACAGAGAGATGGACAGAGACAGACAGAAGATGACAGATAGACGGACGATAGATGGACAGATAGATGGACAGATAGATAGGACAGATAGATGGCAGATAGATGGACAGATACACAGACAGAATGATGGACAGATAGACGACGAGATAGACAGATAGATGACGATAGATGACGATACACAGAATCGGGGGAGTGATGGACAGATAGACGGAGAGTAGATGGACAGATAGACGGACAGATAGATGGACAGATACATAGACAGAGTGAGGAAAGATAGATGGACGATACAAGACAGGGTGATGGACAGATAGAAGGACAGATAGATGGACAGATACACAGACAGAGTGATGGACGATAAGGCAGATAGATGATAGATAACAGACAACGATAGATGACAGACAGTAGAGGACGATAGATGGACCGTGATGGACAGATAGATGGACAGATAGATGGACAGATAGATGACAGATAGAGACGAGAGATGTGCAAAATGATTCTTTATTTTTAAAACATTAAAAAAACCAAACTTTCTCTGTTGTTCTTGTCTCCTTTCTGCGGAACGCCGTTCACTTGCATGTAAAGTTCAGTTTCTGACGGATAGAGCGATGGATTCACACTCTGTCCCAAGATTCCTGGGTTGGGTTTGGGTAGGGGGACGAGTTACTTGGTTTATGTGAGGTTCCAACGCTGCTGTCTGTTATACTCTCTAGGTTTATTGATGTGTACAGGTATGTGTTGGTTTGTGCAGTTGAGTGTGTACGTACCAGTTAGTGTGCTTGTGTACAGATCCATTTGTAGGGTGTCTGCCATGGAAGTTGTTCAGTTGGATATTTAGCAGTGGGGTTACATTTACTCCCTAGTGATCTTGTATTGTTTTATCTGTAGTTCAATGTGTGCAACCAACTGCGTCATTCAATGGGCCACTATGTGGATTAATGTCGTGTAAGAGTAATCTGTGTGTGAACACTGTTAGTGAGTGTCTGGGTGTAACTGTGTGAGTAGTCTGTGGTAAACAGTTTATGATGTGTGTAACATGTTAGTAGTAGTCTGTGTGTGTAAATTTGTGAGTAGTCTGTGTGTGTACATGTTAGTGAGTAGTCTGTTGTTATTGTTGTAACAGTTTGGAGAGTCTGTGTGTGTAACATGTTAGTGAGCGTGGTGTGTACATGTATTCTGTGGTTGTATGTTCGTGAGTCGGCTGTGTGTGAACATGTTAGTGACGGTGTGTGTGTAACATGTTAGTGAGTAGTCTTGTGTGTACATGTTAGGAGTGTGTGTTGTGTAACATGTTAGGTAGTCTGTGGTCATGTTGTTTTGATAGTAGTGTGGTGTAACATGTTGTGAGTAGGCGGTGTGTGTACATGTTAGTGAGTAGTCTGGGGGTGTTGTAACATGTTAGTGAGTAGGTCTGTGTTGTTGTGTAACATGTTCGTGAGTAGGCTGTGTGTGTAACATGTTAGTGTTAGTAGTCTGTGTGTGTAAACATGTTAGTGAATAGTGTTGTGTGTAACATGTTAGGATAGTCTGTGTGTGTTGACATGTTAGTGAGTAGTCTGTGTGTGTAACATGTTAGTGAGTAGCTGTGTGTGTGTAACATGTTAGTGAGTAGTCTGTGTGTGTAACATGTTAGTGAGTAGGCTGTGTGTGTAACATGTTAGTGAGTAGTCTGTGTGTGTAACATGTTGTGAGAGTAGCCTGTGTGTGTAACATGTTAGTGAGTAGTCTTGTGTGTGTAACAATTAGTGAGTAGTCTTGTGGGTAACATGTTAGTGAGTAGTCTGTGTGTGATGTGTAACATGTTAGTGGTAGTCTGGTGTGTAACATGTTAGGAGTAGTCTGTGTGTGTAACATGTTAGTGAGTAGTCTGTGTGTGTAACATGTTAGTGAGTAGTCTGTGTGTGTAACA
This sequence comes from Hymenochirus boettgeri, assembly GCA_019447015.1. NCBI lineage: Eukaryota > Metazoa > Chordata > Amphibia > Anura > Pipidae > Hymenochirus > Hymenochirus boettgeri. The sequence goes on from CM033472.1 coordinate 2,375,045, forward strand.
TGTTAGTGAGTAGGGTGTGGTAAATGTTAGTGAGTAGGCTGTGTGTGTAACATATTAGTGAGAGTCTGTGTGTGTGTAACATGTTAGTGAGTAGTCTGTGTGTGTAACATGTTAGTGAGTAGTCTCTGTGTGTAACATGTTAGTGAGTAGTCTGTGTGGTGTAACATGTTAGTGGTAGTCTGTGTGTGTACATGTTAGTGAGTAGTCTGTGTGTGTAAGATATTAGTGAGTAGTGTGTGTGTGTAACATGTTGAGTGAGTAGGCTGTGTGTGTAACATGTTAGTGAGTAGTCTGTGTGTGTAACATGTTAGTGAGTAGTGTGTGTGTGTAACATGTTGGTGAGTAGTGTGTGTGTTTTAGTACAATGCATGACGTGGAAATGTATTTGGTCTTTTGGTGAGTACTGTGTTTGTGTGCACATGCAGTATATGGTGTGTGGTGTTTATATTTGAGTAGTTGTGTGTGTGTAACATGGTAGTAAGTCAGTAGTGTGTGTGTAAAGTGAGTCGTGTGTTGTTAACATGTTAGTGAGGAGTCTGTGTGTGTTGTAACTTGTTAGTGGGTAGAGTGGTGTGTAAATGTTAGTGAGAGTCTGTGTGTGTAAATGTAGTGAGTAGCTGGTGGTGTAAAGGTTAGTGAGTAGGCTGTGGTGTAACTATTAGTGAGAGTCTGTGTGTTGTAACATGTAGTGAGTAGTCTGTGTGTGAACATGTTAGTGGTAGTAGGCTGTGTGTGTAACATGTTAGTGAGTAGGCTGTGTGTGTAACATATTAGTGAGAGTCTGTGTGTGTAACATGTTAGTGAGTAGTCTGTGTTGTTAAACTGTTAGTGAGTAGTCTGTGTGTGTAACATGTTGTAGTGAGTAGTCTGTGTGTGTAAGATATTAGTGAGTAGTGTGTGTGTGTAACATGTTGGTGAGTAGTCTGTGTGTGTAGCAATATTAGTGGAGTAGTGTGTGGTAACATGTTAGTGAGTAGTGGGTGTTGTACATGTGGTGAGTAGTGTGTGTGTTTTAGTACAATGCATGAACAGTGACTAATAGTCATGTTTGGTCTCTTTGGCTGTGAGTAATGTGTTTGGGTGCAGCATGCAGTATATTGGTGTTGTTTGTTTATACATGTGGGTAAGAGTAGTCTGTTGTGTGTAACATGTTAGTAAGTAGTTGTGTGTTAAAACTGTGTTTTGTGTTGTGTGCAGCATGCAGTATATTGATGTGTGTGTGATTATGAATTCTAAGTGTGTTGGTACAAGTGCGGAGGTTTTAGCAATTGTGCCAGTTGTGGACGAGAACCCTGTGTGTCAGTCTGTTTGGTAGCACTTGTCTTGTGTACCAGTCGTAGTGTGGAATTGATTAGGCACTGGCCATTGCCAGGTTGGTAGTATTGATACCCACATTCAGTGGGGGTTGAGCGGGGATATTCCAATTCCCCTTCTAGCCAGATCACCATTGGGGCAATATGACGTAAACCAGCTGGCAGGGGAGTTGGGTGGGATGAGGAGAGGTATATATCGCTTTGTCCTTCTTACCCCTGTCCACACCTGATCATAGGAGATTTCCTACTGGGGTACAATCGCGTGTGACTAATGCCAGAACAAAGGAAATGGCTGGATTTATTATACACCCAGTGCCAAGCCTGGCATTAACTTACTTTTTATTATGGTATATCAACCCCAATACATATGCCATCTTATATTACGTTATCTATATACTGTGTGCCACTGTGGAACATCACTCGCCTTGTATCAGCCTGCAATACTTATTCCTCCCTTATCCTCACTCAGTGCACACCCTGGCATTATCTTACCTTCCTACATGTACACCATGCCACCCTGGCATACTTACCTCCTACATGTACAACCATGCCACCCTGGCTTTATCTTACCTTCCTACATGTACACCATGCCACCCTGGCTTTATCTTACCTTCCTACATGTACACCATGCCACCCTGGCTTTATCTTACCTTCCTCCATGTACACCATGCCACCCTGGCTTTATCTTACCTTCCTACATGTACACCATGCCACCTGGCATTATTACCTTCCTACATGTACACCATGCCACCCTGGCATTATCTTACCTTCTACATGTACACCATGCCACCCTGGATTATCTACCTTCCTACATGTACACCATGCCACCCTGGCATTATCTTACCTTCCTACATGTACACATCCACCTGGCATTATCTACCTCTACAGTACCACATGCCACCATGGCATTATCTTACCTTCCTAATGTACACCATGCCACCCTGGCATTCTCTATCATACATGGACACATGCAACCCTGGGCATTATTTACCTTCTTACATGTACACCATGCCACCCTGGCATTATCTTACCTCCTACAGTACACCATGCCACCCTGGCATTTATCTTACCTTCCTAAATGTACACCATGCCACCCTGGCATTATCTTACCTTCCTACATGTACACCATGCCACCCTGGCATTATTACCCTTCCTACATGTACACCATGCCACCCTGGCATTATCTTACCTTCCTACATGTACACCATGCACCCTGGCTTTATCTTACCTTCTACATTACACCATGCCACCTGGCATTATCTTACCTCCTACATGTACACCATGCCACCCTGGCTTTATCTTACTTAATTGTAACTATGCCGGCATATCTTACATTCCTACAGTACCATGCCACCCTGGCATTATCTTACCTTCCTACATGTACACCATGCCACCTGGCATTATATTACCTTCCTACATGTACACCATGCCACCTGGCATTATATTACCTTCTACATGTACACCATGCCACCCTGGCATTTATCACTACCTTCCTACATGTACACCATGCCACACCTGGCATTATCTTACCTTCCTACATGTACACCATGCCACCCTGGCTTATCTTACCTTCTTACATGTACACCATGCCACCCTGGCATTATCTTACCTTCCTTGTATACTGTATTATATGCCAGCCTCTTACCCTTTACCCAATTCCTATAGACATGTGCCAGCCTGGCCTTTATTACTCCTTTCATATACGGAATGTTACATTCCACCTTCTATCCCATTACATGTTTTTTGTGGGGATTATTTTTATTTTATTATATACCTAAAAGGAATTTTTTATCCATAGAAAATGTCTATTGACCCCCCTTAAATCTTTTAACCACGCAGTGTTCTGAATTTTTATTAGCAGAATTGAATGCCTGCGATTCTTTCCCTTCTGTTTTATTAAAAGGTAAAATATCTCGCTGCGTTTAGATCATTTACGGACGGGGGAAAAAAAAAATTGCCATGTACGGTGGAATTATTGGAATTTTAATGCCAAAAATAAATAAATAAACAGAATATCTTCTGTTAATTTTTTTTATACCATTACCGTCACTTACAGCCAAGCACGATTGCCAGCTTACGTTTATCATAAATTGTAGATCCCGGATCACATTTTAACCCTCGTAGAACGGAGGTTTAGTCTCTGTGTATTTCTGTAATATTTTATTTCAAATCGGATGATGTTCTGGAAATGAATGGAAGCAAAGAAAATCCTGCCTTAATCAGATGACTTAAGAAGGAGAGAACAAAAAGGGGGAATTGTTACTGGGAACTATTTTCACATAGGCACCCCTGTATCCCAGACACCCAGTAATATTATTACGTACCCCTGTAACTGACTGTTCAAACCTTATTACAGATTGAAATAGTCATTAATGATTGTTGTCAAACCTCTAATACAGGGGTTAACCGTTATACTACTGCCCACAAGTCAAGTGCAACATGACCAGTCAATAAAGTAAATTATATTCTTACAGTAAATTAACCTTGAATAAAATATCTCGCGTGTAGGTGCAAACAGAGCACCCCAAAGAATAAAATCCACATCTGTAATAAACCACGTCTAATTAGTTTACACTGGGATATACCATGTCTGGCTCGAGTTACAAATGTGTCCGCAAGACTGTCATCAATGATTATAATATGATTTGTCTGTCCTTTGGTTAAACCATGATCACTTGTTGATTCTAGGTTATACCATATTAGCCTCTTTGTTATATTGTGTCGGTCTGTTATCAATGCATTACCCCATGTTTGTTCATTTAATGGTTATAGCTTAAGTGTCAATCTGAGTTCTAATGTGTCCATCAAAACATTACACCATGCATATCACTGGTACATAGTGCACTGTACCTGCCAATCAATGGGTTACACTGTTGTCTGCCATCAATGGATTATTCCTTGCCTATCTCTGGTATATGGCACACTGTATCTGCCAACAATGGATTACACCATGCTATTTTGGTATATAGTGCACTGTTCTGCTTCATGGTTTACATGGCCGACCAATCAATGAGCCCTGGACGACCTTATGTGCCCTGTCATCTGGAAATAATATAGTACAATGTATCTGTCAAATCAAAATACGGCTAACGGACAAAACACGCCAGCAATGCACCGGTATTCTGGAATGGATCACACGGGACATTGCCTAAAGTGCTGCTGGTCTAATAATTACCACGGGCAGAGAGTATTTAGTCAACGTCCAACACTGTAGTAGCTGGTACAAATCAATGGGGTTACACCGTGTGCTCTCCTGACCAATCATACCTTACATTGAATCTGCGTACGTGGCGTCATGTAATAAACATGTTGAGGCGATGTGTTCTGGGGGACAATCATAGTTGTTAATGTTAAAAAAATCAATTTACGACAAGATTTTAACAATGGGCTGTCTGAATAAATCGACCCGCAAAAGGACAAAGAGCACCTGATGAGGTACCAAAATAAGATCAAAAAAAACGTCAGGACATCCTGTACTGTAAAATACCTCGCACCAAGAATGTACTTTGTTATACGAGGATGTATGTAACACACATTGCCATATTGTATGGTCGTGTCAGTATCACATGAGTGACAAAGGAGAGGGAGAAAAAGCTCTGAAATTGAATCACATTAATGTGGACACAATTCTGCTAAAATATGTCACTCAACGACGTAAAATTAAAAGAGTTGTATATCCCTAGAGTAAATTCCACATTGTATCATTCCACTGCTAACACTGCATTGTCAAGTTACCCATTGTTATCATGATGCTCGATGAGATCATGAACAAATAAGGGATGTCAGTACAGGTTGTATCAGCGAGCAGAGTTGTTCTAGACATTTTTCATCTTGCCACATGCTAGTTAAATATGTCGAGCTGCGCGATTAATAGGACCTGACCAATAATTGTTGGTCATTCAGTATACATTCAATGTGTGAGAAAGTTTACAAATATGTTATTCATGTGTGACCTTCTCCATATGATCACAAGGATTTGTATTTGTGTTATACTGGTTGAGTGGCCACGGTGTGTACTGTATCAGGTTAACTTACTGTTCATAAGGATGTACTGTAAATAGAGAATACAGACTCGTATGTTACTGTCTAATCGGTCAACAGCTGTTGAGTTTTCTGGTAACGAGAGAGAGGAAAATGAAAAATGCAAAACTGTGTTACTGTATCAGTGCAATGTGACAGAAGAAACGGGTAATGTACGTGCCCAAGTTTGTTCTGTATCGTGACACTGTGTGTTACTGTATCAGTGCCACTGTGTAACACACAGTGGCACGATACAGTAACACACAGTGGCACGATACAATAACACACAGTGGCACGATACAGTACCGCACAGTGGCACGATACAGTAACACAGTTGCATGGTACAGAAAAACACAGTGACATGATACAGTAACATACAGTTATGTGATACAGTAACACATAGTTACCTGTTACAGTAACACACAGTGGCACGAAACAGTATAACACAAATACATGATCATATAGAGCAACATGAAACATATTGAAACTTTATAATGTAACAGAATGACACAATATGTCAGTCTATTAATAGGCAGCGACAGATTTAACAGCTGGCAGAGTGAAATGTAAGAATGCTGTGATACAATGTACTGACACTGGATGACAGAGCATCATGATACAATGTAACAGTGACAATGCAGTGTAGCAGTGGAATGATACAATGTAAAGTACATATGATAGACTACTTTTAATTTAGGTGATGTGACAATGTAGCAGAATGGCACAAAGTGACAATAGAATGTTTCACAGTGACATGATACAACATATGGCAGGTTACAATGTAACAAAGTAATGTGCTATGATACAATGTAACAGGAATGTTTGTGATCTTATTTGGTATCAGTGCCTCTTTGGGTCTTTATTCAGCCCATTGTGTAAAATTGGTAAATTGTATTTACATAAAATAATGATGTACCCCAGAAAGCAACAGGTTTACATGACGCAACTAAGAGACAAATGTAAGGTAATGCATTGTTGGACAGGTAGACATAGTGTAACCCATTGATTGGCAGACACGGTGTAACCCATTGATTGACAGATACAGTGTACTATATACCAGGAATAGGCAAGGTGTAATCCATTGATTGACAGATACAGTGTATTATATACCAGAGATAGGCTAGGTGTTATCCATTGATTGGCAGACATGGTGTAACCCATTGATTGGCAGATACAGTGTACTATATACCAGAAATAGGCATGGTGTAATCCATTGATTGGCAGATACAGTGTACTATATATCAGAGGTAGCAAGGTGTAATCCATTGATTGGCAGACACAGTGTAACCCATTGATTGGCAGGAACAGTGCACTATATACCAGAAATAGGCATGGTGTAATCCATTGATTGGCAGATACAGTGTGCCATATACCAGAGATAGGCAAGGAATAATCCATTGATTGGCAGACACAGTGTAACCCATTGATTGGCAGGTACAGTGCACTATGTACCAGTGATATGCATGGTGTAATGTTTTGATGGACACATTAGAACTCAGATTGACACTTAAGCTATAACCATTAAATGAACAAACATGGGGTAATGCATTGATGAACAGACCGACACAATATAACAAAGAGGCTAATATGGTATAACCTAGAAATCAACAAGTGATCATGGTTTAACCAAAGGACAGACAAATCATATTATAATGCATTGATGGACAGTCTTGACGGACACATTGTAACTCAGAGCCAGACATGGTATATCCCAGTGTAAACTAATTAGACGTGGTTTATTACAGATGTGGATTTTATTCTTTGGGGTGCTCTTTTGCACCTACAGCGAGATATTTATTCAAGGTTAATTTACTGTAAAGAATAGAATTTACTTTATTGACTGGTCAGTGTTGCACTTGACTTGTGGGCAGTAGTATAACGGTTAACCCCTTGATTAAGAGGTTTGACAACAAACATTAATGACTATTTCAATCTGTAATAAGGTTTGAACAGTCAGTTACAGGGGTACGTAATAATATTACTGGGTGTCTGGGAATACAGGGGTGCCTATGTGAAAATAGTTCCCAGTAACAATTCCCCCTTTTTGTTCTCTCCTTCTTAAGTCATCTGAGTAAGGCAGGATTTTCTTTGCTTCCGTTCATTTCCAGAACATCATCCGATTTGAAATAAAATATTACAGAAATACACAGAGACTAAACCTCCGTTCTACGAGGGGTTAAAATGTGATCCGGGATCTACAATTTATGATAAACGTAAGCTGGCAATCGTGCTTGGCTGTAAGTGACGGGTTAATGGTATAAAAAATTAACAGAAGATATTCTGTTTATTTATTTATTTTTGGCATTAAAAATTCCAATAATTCCACCGTACATGGCAATTTTTTTTTCCCCCGTCCGTAAATGATCTAAACGCAGCGAGATATTTTACCTTTTAATGAAAACAGAAGGGAAAGAATCGCAGGCAGTCAAATTCTGCTAATAAAAATTAACAGAACCTGCGTGGTTAAAAGATTTAAGGGGGGTCAATAGACATTTTCTATGGATAGAAAATTCCTTTTAGGTAATATAATAAAAATAAAAATAAATCCCACACAGAAAAACATGTAATGGGGATAGAAGGTGGAATGTAACATTTCCGTATATGAAAAGGAGTAATAAAAGGCCAGGCTGGCACAATGTCTATAGGAATTGGGTAAAGGGTAAGAGGCTGGCATATAAATACAGTATACAAGGAAGGTAAGATAATGCCAGGGTGGCATGGTGTACATGTAAGAAGGTAAGATAAAGCCAGGGTGGCATGGTGTACATGTAGGAAGGTAATACATGCAAGATGGTGCAGCCAATTGGTATTAACTGGACATACATGCAAGATGGTGCAGCCAATTGGTATTAACTATTGGTATTAACTGGCCAATATGCAAGATGGTGCAGCCAATTGGTATACATGCAAGATGGTGCAGCCAATTGGTATTAACTGGTGGGTGGGAGCTGCCATAGTGTTTCCCTTAGACAGTAAAGTATGAGGGTATAGCTTATTGTGTGACAGAACATTCCTTCTCTGTTATTATATTATACATATGGGTGGGAGCTGCCATATTGTTTCCCTTAGACAGTACAGTATGAGGTATAGCTATTGTGTACAGAACATTTCCTTCTCTGTATATTTATATTTATACTAGGGTGGAGCTGCCATATGTTTCCCTTAGACATTACAGTATGAGGGTATAGTCTTGTGTGTACAGAACATTCCTTCTCTGTATTTATATTTATACATATGGGTGGGAGCTGCCATATTGTTTCCCTTAGCAGTACATGAGGGTATAGCTTATTGTGTGTACAGAACATTCCTTCTCTGTATATTTATATTTATACATATGGTGGGAGCTGCCATAGTGTTTCCCTTAGACCGTACAGTATGAGGGTATAGCTTAGGTGTGTACAGAACATTCCTTCTCTGTATATTTATACATATGGGTGGGAGCTGCCATAGTGTTTCCCTTAGACAGTACAGTATGAGGGTATAGCTTATTGTGAACACAAAATATTTCTTTTCTGTATATTTATATTTATGGGTGGAAGTTACGATGTTGAAGATTAAATTGTCCCTTTAACTCTTTAGAGGTCCACCCTCTTGCATACTGGTTTAAGAAGCCTCCATACACCTTTTCCATTATAACAAAAATCCTTCTAGACGCCACTGGGGTTGTACCTGCAATTTACTTGCCGCACAGCAGATGAGGCAGCTTTGTCCACTATTGGCTAATGTCAGAGGATACCTGAAAGCTGGAGAGGAGATAGCGTGGCGAGGGATCAGGTTGTGTACTTTTTAGCCACGTGAGCTTACATTCTACTTCTTCTGCTACCCTGACACTTACCTTGACAAGTAAGACACGTACCTTGACCAGTAAGACACTTACCTTGACCAGTAAGACACTTACCTTGACCAGTAAGACACTTACCTTGACCAGTAAGACACTTACCTTGACCAGTATGGCAGCTCCCCACCCTATATATACATTACATAGAAGGAATGTTCTGTACACACCAATAATCTATATACCCTCATACTGTACTGTCTAAGGGAAACAATATGGCAGCTCCCATCCATATGTATAAATATAATATAACAGAGAAGGAATGTTCTGTATACACACATAGCTATACCCCTCATACTGTACTTTCTAAGGGAAACAATATGGCAGCTCCCACCCCATATGTATAAATATAAAACAGAAAGGAATGTTCTGTACACACATAAGCTATACCCCCATACTGTACTGTCTAAGGGAAACAATATGGCAGCTCCCACCCATATGTATAAATATACAGAGAAGGAATGTTCTGTACACACATAACTATAAACCCTCATACGTACTGTCTAGGGAAACAATATGGCAGCTCCCACCCATATGTAATAAATATACAGAGAGGAATGTTCTGTACACACAATAAGCTATACCCTCATACTGTACTGTTCTAAGGGAAAAATAGGCAGCTCCCACCCATATGTATAAATATAAATATACAGAGAAGGAATGTTCTGTACACACATAAGCTATACCCTCATACTGTACTGTCTAAGGGAAACAATATGGCAGCTCCCACCCATATGTATAAATAAATATCAAGAAGGAATGTTCTGTACAACAATAAGCTATACCCTCATACTGTACTGTCTAAGAAAACAATATGGCAGCTCCCACCCTATTTAAATATAAATATCAGAGAAGGAATGTTCTGTACACACAATAAGCTATCCCTCAACTGTACTGTCTAAGGACAACAATATGGCAGCTCCCACAAAATTATAATATAATTACAGAGAAGATGTTCTGTACAACAATCAGCTATACCCTCATACTGTACTGTCTAAGGAAACAATATGGCAGCTCCCCCACCCATATGTATAAATATAAAATATACAAGAGAAGTTTCTGTACAACAATAAGCTATACCCTCATACTGTACTGTCCTAAGGGAAAAATATGGCAGCTCCCACCCATATGTAATATATCAGAGAAGGAATGTTCTGTACAGACAATAAGCTATACCCTCATACTGTACTGTCTAAGGGAAACAATATGGCAGCTCCTCCCACCCATATGTATAAAATAAAATATACAGAGAAGGAATGTTCTGTACCACAATAAGCTATACCCTCATATGGTACTTCTAAGGGAAACCATATGGCAGCTCCCCCCAATGTATAAATATAAATATACAGAGAAGGAATGTTCGTGTACACACAATAAGCTATACCCTCATACTGTACTGTCTAAGGGAAACATTGGCAGCTCCCACCCATATGTATAAATAAAATATACAGAGAAGGAATTTCTGTACACACAATAAGCTATACCCTCATTGTACTGTCTAAGGGAAACAATATGGCAGCTCCCACCCATATGTATAAATATAAATATACAGAGAAGGATGTTCTGTACCCACAATAAGCTATACCCTCATACTGTACTGTCTAAGGGAAACATATGGCAGCTCCCACCCTATGTATAAATATAAATATACAGAGAAAGAGAATGTTCTGTAACACAATAAGCTATACCCTCATACTGTACTGTCTAAGGGAACAATAATGGCAGCTCCCACCCATATGTATAAATATACAGAGAAGGAATGTTCTGTACACACAATAAGCTATACCCTCATACTGTACCATCTGTAGTATGGTAGCTCCCACCCATACGTATTGATACAAGTAAATATAATAAGCTACATTGATATAGAGCACTATTTGCACTAAGTAAATATAAAGCATTTCTGGGAATTAGTTGGGATATTTAACAATTCGCTGTTATAGTTTCCAGTGGCCTTTTATTTTCTTAACATTTTCCTTTGCATTTTGCACTTTTCCTACAAATATTGCAGTAAATCCTCCCTGGGACCATAGCGGACATTAGGACGCACATCTTGCCTATTGTCATATACAGGGATAATTCATTTTACCCTTTCTATATTCCTTCCTGCTATTTGCTTACAATGTCTTTCTTCGGGTCGGATGATATGTGACATAGTGAGATAATAGCCGTTGGTTAAAGGAAATTAAAAGCAATAAAAAGAATTGCTTCTGACCAGAAGGGTGAATGAACCTTGCTGCCTCTCCTATGTAATCCATTAAGTCTAATCATTTACATTTTAACCTATTCGGAAAAGATTTCAATTGCCATGTCTGCCGCTAACCTACAAGTGCCCTGTCTGGAAATCTTTGATGTCGATGGAAAACTCTTGATCTTACACTAAACCGAAGCCTGTCCAAATACAATTAATGTAATACGGCCCAGCGATGAACTGTCCCTGCTTGCTTTAAGAGGATTTGTCTAGTGTTCGCTTACTGGTCAAGGTAAGTGTGTCTTACTAGTCAAGGTAAGTGTCTTACTGGTCAAGGTAAGAGTCTTACTGGTCAAGGTAAGTGTCTTACTGGTCAAGGTAAGTGTCTTACTGGTCAAGGTAAGTGTCTTACTGGTCAAGGTAAGGTCTACTGGTCAAGGTAATGTCTCTTTGTCAAGGTAAGAGTCTTACCGCTCAAGGTAAGTGTCTTACCGGTCAAGGTAGTGTCTTACTGGTCAAGGTATTGTCTTTTACTGTCAAGGTAAGAGTCTTACTGCTCAAGGTAAGTGTCTTACTGGCAGGTAAGGTAAGAGTCTTACTGGTCAAGGTAAGACTTACGTCAAGGTAAGGTCTTACTGGTCAAGGTAGTCTTACTGGTCAAGGGTAGTCTTACTGTCAGGTAAGAGTTCTTACTGTCAAGGTAGTGTCTTACTGGTCAAGGTAGTGTCTTACTGTCAGGTAAGTGTTACTGTCAAGGTAGGTCTTACTGGTCAAGGTAAGTGTCTTACTGGTCAAGGTAAGTGTCTCTACGGTCAAGGTAAGTGTCTTACTGGTCAAGGTAAGAGTCTCTTACTGGTCAAGGTAGATTCTTACTGCTTCAAGGTAAGTGTCTTAACTGGTCAAGGTAAGGTCTTACTGGTCAAGGTAGTGTCTTCTGGTCACGGTAAGTGTCTTACTGGTCAAGGTAAGTGTCCCCTTACTGTCAAGGTAAGTGTCTTCTGGTCAAGTTAAGTGTCTTACAGGTCAAGGTAGAGTCTTACGTCAAGGTAAGTCTACTTGGTCAAGGTAAGTGTCTCGTAGGTCAGTGCTTACGCTCAGGTAAGTGTCTTACTGGTAAGGTAAGGTCTTACTGGCAAGGTAAGAGTCTTACACTGGTCAAGGTAATGTCTTACTGGTCAAGGTAGTGTCTTACTGGTCAAGGTAAGTGTCTTACTGGTCAAGGTTAAGGTCTACTGGTCAAGGTAGTGTCTACTGTAGTAAGAGTCTTACTGCTCAAGGTAAGTGTCTTACTGGTCAAGGTAAGTGTCTTACTGCTCAAGTAAGTGTCTTAATACTGGTCAAGGTTAAGGTCTTACTGGTCCAAGGTAAGTGTCTTACTGCTCAGTAGTGCTTACTGGTAAGTAAGTGCTTACTGGTCAAGGTAGTGTCTTAGTAATGACGTGTCTCGGTCAAGGTAGAGTCTTACCGCTCAAGGTAAGTGTCTTACTGGTCAAGGTAAGAGTCCTACTAGCTCAAGGTAAGTGTCTTACTGGTCAGGTAATTTCTTACTGTCAGGCAAGTAGTCTTACTGTTCAGGTACAATGTCTTACTGGTCAAGGTAAGAGTCTTACTGGTCAAGGTAAGGTCCTTGCTCAAGGTAAGTGTCTTACTTGGTCAAGGTAAGTGTCTTACTGATCAGGTATTGTGTTACGGGTAGGTACATGTCTTATGCTTGTCAAGGTAAGTGTCTTACTGGTCAAGGTAAGAGTCTTACCGCTCAAGTAGTGTCTTACTGGTCAAGGTAAGTGTCTTACTGGCGGTAGTCATGGTCAGTAAGTTGTCTTACTGGTCAAGGTAAGTGTCTTACTGGTCAAGGTAAGAGTCTTACCGCTCAAGGTAAGTGTCTTACCGGTCAAGGTAAGTGTCTTACTAGTCAAGGTAAGTGTCTTACTGGTCAAGGTAAGTGTCTTACTGGTCAAGGTAAGTGTCTTACTACTGGTCAAGGTAAGAGTCTTACCTCAATACTTCGTAGGTAAGTGTCTTACTGGTCAAGGTAAGTGTCTTACTGGTCAAGGTAAGATTCTTCGGTCAAGGTAAGAGTCTACCGCTCAAGGTAAGTGTCTTACGTCAAGTATTGTCTTACTGGTCAAGGTATGTCTTACTGTCAAGGTAAGAGTCTTACGCTCAGGTAAGTTGTCCCTTACTGGTCAAGGTAGTGTCTTACTGTCACGGTAAAGTGGTCTTACTGGTCAAGTAAGTGTCTTACTGGTCAGGTAAGTGTCTTACCTGTTCAAGGTAAGTGTCTATACGGGTCAAGGTAAGTTCTTACTGGTCAGGTAAGTGTCTTACTGGTCAAGGTAAGTGTCCTACTGTCAATGGTAGTGGTCCTCTAGTCAGGTAAGTGTCTTACCTGGTCAAGGTAGTGTGTCTTACTAGTCAAGGTAAGTGTCTAACTGGTCAGGTAAGTGTCTTCCTGGTCAAGGTAGTGTTCTTAAAGAGTACTGGTCAAGGTAAGTGTCTTACTGGTCAAGTAAGTTCTTATGGTCAAGGTAAGTGTCTTACGGTCAAGGTAAGTGTCTTACTGGTCAAGTCGTTTCTTACTTACCAGGTAAGTGTCTTGGTCAAGTTAAGTGTCTTACTGGTCAAGGTAGTTCTTACTGGTCAGGTAGTGTCTTAACTGGTCAAGGTACGTGTCTTACTTGTCAGAGTTGTCAGGGTAGCAGAAGAAGTAGAATAAGCTCACGTGGCTAAAATCACACCTGTCCCTCGCCCGCTATCTCCTCTCCAGCTTTCAGGTATCCTCTGACTTAGCCAATATGTGAAAAGCTGCTCATCTGGCGGGCAAAATTGAGGTACAGACCCCAGTGGCTCTAGAAGGATTTTTTGTTATAAGGAAAAGTGTATGGAGGCTTCTTAAACCAGTATGCAAGAGGGTGGACCCTAAGAGTTAAGGACAATTTATCTTCAACATCGTAACTTCCACCCATAAATATAATATACAGAAAAAATATTTTGTGTTCACAATAAGCTATACCCTCTACTGTACTGTCTAAGGGAAACACTATGGCAGCTCCCACCCATAGTATAATATACAGAGAAGAATGTTCTGTACCCACCAATAAGCTATATCCCTCATACTGTACGGTCTAAGGGAAACACATAGGCAGTCTCCCCCCATATGTATAAATTAAATATACAGAGAAGGAATGTTTCTGTACCACAACAATACTATACCCTCATACTGTACTGTCTAAGGGAAACAATATGGCAGCTCCCACCCATATGTATAAATATAAATATACAGAGAAGGAAGTTCTGTACACAATAAGCTATACCCTCATACTGTACTGTCTAAGGAACAATATGGCAAGCCCAACCCATATTATAAATATAAATATACCGAGAAGGAATGTTCTGTACACAATAAGCTATACCCTCATACTGTACTGTCTAGGGAAACAATATGGCAGCTCCCACCCATATGTATAAATAAAATATACAGAGAAGGAATGTTCTTGTACACACAATAAAAGCTATACCCTCATACTGTACTGTCTAAGGGAAACAATTGGCAGCTCCCACCCATATGTAAATATACAGAGAGGAATGTTCTGTACACACAATACTATACCTCATACTGTAACTGTCTAAGGGAACAATATGGCAGCTCCCACCCATATGTTAAATATAACTATACAAGAAGGAATGTTCTGTACATACAATAAGCTATACCCTCATACTGTACTGTCTAAGGGAAACACTAGGCAGCTCCACCCATATGTATAAATATAAATACCGAGAAGAATGTTCTGTACACACAATAGCTATACTCTCATACTGTACTGTCTAGGGAAACACTATGGCAAGCTCCCACCCATATGTATACATAAATATACAGAGAAGAAGTTCTTGTACCAAAATAACTATCCCCATACTGTACTGTCTAAGGGAAACGCATGGCAGCTCCCACCCCATATGTATAATAAATACACAGTGAAGGAATATCTGTCACAAAATAAGCTTACCCTCATACTGTACTGTCTAAGGGAAACAATATGGCGCTCCC
This sequence comes from Hymenochirus boettgeri, assembly GCA_019447015.1. Lineage (NCBI taxonomy): Eukaryota > Metazoa > Chordata > Amphibia > Anura > Pipidae > Hymenochirus > Hymenochirus boettgeri. The sequence goes on from CM033472.1 coordinate 2,390,449, forward strand.
ACTTATAAGCGTAACCCTCATCTATTCTTATACACATTTGCATACTCTCGCTATATTAATTAGAAGGGAAAACAATCTACAGTTGACATTTAAAAACGTCAATTATGACCCCCCCAAAAGGATTTTGGGTTAGTAAAAGATTTAAACCAGCTGTATCTGAGCTGTGATTATTGACATTTCCTTTCTTTACTTCCCTTAGATCTAAACACACTACATGAAAACGCCCTGGATTCCAGCCGCCCCATTTTTGAAGGCGCATTATTATTTATAATGTCGTATTCATTTTGTTTTTCCATTCTGCATCATTAACAAGTCTATGTGAACAACATCAAAGGACATGCTCCCAAACATATCGTGTCTTAATAAATGGCAAATAATTGGAATCTGATTATCGTGTATGCTTTATATCCTTGTAATGTCTAGTCAAAAAATAATACAAAAATGCAAATATTCCTTTAACACACCACCACGAACAGGAAGACGTGTTCACACTATTAATTTCCAGATTTACAGGGGAACTCCAGTCGATATACATTTAACCCTAAATTACAGCTAGAGTTCTGATTAATAAAATTAAGACTTGCCAATGTCAGCCAGCCGTGCAAGGACACACCAATAAAACCTGTCAGTGCGGAAACACCCTCCTGTAGCCCATTGGTCTTGCACACGCTCAGTATAACTCTCCTAGGATAAATCAAATACTGTGTATTGCATTGTGATAAAGGGAATATTTCATTGATTTAAAGGATATATTTATTGGTTGGGAATATACACAGAAAGACAAGTGTTTCTTTCATTTAAAGCTTTTTTTATTTAGCAGTCTATATGTAAGTTGGGTAGTACACACCATTCAATTTGTCGTACCACTGGCCGATATTACCAGTATAAGTCAGTCGACCAGAAAAATTGGAGGTTGTTTTTGCGGGAGGAGGCGACCAATCCCCATTGCCCGCTCTGTCTTGATCAGGACGATGGGATATGTTGGGAAAATAAACTGCCGATTGTCCGTTCCCTATGAACCACTCGAATGGCCACGGCTACTTTTGCCGCAACTGACAGTGATTCGTCCTGGCTGACAGTGTGATGGTGTGTAACCAGCTAAGAATTTTTGCAAAGCGAGTAGCACATGAAGTTTTGCGCACCATGACATCAAAAGATGCTGATGACATGAACGGACCATTGCCACTTACTGAAACGATATGTCATACTGCTTGCACGCATTTCTAAGACTGGACAATTTAGCAAGATGAAGCGACATGTGGAACTTTTCTCAAGACATCGCATTAACATACGTAATATGAATACAAAAAAAAAACAAAGCCTCCATAATTTCATTCACAGCAAATCCAAAATCCCAACGTGCATCTCACTCCAAATTAAGGCTTTTTCTACATTTCCTTCGTAAATTGAAAGAAACATTCACATTTAAAATGAAACAGATCTGTCTAGATGAATAGGGTCCTTGATATATACATTACCCTAGAAAGGTGGACAGTTCCACTGAATATGGGTTTTATTTTCTATCATTGTAAGGTGAAGTATTCCAAACAAAACGTAGTATGTAAAATCGGAGTTGCCTTTTTTTAAGGTGCCGCGTGGCTGATAATGGCTCAATCAGATAATACTTTTACATTTCTTCTCATATAGAAAATTAGTCGGCTTCCATTGAAAAAATACAAACAGTGAGAAGGGATTTGAAATGTTGGAGAACAAAAGAAACAAGAATTATGGCATCGGGTCTTCTGTATCAGATGATGTCACTTTAACTTATGCATGATTGATGATGTATGCATGCTCCCGTGACATCATGGGATCACAATGTCTTCTCTCACTTATATCTATCAAACACAACTATTCTCAGTCCAGAAGTGGGTCAATGTTGGTAATCTACTAGAAAAGGTGCAGCCCCATAAATTCGAGGATTTGGTTAAGAAATTCAAAATCTTTATTATAACAATTAACACACCTAAAACCTGCTCCTCCCCCACCACACCCCCCCCACTCGGACTGTTTTACAATAGGTAATTTGCAAATATACATATCTATTGCCAATTCCCGACATTGGTAACTATTTTTTTTTAAAGAAAATATTTTCTGATAAACTGCACATTTTAACCAGAATTAAACTGATAAAATAATGCTCACTTCCCTTTCTAAGTGTTTATTACAGAATAGAGCATTTTAAATATTTCTTTCATCCCAGTAGACAAAGCCCCAGGTTTCCCGTCTTCCTTCCTGTTTACAGAACTGGGCATGCTCATGAATTTTATCTAGGAGAGCGAGCCACCAATCAGCCTCTGTGCTAAGAGGAAGAGTGTTTTAATTTGAGAATTATTTTCCTGCACTCATAGGTGGGAAGTGAACTTCAGCCTAATTAGCATTTTCCAGGCTATAAGTCAAGTAAAATGTTATTTAGAGCCAATATTTGCTTGAAGTTCTTAACTTGTGGAATTCCGTTTTGTGATTCTGCTCTTAATTTTCTAACATGTTCAAAAGTAATAGCAGGTTAAAAATGGATTCACTGTTTTACACTACGCGGTAATAGTATAAATAGTATTGGAGGTTTATAAAGACATACGTCCATCTAGTCCAACCTTTTATCCCTACCCATAATGTCTGTATAACAGTTACATGTAACATAGTATGGAGGTTGTATAAGACATACTGTCATCTAAGTCCAACCTTATACCCTACCATAATGTCTGTCAACAGTTACTAGTAACATAGTATTGGGGGTTATATAAAACATACGTCCATCTAGTCCAACCTTTAACCCTACCCATAATGTCTGTATAACAGTTACATAGTACCACAGTATGGAGGTTGTATAAAGACATACGTCCATCTAGTCCAACCTTTATACCCTACCTATAATGTTCTGTATACCAGTACATAGTAACATAGTATTGGAGGTTTGTAAAAACTATTTCCATCTAGTCCAACCTTTATACCTACCCATAATGTCTGTATAACAGTTACATAGTAACATAGTATTGAGTTGTATAAAGACATATTACCATCTAGTCCAACCTTTATACCCTACCTATAATGTCCTGTATACCAGTTATAGTAACATAGTATTGGAGGTTGTATAAAGACATATTTCCATCTAGTCCAACCTTTATACCCTACCTATAATGTCTGTATACCAGTGTTACATAGTACACATGGTTTGGAGGTTGTATAAAGACATACGTCATCTAGTCCAACCTTTATAACCCTACCATAATGTCTGTATAACAGTTTACATAGTAACACAGTATTGGAGGTTGTATAAAGACAATGTCCATCTAGTCCACCTTTAACCCTACCCATAATGTCTGTTAAACATTACAGAACATATATTGAGGTTGGTATAAAGACTATCCCATCTAGTCCAACCTTTAATCCCTACCCTAATGTCTGTTTACAGTACATATTAACATAGTATTGAGGTTGTATAAAGACATACGTCCATCTAGTCCAACCTTTATACCCTAACCCATATGTCTGTATAATAGTTACATAGTAACATCGTATTGGAGGTTGTATTACAGTATTAAGGAGGAAAATATTCCTTCCTGACTCTTAAGTGCAAATCGAAATTTTCCCTGATCAACCCAAATTATGTATCAATACCATGTAACATCAACATTCTTTGTTTTTTAGAAACTTATCCAGCTTTTTTTTTTTTAAACTATCCAATGGACCTTCCATCATCACATCAATGGGAATAAAAACCCCTTCCGAGCCCCAAGACTAAACTTTTTTCTTCCAGTCCGCATGTCCTCTGACAAGCTGCAGATGATCATATCCCCACGCAAGCGCCTTTTCACTAAGTGTACTAATAGTACATTATCAATCTGTCCATCACTTCAAGCTCCCCAATCCTCTTTTTAATTAGTTGCCATTCTCTGAACCCTTTCCATTTCCAAGATTTCCCTTTTTGTACACAGGATTCCAAAATTGCACTGCATTTCCAAATGAGGCCTTACCAATGCTTGTACAAGAGGTAGAATAACATTTCCTCCCTTGAATCCATACCTATCTTTATACAAGACAATACCATGCTGGCTTGGCTGTTGCCGCCTGCACTGCTTGCTACCTTTGTTATCCACCAAAACTCCAAGATCCCTTTCCAACATGGATTCACTAACACAGAGCCATTTACTTTAATTGAAACGGAAGGACATGGCTTGTTACACGCCATTAAAGCATAAAAGCTTCTAGGTTTTTAATTCGGAAGAAAATATTAGCTCTATAAATATGAGTGTTTTTTTTTTTTTTTTTTTATTGGACAATTAATTACACTGCGAGATCTTGTAAAATAACCTTGTAAACAAGAAACGCGTTGAAACCAACCAATGGAACAGTGCGTTTACATTTTTCTATAACTCGATTCTTTCACACGTAACTGCCCCTCATCTGCCTTTTTAATCCCATGAAAGGGGGGGGGAATTCCTACGAATCCATAATTCTTCCCCAATCTGGATTTAATTTCTGCGCGCGTGCCGGCCTCCGACAGTCCCAAAACAAGTGGGAAGTTTCCCCGCTGCAGTATTTTTTACAGAAGGGAAACACAAAATAGGACTATAAATTTTATTATACGTGGGTTCCCACTACGTATCTATAACAGGCAGAAACAACGTCCTGGAACAGGTGTACAGATTGTGACCCACAAAGGAAGATACCAGGAGCAATTCCTTAAATGTGGTTTATGGATCATGTAAGATAACGGGATTTATAGACAATTGCAACGAATAATAATTTGCAAGTCCTAAACGTCTTGCTGCAGAGAACCAGACGTGTTTGCCACGAGTGAGTCCCAAAAAAAACCACCAAACCGTTCAAACAAACGTCTGCATGTTATATAATACCATCAGCCTTTCAGATCCTGCTTTGATATGGAATACTGCCCCGTCTCTTCATACATCTTCATGTGCAAAATCTTATTATCCGATTCATAAAGAAAATAAAATAGAAGGAGTAATGCCAGGGGATTTTGGACTGGACCAAGTTAAACTGTTAACTTATAATAGACCCGGCCATCGTTTTCAACTTTAACTTTCAGCAGCCGCCCTATCGCAATGTAGCTGTAACTTGGGGTTAACTAGCGCCTACAGACTGCAACCGCAGATATAAGGGAGGGAGGTTGGATTTAAACTAGTATATATCGAGATCTGGGTATAAGATGTGCAGAGCAACCTGTTAAATCCTCTTCCTCAGCTCCAGTTAAAAGCGCCTCCCCTTGGTCAAACCTAAGAATATTCGTCAGACCCTGTTTATATAATTAATATATCTAATTCAGAACGTATCATTAAAATTTGTATAAAGGACCCATCTTAGATCCCCGATTCGCCAGTTACCGGTCGCCCGGAGGTTCATCATAGGATAACCGTTATTACATAATAAAAGTTCTGCAGAAGAATTGGACTCCTCCCTTGTTCCTCTTTAATGGTCATCTGCAAATACTTCACGCTGCTTATCTGTCTCTTATCAACCTGGTAACCTTCTCTCTGCCTGATATGATCCTTTACAAAGACGTTGGCTTGACGAATGTTTTCACTTCAACCAGCAGCTGATATATTGTTATGTTATAATACAACACCATGGATTTTCTCTAGATTCCCAAATCTGTTTGGGTTTTTTTTTTTAACACCTTTGTATGCACCAATCGCAGTGAATCAGGTACAGAATGGTTTTCCCTGATAATCAAACCAGCCTTCTGAGCTCGCCACTGTTTAAAGAGATTACCGGTGGTTACCAAAGCCTTGGATAAACTAACACAACTTTTCTTTTAATCTAACACGGTCCAACCAATCAGGACAACACAAACCATAAAGGGTAGCAAACCAATCAAAATAATGGTGTGTCCATAAGAGAGTATATGCGGGCCATACACAAACCAATCCCCATCATACATTGGGGATTGGTCCAATAAAAGCCTGGCCATCTTATATAGGTACGATCGATAACTGGATCGTGAATGCGATCGTGCCCCTTTACCCATCAAGCCTTTCACACCTACATAAGATTGTACAATCTCCATACATCTTTAAAAATATCTGCAGTATTGACCCTCATATTACATCTACATTAGATTAGATGTAGATGTAGATTAACAATACAATCAAGTAAAATAAAAAAATTAAAAAAAATCTCTTATAAATTAATATTAATTACTAGTCACTGAGGGATTTCTTGCAATTTAAAAGTTTGAAGGTTTTAAAATTCCTCCTGTTGTGCGGCAGTGGGTCTGTACAAATCGATTTGCCCAAATACCACTTTGCACCCAGTAATTTAAAGGGCAGTAAAGCGTAAAATCGAATTTATAGAGAAATGATACAGTCCTCATTTAAACACCGATATCTGCAGTATTTAATAAAAGGAAAGTTTTTTAACAGTAATTAGCTATTTCCACTAGGTGAAGAAGATAATAATGATCATGACTAACAGAGCAGGTAGGTATCTATTTAATAACTGACAAAAAAACGTGTTCCAGCTGATTGAGGCTGAAAAGGCGTTACGTTGTAATAAAAATCGCCTCTCATATTAGAACATATAATACTAAAACCACCAGGGATATAACTAACATTCACCAACGTAGAATGGAGAATTAAAGTGGGTAACAACAGATCAAATGGGAAAGACCTTCAGAACCATCAGATTCTCCCTTGCCTGTGGGTCGGGGATGGTAATAGGATTTCACAACTTCTCTCTTGTTCTTTTTATCCGCCTGACGGATGTTCTTTTTAGAACATCTCCTGCTCTGTGTAACGTGGGAGACAAAGCAGTTTACTGGCTGTGAATAATTCATATATTTTGTGTTGGGGAAACATTTTGACAGCTCCCGTCAATTCTCGTTTAGCTGGAGTGCACAGAAGGAGTTCAGATCTCTTTTGTTACGGTGCTTAAACCTTTCGGACGCATTACAGCTGTTTACTTTTAAAGAGCTCCCCTTGATATAATTAATACCTGGACTTTAACATAGTACATAGAGTAACTAGTATTAAGGTTGAATAAAGACATTCGTCCATCAAGTCCAACTAAATACAGTACGTTTTGAGCACACACACACCTTGGGTTAGCAAGAAAGTTTTTTCAACTATCAGGAACAATGGTGATCTAGTTCACCACAATCATATCATAGGGAGCAGCAGGCAATTAACTTCAAATCAACCAATGAGATCTGATATCAGGATAGGCAAAAAAAATGACATCACAAATCTGAATATAAAAAAAAATCTACCGTAGATGCAAACAATTAAACTGCTTTATATTTTCTGCTGCTAAGACGTATTATCTAGATGCACTTCTGTACAACATTCACAGTTAATTGTGTGACGATTCCAATACTGGTGGAACTGGAAATGATCAAAAAAAAGTAACAAAATAATAAACAAAATTATAAAACAAAATAAAATTGATAATTCCAAAACACCCATTAAAACGAAGGGAAAGCAACTAAACATTTGTAACCTAAATCTTGAATAAAGTTTATTTTTCTTCAAATCGCATGTAACCAATCGTGCATTTGTAAACTAAATCTGAAACTTTCTTCCCAGCAGGCAAAGCTTCTGTTGTCTGCCCCTCCCTATTTTTACGGTCCAAGCAGCTCAGTGTCTTATATCAGATAGAGGGAAAGTAGCTGGTCCAATCAGCTGAGTTGTTTCCCTCTGAGCTAAGTGAGTAAGGTATTTGAACTGTTTACTTTATAAAGATTTTCAGGCCTTTATAATGGATGTTGTTTTGTCAAGAATGCACATGAAAGACCAGAAAACATCAAGTAACTGAGGACGAGCACAATCCCACGCGTTTTGAAATGAAATGTATTTTGTGTGCGATTTTTCTCCTAACGGACATCTATTCAGTCCCGTTCTAAAAAGGCATTTTTCCCACCTTTACTGCATTTCAAATCGCATTATAGTGTGACCTTGCGTGCGATTGAAAAACAGATTCCGTAAGATCCAACTCAACGCATAGTGGGGAACGGTTGTCGCGAATATCTATTGCGGTTCGTAAAACCATGCGCATATAAAACTGGATAAAAACGCGCACAGGGCGGGACCAGCCCTAATAGACGATAAACTTAAACCCCTTACTGATATGTGTTTGGGACAATGTAAAAAATATCCAATCCCAAGCACCTCAAAACATTTCCATGCTGTCAGAAATCAGAGATAAGCACAGGGCAGCTCCCAGACGTGAAAGCTTTTTCATTAGGAACTCTATTGGTTTAGTAGGCAGTCACTGTGCCCTTAGGCTAGAAAATTGTTTCGTGATCTCCTATCCCCTCTGTCTCTTTTTTTTTTCTTTCTATTAAAATGTGATCCAGGAACGCGTAATAAATTATAAAGGGGCCATAAAGCTTTCAGCTGAACAGCCACTACGCGCACAAACTGCTAATATGCGGATTCCAAATAAGACAATTTGTGATTGAAATAAAAGAGACTGAAGAGGAGTACGGACAGAATGTCCAGTTTAACAGTCCGGGGAAGGAGGGGGGATATCATCGTTTGGTCTGACGGAGCTACTAACTAACTGCTGCTGTCACATGTCACCTAACCTAACCTAAACTGTCACGTCTCCTTCTAATCAAAAGGAAAGTATGAGTTCATCCCATCAATGATGAATTCTTGTAATACTCACCAGCTGTACCAATCCAAGGCAACTCCTATCCCAACAATCACATATGCAAACATTGTCACCTGCACCGCAAACAAATGCTGTCTACATCGTATATCTGTAGCTGTCATCTATGTCTATCTCTATTGGCTGTTACATGTCAAGCCTCAATCTATCGTCTCATCAAATGAAGAAACTATGTCTGTCCGTCCATCTAGTATTATCACCTGTCTCTTTGTCTATTGGTAATTACTAGTATTGGTAATTATCTTCTTTTTTTTTGCATGAGATCTGAGATGTATTAACATACTCGTGGGCCGTACAAGAAGGGACAGCATGTGTGGCTATTAGCCAGTAATGGGAACACAGTACCTAATGTAACATATTACAACCTAAGACATAATAAGCAATTATAAAGTGATACGATAATAGAGACAGCAAAGGATTTCTCATGGATACTTACTCCTTAAAAATAAACACCCTTGTAACCGGTTTTACGTACTGACGTGTAATGTAATTAAATTAATGGCACCAATATTACACACATAGCAATGGGACAAAAAAAAACAGTAAGAATTAAATCCAGCGTATCCAGCGTCAAGCCGTGAATGGACATGTCTGAATATGACGACCTTGCACCGATGATACAAGTTACATTGGTAACTTTCCTCTTCTTCCTAGCCCAGAGCACCATTTTCCATCTGTTCACAAGGGTTGCTGTATATAATTGTGTGGACAACCATTATAAGCACATACGTAGCTCGGGGACACATAGCACCAAAAACAGCCTACCGGGGGGGATTGTCTTTTAAGACACATGATCTGAATGAAATGATGGCGCAGACCTTCCAGTGAAAATCCGAACCTGCTAAACAAATGGTTAACAAGCACCTACGGGTCCTATCAATCACTATTATTACCTCATCTTGCAGGCCCATATATCATGTTACAGGAATTCTGCGCCTAGCCAACGGAGTCCTAGAAATCTTCGAATCCAACATTGTTAGTAATGAGGTTAACAGCTGTCCCTCTTCTTCGATGCCTTCTTAACCATGCAAAGTAAATCCAATGATTAGATACACAACGCGTATGGCTAGATCTCCTTCTAAATGTATTACACCGTGTACTTTTTTTGTTGCCCACTTACCCCCCCCCCCCCCGGTACAAAAAATGAATTATATAGATTATACACCACAAAACTATAATTACACTTTCAGGAAACAGCGGAAATGATTGGTAGAATGTGAATATCCTAATAAAAATCTTATTTCCCCCCGGTGAGAATCAATTTTAAATCCACATTCAGCCGGTTACTTTGCCTCTGCTGCGGGACTGATTACCCTAGGTGTTAGCAATTAAAATGGTGGTGTGGTGTTTGGTGTGTGTTTGTGTTGCGATGTGTGTGTGTGTGGCGAGGGATGACCTTAGCGTATTATTCATTTCCTTTGGGAGAACCCAGGCAGAGCACCTATACAAACTTTTCCGTTTATAAGAAAGTTCATGTTTTATGGGATAAGTGTTTTCTCGGACACAGAATGCTGGGAATTGTAGTTCACGGCACCGTGAAAGGATTTCAGCAGTGAGGGCACAAGAAGGGACAGTGTTCCCTAGATGGAACACTGTTTAACTGGAGTAGTATACAGTAAATCATGTTCATTGTATATTTTAATTTAATTCATCCAATAACCTCCACCAAAAAAAAAAGAAAAAACATCCTTATAGGTGCCAATACTCTTTCTCTCCTCCTAAATCCGACTCTCTCCATAGGGAAGACATTTGAATTGGCTAATTCTGAAAGTGGCAATCCCAGTATAGCAATACAGTACAATGTGCTTGACTTGTTTTTAGATTATACATTGCGCATTTCGGACTTCCGTTTAGACTAAGTCACAACTTACCTTTATGAGGGAACTGGAACAGTTCAGCAACTGTTGAAAACCAACATAGCCATAAGGTATCAGCTGTAACCCACACCTAGGGCAAGCCAGCAATTGTTTTACAAACCCTTCTTTCTCTCGCTTACACAGAGAATGCATAGAAAGTTTTTGGAGCGGAGAGACTTGCATTAAATGCTTAACTATTCTCTCCCTGGGTTTCAGACAACAGCTTTCCCGCACCGATCTTTGCGTTTATTCAAAAATATGCCAGAAATTTAAAAAATTTTTTTCAAAATATTGCAACGTGTTGACCAATTTCTAATTCTAAAGATTGTGCAAAAAACCAAAATCAAATCAAAAAAAAACTAACAAAACATTGTTGTGGGGACCCAAAACAACAAAGTATTTATATCAACACCCCAACCCGATTATGTTTATTCTTTTTGCCTTTTTCATGAAAGTGCAACGATTATAGAAAATCCATCGTTTCGAAAATATTTGTCCAATAGTTACACACAAACCAGTAAATAACACGCTCGGAAATAAGAATATCATTAATTAGGGTGTCGGAGAGACGCGAGTATTTACAATAATGTGTTATCATCTTAGGACAGGACGTGATTCCTTTTATCTATAAAACTTTCTCTGTCTACATTTTTAGGAAACACCCCAAAGTAGAGAATTAATCGCTTTTCCCCCAGACACATATACACACAAACATTTGCCACATCCTTCGACCATTTAGACTATGAGATTGACCCCACTGTCCTAAAAACCCTATAAAATGACCCAGTTCGATTCCACTGCCACCCAGAAGGGCTGATCTGCTGCCTCGTGGCCTGAAAAACAAATTAAACACTTGTACCCAGATCATTGTAAACTCTCGCACACACAATCTCATAGTCATCAAAAGGCATAGTCAGACCTAACGCCTGTGTAATAATCACCCCACCCGCTCATAATATCTTCATATAAACCGATATAGGGTTGAACATCCATTATGGACAGTAAAGGATGCAAAAAATCCATTCTACTCAAACACAATAGACACAGATATTCCACTTTGCACATGTCATTGTTAAGCACAATATCAACAAATGGGTGCGATAGTTGCTACCATGCGTCCCCCAAAATGATTCCACGAGTTTTTGGCTTCAGACTGTGTCATAAATTTTAATTGGTTGGGGGTTCCCTATTCGCAAAGCTACGCCCCTCTATTTAGAACCTCGGACAGTGCTGCAGACCCAAATAAACAGGATTTCTAGGCGACATGACATGTCAGGGAACGAGTGAATTGGCTGCAGGCGATTATCCTTCTAAGTGCTAGTAAAAGTCCGACGCCTGGAAGATTACAAGGGGCTTAAAACTGATTAGGCAGAAAATCCGCATATTCCCACTGTGAATGGGAAACTCCTTCTACCTGTCCATACAACCCTGTTCGCCCAAGCCACGACCAACCTGATAACACAATGTCCCACTATCTCTACTATGTTACTTACATGTGGCGCTTGGCCACAGAAAGGAAGACAGGCGCATTAGACTGAAACACTGAGACAGACGCAGACAGATTGACAAAACAAGTGGAGATCAAACAAGATAGTGAATATAGACAGGTGACAGGTACTATTGTTAATTGCAGAGGGTTTTCGACACCATTAGTACACGCTGCAGTTCATTTTGTTAATCGGCAATCACGATCTATTTCCCGTCCCGACCCTATTACAGGTTTTCGTATAAGGAATCTACACGTGAACAGGACGCAACGACAGAACTCACAGATATTTTCAAAGACATGAGACGGTTGGCTTATTTTTTAACTATAACACAGACCAGATAGGTCACGACTACTGACAGATCTCTGTCAGGAAATCTACTGGTTGGTGTAAAGGGAACATTAAAATGAAAGGTAAAAATAATAAATATAAGAAGACAATTCCCTTTGGGAGCTGTGGAGAAGGAAGGGTTAAAAGGCCTGCAGGGAGGGTAATGAGAAAAGCAAAAGCAACTTATGTGCTGTGATCTGTTGGCCTAGCTGGGGGGTCGGGCCCTGGTGTTGCCAAGTTTAGGGGGGAGGGTGGGATTCAGCTGTACATGCAGCTCCCAGGCGACACGTGCAAGAGAAATGTAAGGGTTAATCATTCTCTGGGAGAGAAGACAGGGGTGCGCTCAGGGCCCCATCCCTCAGTGTACCAGCCGCTTGGGCGTGTGAGATGAGCCTGGAGTTTCATTGTCAGCACAACTTTCTACTGCGCTGGGAAGCTAAGGGGCTGACACAGGGAACTCAAGCCCCCCCCGTGGTTGGTTGAAGAGACCTGAAGCTGGTAGGGACTCCGTGCCGCTGGGAAATAAGGTTGGACACGGACCACACGCCCCCCCCTGGTGTGGAGAGGGAGAAACTGCAGCTGGATAGGGATCCCCCTGGGAAGATAGGAATGACACTGGACACCACTGCCCCCCCTGGTTGTTGGAGCGGGAAGTGCAGCTTGATAGGGATCTCATGCCTGGGAAGAATAAGGGAATGACACTGGACACACTGCCCCCCCCGTGGTTGGTTGGAGAGGGGAAGTGCAGTCTGCACTTGGGAACTTCCCCTTCCCCGGAGTGGGGGAGCAGGAAGATTCCACAGGCTTCTGGGACCCCCCCAATGACACTAATAAAAACAGGATTCCCCCCCTGGCACTGCCACACTGTGCCTGAGTGGAGATGCAAACACGTGTGTTACGAAGGATTACCCCCTGCAGTGCTGGCAGACAGTGTGGTAATGGGTCCCAGCCACGAAGCTGGACTGGTGATGGTATCATCCCATGGGGGGCCGCCGGTCACCTGACAACATTAACCCGCTGATGTCCCTTCCAACGACCTCCCAGTTACCTCGACCGGTCTCCGTGAAGGGTCCAGGTCGGGGGGTACGGATTGTAACAATTTTGTTTCGAGTGCCCGATGGGTGGGGTGTTGGACGCCACGTGGCTGTAGGTTCGCAACATGTTCCTCCAGCATCCCGTTCAGCCAGTTGACCGAGATGATAAGGGTGGTGGCGGGGAAGCATACGGGGGAGGGCACAGGGTGGGATCGGGTGGGGGTAGTACTAAGGGACCCGAATAGAACAGACACACATGGGACCGGTGTCATCTGATGACAGTGTAACCCAGTGCCTCAATGTACCAGTACCATTCAAACAGTGTCCTGTGCCATAAGTGTACACCTTGGCCACCATTATTAGGTACAGTGCCATCAAAGAGTGTGCCGGTTGCCATCAGTGTACCAGTGCCGTCGTACAGTGTCATCAGTTGTCATCATACTGTGTACCAGTGCCATACTGGTACCGTGTCCATCATACTTTACAGTCACCAGTGCCACGCCAAAGTAGGCGCCATAAGGCCAGCGGTGACCAAGTCAAATTCAATTACCTCATTCCAGGACCGTCCATACGCCGGACAGTGTAACTGCTACCACAGTGTCATACAGTGTTCCGTTGCCATAACAGTGTATACCAGCGGTACAGGCTCACCAGTGACCATCACTTACAGGTGTACCAGTGCCATACATGTACAGTGTCATCATACAGTTGGTACCATTGTCATATATACAGTGGTCCACACACAATAAGCTATACTCTCATACTGTACTGTCTAAGGGAAACACTATGGCAGCTCCCACCCATATGTATACATATAAATATACAGAGAAGAAATGTTCTGTACACAAAATAAGCTATACCCTCATACTGTACTGTCTAAGGGAAACGCTATGGCAGCTCCCACCCATATGTATAAATATAAATACACAGTGAAGGAATATTCTGTACACAAAATAAGCTATACCCTCATACTGTACTGTCTAAGGGAAACAATATGGCAGCTCCCACTTATAAAGCGTACCCTCATCTATTCTTATACACATTGCATACTCTCGCTATATTAATTAGAAGGGAAAACAATCTACAGTTGACATTTAAACGTCATTATGGACCCCCCCAAAAGGATTTTGTGTTAGTAAAAGGATTTTAACCAGCTGTATCTGAGCTGTGATTATTGACATTTCCTTTTCTTTACTTTCCCTTAGAATCTAACACACTACATGAAAACGCACCTCGGATTCCAGCCGCCCCATTTTTGAAGGCGCATTATTATTTATAATGTCGTATTCATTTTGTTTTCCATTCTGCATCATTAACAAGTCTATGTGAACAACATCAAAGGACACTGCTCCCAAACATATCGTGTGCTTAATAAATGGCAAATAATTGGAATATGATTAATCGTGTATGCTTTAGATATCCTTGTATGTCTAGTTCAAAAAATAATACAAAAATGCAAATATTCCTTTAACACACCACCAAGAACAGGAAGACGTGTTCACACATATTATTTCCATGATTTACAGGGGAACTCCAGTCGAATATACATTTAACCCTAAATTACAGCTAAGACTGTTCTGATTAATAAAATATTAAGACTTGCCAATGTCAGCCAGCCGTGCAAGGAACACACAATAAAACCTGTCAGTGCGGAAACACCCTCCTGTAGCCCATTGGTCTTGCACACGCTCAGTATAACTCTCCTAGGATAAATCAAATACTGTGTATTTCATTGTGATAAAGGGAATATTTCATTGATTTTAAAGGATATATTTAATTGGTTGGTAATATACAGAGAAAGACAAGTGTTCTTTCATTTAAACCTTTTTTATTTAGCAGTCGTAGTAAGTAAGTCTGGGTAGGTACACACCATTCAATTTGTCGTACCAACTGGCCGATATTACCAGGTATAAGTCAGTCGACCAGAAAAATTGGAGGGTGTTTTTGCGGGAGGAAGTGACCAATCCCCGTTGCCCGTCTGTCTTGATCGGACGATGGGATATGTTGGAAAATAACGGCCGATTGTCCGGTTCCCTATGAACCACTCGAATGGCCACGGCTACTTTTGCCGCAACTGACAGTGATTCGTCCTGGCTGACAGTGTGATGGTGTGTAACCAGCCTAAGAAGTATTTTGCAAAGCGAGTAGCACATGAAGTTTTGCGCACCATGACATCAAAAGATGCTGATGACATGAACGGACCATTGCCACTTACTGAAACGATGATGTCATACTGCTTGGCAGCATTTCTAAGACTGGACAATTTAGCAAGAGGAAGCGACATGTGGAACTTTTCATCAAATACATCGCATTACATACGTAATATGAAATAAAAAAAAAAAAACAAAGCCTCCATAATAATTCATTCACAGCAAATCCAAAATCCCAACTGTGCATCTCACAATTAAGGCTTTTTCTACATTTCCTTCTTATGAATTGAAAGAAACATTCACATTTAAATGAAACAGATCTGTCTAGATGAATAGGGTCCTTGATAATATACATTACCCTAAGAAAAGGTGGACAGTTCCACTGAATATGGGTTTTATTTTCTATCATTGTAAAGTGAAGTATTTCCAAACAAAACGATATGTAAAATCGGAGTTGCCTTTTTTAAGGTGCCGCGTGGCTGATGAATGGCTCAATCAGATATAATACATTTTACATTTCTTCATAATAGAAAATTAGTCGCTTCCATTGAAAAAAATACAAACAGTGAGAAGGGGATTTGAAATGTTGGAGCAAAAAAGAAACAAGAATTTCTGGGGCATCGGGTCTTACTGTATCAGATGATGTCACTTTAACTTATGCATGATTAGATGATGTAGCATGCTCCCGTGACATCATAGGGGATCACATGATCTTCTCTCACTTATATCTTTCAAACACAAACTATTCTCAAGTCCAGAAGTGGGTCAATGTTGGGTAATCTACTAGAAAAGGTGCAGCCCCATAAAATTCGAGGATTGGTTTATAGAAATTCAAAAATCTTTATTATAACAATTAACAATCACCTAAAACCTGCTCCTCCCCCACCACACCCCCTCCCACTCGGACTGTTTTACAATATGTTAAGTTTTGCAAATTATACATATCTATTGCCAATTCCCGGACAATTGGTAACTATTTTTTTTTAAAGAAAATATTTCTGATAAACTGCACATTTTAACCAGAAATTAAACTGATTAAAATAATGCATCACTTCCCTTTCTAAGTGATTTATTTACAGAAATAGAGCATTTTAAATATTTCTTTCATCCCAGTAGACAAAGCCCCAGGTTTCCGCCTTCTTCCCTGTTTTACAGACTGGGCATGCTCAGTGAATTTTATCTAGGGAGAGCGAGCCATCCAATCAGCCTCTGTGCTAAGAGGAAGAGGTGTTTAATTTAGAGAATTATTTTCCTGCACTCATAATGGTGGGAAGTGAAACTTCAGCCTAATTAGCAGTTTCCAGGCTATAAGTCAAGTAAAATGTTATTTAGCCAAATATTTGCTTGAAGTTCTTAACTTGTGGAATTCCCGTTTTGTGATTCTGCCTTTAATATTTCTAACATGTTCAAAAGTAATAGCAGGTATAAAAATGGATTCACTGTGTTACACTACACGGTAATTAGTATGAATAGTATTGGAGGTTGTATAAAAGACATAGTCCATTAGTCCAACCTTTATACCCTACCCATAATGTCTGTATAACAGTTACATAGTACATAGTATTGGAGGTTGATAAAGACATACGTCCATCTAGTCCAACCTTATACCCTACCCAATGCTGTATAACAGTTACATAGTAACATAGTTGGAGGTTTATAAAGACATACGTCCATCTAGTCAACCTTTATACCTACCATAATGTCTGTATAAACAGTACATAGTAACATAGTATTGGAGGTTGTATAAAAAGACAAGTCCCTAGTCCAACCTTTAACCCTACCATAGTGTCTGTATACCAGTTAAATAGTAACATAGTATTGGAGGTTGTATAAAGACATAATCCATCTGTCCAACCTTTATACCCTACCCATAATGTCTGTATAACAGTTACATAGTAACATAGTATGGAGGTTGTATAAAGACATACGTCCATCTAGTCCAACCTTTATACCCACCCATAATCTGTCTAACCAGTTAGTAACATAGTATTGGGGGTTATAAAGACATAAGTCCTCTAGTCCAACCTTTATACCCTACCCATAATGTCTGTATAACAGTTACATAGTAACATAGTATTGGAGTTGTATAAAGACATAGTCATCTAGTCCAACCTTTATACCCTACCATAATGTCTGTTAACACGTTAATAGTAACATAGTATTGGAGGTTGTATAAAGACATATCCATCTAGTCCAACCTTTATACCCTACCCATAATGTCTGAAACAGTTACATAGTAACATAGTTTGGAGGGTGTATAAAGACATATTCCATCTAGGCCAACCTTTATACCTACCTAAATGTCTGTATACAGTTACATAGTAACATAGTATTGGAGGTTGTTAAAGACATATCCATCTAGTCCAACCTTTATACCCTACCTATAATGTCTGTATACAGTTACATAGTAACATAGTATTGGAGGGTATAAAGACATACTCCATCTAGTCCAACCTTTATACCCTACCATAATGTCTGTATAACAGTTACATAGTAACATAGTATTGGAGGTTGTATAAAGACATACGTCCATCTAGTCCAACCTTTATACCCTACCCATAATGTCTGTATAACAGTTAATAGTAACATAGTATTGGAGGTTTTGTTATAAAGACATAGTTCCATTAGTCCAACCTTTATACCCTACCCATATGTCTGTATAACAGTTAATAGTAACATAGTATTGGAGGTTGTATAAAGACATAGTCCATCTAGTCCAACCTTATACCCTACCTATAAGTCTGTATACAGTTACATAGTAACATAGTATTGGAGGTTGTATAAAGACATAGTCCATCTAGTCCAACCTTTATACCCTACCCATAATGTCTGTTATACAGTTACATGTAACATAGTATGGAGGTTGTATAAAGACATACGTCCATCTAGTCCAACCTTTATACCCTACCCATAATGTCTGTATAACAGTTACATAGTAACATAGTATTGGAGGTGTATAAAGACATACGTCCATCTAGTCCAACCTTTATACCCTACCCATAATGTCTGTATAACAGTTACATAGTAACATAGTTATGGAGGTTGTATAAAGACATACGTCCATCTAGTCCAACCTTATACCCTACCCATAATGATCTGTATAACAGTTACATAGTAACATAGTATTGGAGGTTGTATAAAGACATTACGTCAATATAGTTCAACCTTATACCCTACCCATAATGTCTGTATAACAGTTACATTAACATAGTATTGGAGGTTGTATAAAGACATACGTCCATCTAGTCCAACCTTTATACCCTACCCATAATGTCTGTATAACAAGTTACAGTAACATAGTATTGGAGGTTGTATAAAGACATACGTCCATCTAGTCCAACCTTTATACCCTACCCATAATGTCTGATAACAGTTACATGTAACATAGTATTGGAGGTGTATAAAGACAATACGTCCATCTAGTCCAACCTTTATACCCTACCCATAATGTCTGTATAAAGTTACATAGTACATAGTATTGGAGGTTGTATAAAGACATACGTCCATCTGTCCAACCTTTATACCCTACCCATAATGTCTGTATAACAGTTACATAGTAACATAGTATTGGAGGTTGTATAAAGACATACGTCCATCTAGTCCAACCTTTATACCTACCCATAATGTCTGTATAACAGTTACATAGTAACATAGTATTGGAGGTTGTATAAAGACATACGTCCATCTAGCAACCTTTATACCCTACCCATAATGTTGTATAACAGTTACATATACATAGTATTGGAGGTTGGATAAAGCATACGTCCATCTAATCCAACCTTTATACCCTACCCTAATGTCTGTATAACAGTTAATAGTAACATAGTTATTGGAGGTTGTTATAAGAACATATGTCCATCTAGTCCAACCTTTTTACCATACCCATAATGCCTGTCTAACAGTTACATAGTAACATAGTAATGGAGGTTGTATAAAGACATACGTCCATCTAGTCCAACATTTATACCCTACCCATAATGTCTGTCTAGCAGTTACATAGTAACATAGTATTGGAGGTTGTATAAAGACCTACGTCCATCTAGTCCAACCTTTATATTCTACCCATAATGTCTGTATAACAGTTACATAGTAACATAGTATTGGAGGTTGTATAAAGACCTACGTCCATCTAGTCCAACCTTTATACCCTTCCCATAATGTCTGTCTAACAGTTACATAGTAACATAGAATTGGAGGTTGTATAAAGACATACGTCCATCTACTCCAACCTTTATACCCTACCCATAATGTCTGTATGACTGTTACATAGTAACATAGTATTGAAGGTTGTATAAAGACCTACTTTCATCTAGTCCAACCTTTATACCCTAAACCTATCTGTCTGTATACCAGTTACATAGTAACATAGTATTGGAGGTTGTATAAAGACATATTCCATCTAGTCCAACTTTAACCCTACCTATAATGTCTGTATACCAGTTACATACTAACATAGTATTGGAGGTTGTATAAAGACATACGTCCATCTAGTCCAACCTTTATACCCTACCCTTAATGTCTGTATACAGTTACATAGTAACAAGTATTGGAGGTTGTATAAAGACATATCGCCATCTAGTCCAACCTTTATACCCTACCCATAATGTCTGTATAACAGTTACATAGTAACATAGTATTGGAGGTTGTATAAGACATACGTCCATCTAGTCCAACCTTTATACCCTACCCATAATGTCTGTATACAGTTACATATAACATAGTATTGGAGGTTGTATAAAGACATCGTCCATCTAGTCCAACCTTTATACCCTACCCATATGGGTGTCGGTGTATATGTTACTCGTCACTCTAGTATTGGAGGTTGTATTACAGTATTAAGGAGGAAAAATTCCTTCCTGACTCTAAGTGGCAATCAGAAATTTCCCTGGATCAACTCCAAATTTATGTATCAATACCAGTAACATGCAACATTCTTTGTTTTTTAGAAACGTATCCAGCTTTTTTTTTTTTAAACTATCCAATGGACCTTCCATCATCACATCCAATGGGAAATAAAAACCCTTCCGAGCCCCAAGACTAAACTTATTTTCTTCCAGTGTCCGCATGTCCTCTGACAATGCTGCAGATGATCATATCCCCACGCAAGCGCCTTTTCACTAAGTGTACATAATAGTAACTTATCCAATCTGTCATCATATTCAAGCTCCCCCAATCCTCTTTTTAATTAGTTGCCATTCTCTGAACCCTTTCCATTTCCAAGATGTCCTTTTTGTACACAGGATTCCAAAATTGCACTGCATATTCCAAATGAGGCCTTACCAATGCTTTGTAAAGAGGTAGAATAACATTTTCCTCCCTTGAATCCATACCTCTCTTTATACAAGACAATACCATGCTGGCTTTGGCTGTTGCCGCCTGGCACTGCTTGCTACCTTTGTTATCCACCAAAACTCCAAGATCCCTTTCCAACATGGATTCACTAAACACAGAGCCATTTACTTTAATTGAAACTGAAGGACCATGGCTTGTTTAACAGCCATTAAAAGCCATAAAAGCTCTAGGTTTTTAATTCGAGAAGAAAATTAGCCTCTAATAAATATGAGTGTTTTTTTTTTTGTTTTTTTTTTACTGGGACAATTAATTACCTGCGAGATCTTGTAAAATAACCTTGTAAACAAAGAAACGCGTTGAAACCACCAATGGAACAGTGCGTTTACATTTTCTATAACTCGATTCTTTCACAGTAACTGCCCCTCATCTGCCTTTTTAATATCCCATGAAAGGGGGGGGGGAATTCCTACGAATCCATAAATTCTTCCCCAATCTGGATTTAATTTCTGCGCGCGTGCCGGCCTCTCGACAGTCCAAAACAAGTGGGAAGTTTCCCCGCTGCAGTATTTTTTACAGAAGGGAACACAAAATAGGACTATAAATGTTTATTATACGTGGGTTCCCACTACGTACCTATAACGGGCAGAACACAGGTCCTGGAACAGGTGACAGATTGTGACCCACAAAGGAAGATACAAGGAGCAATTCCTTTAAATGTGGTTTATGGATCATGTAAGAATACGGGATTAAGACAATTTGCACGAATAATAATTTTGCAAGTCCTGAAACGTCTTGCTGCAGAGAACCAGACTGTTTGCCACGATGAGTCCCAAAAAAAACCACCAAACCGTTCAAACAAACGTCTGCATGTTAATTACCCATCAGCCTTTCAAGATCCTGCCTTTGATATGGAAATACTGCCCCGTCTCTTCATACATCTTCATGTGCAGAAATCTTTATCCGATTCATAAAGAAAATAAAATAGAAGGAGTAATGCCAGGGGGATTTTGGGAACTGGACCAATGTTAAACTGTTAACTTATAATAGACCCGGCCAATCGTTTTCAACTTTAACTTTCAGCAGCCGCCCTATCGCAATGTAGCTGTAACTTTGGGGTAACTAGCGCCTACAGACTGCACCGCAGATATAAGGGAGGGAGGTTGGATTTTAAACTAGTATATATCGAGATCTGGGGTATTAAGATGTGCAGAGCAACCTGTTAAATCCTCTTCCTCAGGCTCCAGTTAAAAGCGCCTCCCAGTGGTCAAACCTAAGAATGATTCGTCAGACCCTGTTTAATATTAAATTAATATATCTAATTCAGAACGTATCATTAAAATTTGTTATAAAGGACCCATCTTAGATCCCCGATTCGGACAGTTACCGGTCGCCCGGAGGTTCATAGGAGTAACCGTTATTACAGAATAAAAGTTCTGCAGAAGAATTCGGACCCTCCCTTGTTCTCTCTTTAATGGTCCATCTGCAAATACTTTCACTGCTGCTTATCTGTCTCTTATCAGACCTGGTACCTCTCTCTGCCTGATATGATCCTTTACAAAGACGTTGGCTTGACAGAATGTTTCACTTCAAACCCAGCAGCTGATATATTTTGTTATGTTATAATACAACAGCCATGGATTTCTTAGCTAATTCACAAATGCTGTTTGGGTTTTTTTTTTTTACCTTTGTAATGAACCAATCGCAGTGAATCAGGGTACAGAATGGTTTCCCTGATAATCAGAACCAGCCTTCTGAGCTCGCCACTTGTTAAAGAGATGGAACCGGGTGGTACCAAAGAACTTGGATAAACTTACACAACTTGCTTTCTAATCTAACACGGTCCAACCAATCAGGAACAACACAAACCATAAAGGGTTAAAAACCAATCAAAAAATATGTGTGTCCATAATAGAGTATATAGCGGGCCATACACAAACCAATCCCCATCATACATTTGGGATTGGTCCAATAAAAGCCTGGCCATCTTATGATATGGTACGATCGATAACTGGATCGTGAATGCGATCGTGCCCCTTTACCCATCAAGCCTTTCACACCTTACAATAAGATTGTACAATCTCCATACAATCTTTTAAAATAATCTGCAGTAAATTGAGCCCTCATATTACAATCTACATTAGATTAGATGTAGATTAGATTAACAATACAATCAAGTAAAATAAAAAAATTAAAAAAAATCTCTTATAAATTAATATTAATTACTAGTCACTGAGGGATTTCTTGGCAATTTAAAAGTTTTTGAAGGTTTTAAAATTCCTTCCTGTTGGTGGCGCCAGTGGGTCTAGTAACAAATGCAGATTTGCCCAAATACCACTTTGCTACCCAGTAATTTAAAGGGCAGTAAAGCCGTAAAAATCGGAATTTATAGAGAAATGATAACAGTCCCATTTAAACACCGATATCTGCAGTATTTAATAAAAGGAAAGTTTTTTACAGTAATTAGCTATTTCCCTAGGTGAGAGAGATTATAATGATCATGACTAACAGAAGCAGGTAGGTATCTATTTAATAACTGACAAAAAAACGTGTTCCAGCTGATTGAGGCTGAAAAGGCGTTACGTTAGTAATAAAAATCGACTCCTCATATTAGAACATATAAATACTAAAACCACCAGGGGATATAACTAACATTTCACCGTAGAAATGGGAGAATTAAAGTGGGTAACAGACAGATCAAATGGGAAAGAACTTCAGAACCATCAGATTCTCCCTTGCCTGTGGGTCGGGGATGGTAATAGGATTTCACACGATCTCTCTTGTTCTTTTTATCCGCCTGACGGATGTTCTGTTTAGAACAGTCTCCTGCTCTGTGTACAGTAGGAGAGACAAAGCAGTTTACTGGCTGTGAATAATTCATATATTTTGTTGTTTGGGGAAACATTTTGACAGCTCCCGTCAATTCTCGTTTAGCTGGAGTGCACAGAAGGAGTTCAGATCTCTTTTGTTACGGTGCTTTAAAACCTTTCGGACGCATTACAGCTGTTTACTTTTAAAGAGCATCCCCTTGATATAATTAATACCTGGACTTTAACATAGTAACATAGTAACATAGTAATTAAGGTTGAATAAAGACATTCGTCCATCAAGTCCAACTAAATACAGAAAGTACGTTTTGAGCACACACACACCTTGGGATTAGCAAGAAAGTTTTTTCAAACTATCAGGAACAAATGGTGATCTAGTTCAACCAATCATATCACTAGGAGCAGCAGGCAATTAACTTCAAATCAACCAATGAGATCTGATATCAGGATAGGCAAAAAAAAATGACATCACAAGATCTGGAATATAAAAAATAAAATCTACACGTAAGATGCAACAATTAAAATGCTTGATATTTTCTGCTGCATAAAGACGTATGATCTAGATGCACTTCTGTACAACATTCACAGTTAATTGTGTGAACGATTCCAATACTGGTGGAACTGGAAATGATACAAAAAAAAGTAACAAAATAATAAACAAAATTAATAAAACAAAATAAATTGGATAATTCCAAAACACCCATTAAAACGAAGGGAAAGCAACATAAACATTTGTAAACCTAAATCTGAATAAAGTTTATTTTTCTTCAAATCGACATGAACCAAATCGTGCATTTGTAAACCTAAATCTGAAACTTTCTTCCCAGCAGGCAAAGCTTCTGTTGTCTGCCCCCTCCCTGATTTTACGGTCCAAGCATGCTCAGTGTCTTATATCCAGAGAGAGGGAAAGTAGCTGTCCAATCAGCTGAGTTGTTTCCCTCTGAGCTAAGTGGAGTAAGGTGTTTGGACTGTTTACTTTAATTAAAGATTTTCAGGCCTTTATAATGGATGTTGTTTTGTCAAGAATGCACATAGAAAGACCAGAAAAACATCAGTAACTGAGGAACGAGCACAGTCCCACGCGTTTTGAAATGAAATGTATTTTGTGTGCGATTTTTCTCCTAACGGACATGCGTATTCAGTCCCGTTCTAAAAAGGCATTTTCCCAGCCTTTACTGCATTTCAAATCGCATTATAGTGTGACATTGCGTGCGATTGAAAAACAGATTCCGTAAGATCCAACTCAATGCATGGAGTGGGGAACGGTTGTCGCGAATATCTATTGCGGTTCGTAAAACGCATGCGCATAGAAAACTGGATAAAACGCGCACAGGGCGGGACCAGCCCTAATAGACTGATAAAACTTTATAACCCCTTAACTGATGATGTGTATTGGGACAATGTAAAAAATATCCAATCCCCAAGCACCTCAAAACATTTCCAATGCTGTCAGAAATCAGAGATAAGCACAGGGGCAGCTCCCAGACAGTGAAAGCTTTTCATTAGGAAGCTCTATTGGTTTTAGTAGGCAGTCACTGTGCCCTTAGGCTAGAAAATTGTTCGTGATCTCCTATCCCCTCTGTCTCTTTTTTTTTTTTCTATTAAAATGTGATTCCAGGAACGCGTAATAAAGTTATAAAGGGGCCATAAAGCTTTCAGCTGAACAGCCACTAGCGCAACAAACTGCTAATAATGCGGATTCCAAATAAGACAATTTGTGATTGAAATAAAAGAGACTGAAGAGGAGTACGGACAGAAGTGTCCAGGTTTAACAGTCCTGGGAAGGAGGGGGGGATATCAATCGTTTGGTCTGACAGGAGCTACTAACTAACTGCTGCTGTCACATGTCACCTAACCTAACCTAAACTGTCACGTCTCCTTCTAATCAAAAGGAAAGTGATGAGTTGCATCCCATCAATGATGAATTCTTGTAATACATCACCAGCTGTACCAATCCAAGGCAACTCCCTATCCCAACATCACATATAGCAACATTGTCACCTGCACCGGCAACAAAATCTGTCTACATCGTATATCTGTAGCTGTCATCTATGTCATATCTCTATTGGTCTGTTACATGTCAAGCCTCAATCTATCGCTCCATCAAATGAATGAAATATGTCTGTCCGTCCATCTATGTATCTATCACCTGTCTCTTTGTCTATTGGTAATTACTAGTATTTTGTAATTATCTTCTTTTTTTTTTTGCATTGAGATCTTGAGATGTATGTACACATACCGTGGCGCCGTACAAGAAGCGGACAGCAGTGTGGTCTATTAGCCAGTACATTGGGAACACAGTACCTAATGTACATATTACAAACTAAGACATAATAAGCAATTATAAAGTGATAGATAATAGACAGCAAAGGATTTCTATAGGATGACATTACTCCTTAAAATAAACCACCCTTGTTAACGGTTACAGACAGACGTGTAATGTAATTAAATATAATGGCACAATAATTAAAACAAAAAGAAAGTGGGACAAAAAAAAACAGTAAGAAATTAAATCCAAGGTACCAGCGTCAAGCCGTGAATGACTGTCTGATACTGACGCTTGACACCGATGATACAATGTTACATTTGGTAACTTTCTCTTTCCTCATCCCAGAGCACATTTTCCATCTGTTCACAAGGGTCTGTATAATTGTGTGTGACAACCAATTAAATGCACACATACTGGGGCACATACACAAACACGCCTACGGGGGGGGATTGTCTTTAAGACACAGGACTGAACTGAATGAGGCGCAGAC
Organism: Hymenochirus boettgeri; assembly: GCA_019447015.1. Lineage (NCBI taxonomy): Eukaryota > Metazoa > Chordata > Amphibia > Anura > Pipidae > Hymenochirus > Hymenochirus boettgeri. The sequence goes on from CM033472.1 coordinate 2,416,813, forward strand.
CTTCCATGTGAAAATTCGAACCTGCTAAACAAATGGTTAAGCACCCGGTCCTATCAATCACTATATACCTCATCTGCAGCCATTATCATGTACAGGAATACTGCCCTACGCACGGGGTCTCAGAAATCTGTCATCCAACATTTTTCATGAAGGGTTAACAGCTGTCCCTCTTCTCGATGCCTTTCTTAACCATGCGAAATAAAATACAATGGATTAGTAACACACGCGATGGCTCAGATTCCTCCTTAAATGTATCTACACCTGTTACTTCTGTTTGTGCCACTTACCCCCCCCCCCCCGTCAAAAAATGAATTATATATATATACACCAAAAACTTATAATTAACACTTTCAGGATAACAGCTGGAAATGATTGGTAGAATGTGAATATCCTAATAAAAATCTTATTTCCCGGTGAATCAATTTTAAATCCCATTCAGCCGGTACTTTGCCTCTTGGCTGCGGACTGATTAACCCTCTAGGTGTTAGAATAAAAATTGGTGTGTGTGTTTGTGTGTGTGTTTGTGTGCGTGTGTGTGTGTGTGGAGGGGATTGACCTTAGCTGATTACTTCATTTCTTTGGGAGAAACGCCAGGCAGAGCAGCCTATACAAATATTTCCCTTTTATAATGTAAAGTTCATTGTGATAAATGTTGTGTTCTCGGCCACAGAATGCTGGGAATTGTAGTTCACGGCCCGTGAAGGATTTTAGCAGTGAGGCTACAAGAAGGGGACAGTGGTTCCCTAGATGGAACACTGTTTTAACTGGAAGTATATACAGTAAATCTATGTTCATTTTATTTTATTTTAATTCATCAATTAACCTTCCACCAAAAAAAAAAAAAAAAACATCACTTATAGGTGCCAATTAACTTTCTCTCCCTCCTAAATCCGACTCCTCCATAGGAAGACATTGAATTGGCTAATTCTGAATAAGTGCATCCCAGTATAGCAATACATACAATGTGCTGACTTGTCTGTCTAATTATAAATTTGCCATTTCGGACCTTCCTTTTAGACTAAGTGCCACCTTACCTTATGAGGGAACTGAAAGTTCAGCAACTGTTGAAAACAAAATGCCATTAAGGTATCAGCTTAACCCAACACAGGGGCAAGCCAGCAGATTGTTTTACAAACACCCTTTCTCGCTTAACACAAGAATGCATTAGAAAGTTTTTGGACGGTAGAGACCTTGCATAAATGCTTAACTATTCTCTCCCTGCGTTTTCAGACAACAGCTTTCCGGCACCGATCTTTGCGTTTATTCAAAAATATGCCAAGAAACTTTAAAAAAAATTTTTTTTCAAAATAGTTGCAACGTGTTGACCAATTTCTAAATTCTAAAGATTAGTGCAAAAAAACCAAAATCAAATCAAAAAAAAAACTAACAAAACATCTGTTGTGGGGACCCAAAACAACAAAGTATTTATATCAACACACACCCGATTTATTTTTATTTTTTGCCTTTTTCATGAAAGTGCAACGATTAGAAATCCATTGCGAAATATTTGTAATAGTTACACACAAAGCCAGTAAATAACACGCCTGAAAATAATAATAATCATATAATTTCCAGGGCTGTCGGGCGAGACTCGATTATTTACAATAAATGTGTTATCATCTTAGGACAGGACGTGATTCCTTTTATCTATAAAACTTTCTCTGTCTACATTTTTAGGAAACACCCCAAGTAGAGAATTAATCGCTTTCCCCCATACACATACACACAAACATTCTGCCACATCCTTCTGACATTTAGACTATGAGGATTGACCCCACTGTCCTTAAAAACCCTATAAAATGACCCAGTTCAGATCTCCCACCTGCCACCCAGACAGGGTCGATCTGCTGCCTTCTGTGGCCTGAAACAAATTAAACACTGGTACCAGATCATTGTACCTCGCAACACACTCTCATAGATCAAAAGCATAGTCAGAACCTACGCCCTGCTGTATAATCACCCCAGCCCTGCTATAATATCTCATATAACCGATATAGGGATGAACATGACATTATGGACAGTAAAGGATGCAAAAAATCCAGTTCTTTAACCAACACAATAGACACAGATATTCCACTTTGACACATGTCATTGTGTAAGCACATATATCAACAAATGGGTGCGATAGTTGCTCCCACTGCTGCTCCCCAAAATGATTCCACAGATTTGGCTTCAGACTGTGCAATAAATTTAACTGGTGGGGGTCCCTATTCGCAAAGCTACGCCCCCTCTATTTATACCCTCTGGACAGTGTCATGCAGACCCAAATAAACAGATTTCTAGGCGACCATGACAGTCAAGGGAACGAGTGGAATTGCTGCAGGCGATATCCCTTCTAAGTGCTAAGTAAATACCAGCGCCTGGAAGATTCAAGGGGGCTTAAAACTGATTAGGCAGAAAATCCTCATATTCCACTGTGAAGGGGAAACTCCTTCTACCTGTCCATACACACTGTTCGCCAAGCCACAAGCCAACCTGATAACACAACTGTCACTATCTCTACTATTTACTTACATGTGGCTGTGCACAGAAAGACAGACAGGCGCATATAGACTGAAACACACTGAGACAGACGCAGACAGATTGACAAAAAAAGTGAGAATAAACAAAGATAGTGAATTAGACAGACAGGTAATATTTAATTGCAGACGGGTCTTTCTACACCATTATCTACACGCTGCAGTTCTATATTTTGTATATCTGCATACGATCTATTTCCCGTGCCCGACCCTAATTACAGGTTTCGTATAAAAGGATCTACACGTGAACAGACGCACCGACAGAACTACAGATATTTCAATAGAAATAGAGAGGTTGGATTATTTTAAATAAACACAGACCAGATAGGTCACGACTATGACAGATCTCTGCAGGAAATCTACTGGTTGGTGTAAATGGGAACATTAAAATGAAAAGGTAAAAATAATAAATATAAAGAAGACAATGCCCTTTGGGAGCTGTGGAGAAGGAAGGGTTAAAAGGCTGCATGGGAATGGGTAATGAGAAAAGGCAAAGACACTTACTGTGCTGTGATCTGTGGCACTAGCTGGGGGGTCCGGGGCCCTGTTGTCCAGTTTAGGGGGGAGGTGGGATTCAGCTGTCAATGCAGCTCCCCAGGCGACACGTGCAAGAGAATGTAAGGGTTAATCATTCCTGGGAGAGACAGGGGTGCAGCTCAGGGCCCCATCCCTCAGGGACCAGCACTGCTTGGGCTGTGAGATGAGCCTGGAAGTTTTCAGCACAACTTTCTACTGCCTGGGAAGATAAGGGGCTGACACAGGGACTCACTGCCCCCCCTGGTGGTTGGAGAGAGAACTGCAGCTGGATAGGGATCTCCTGCCTGGGAAGATAAGGGGCTGACACAGGGACACACTGCCCCCCCCTGGTGGTTGGAGAGAGAACTGCAGCTGGATAGGGATCTCCTGCCTGGGAAGATAAGGGAATGACACTGGGACACACTGCCCCCCCCTGGTTGTTGGAGAGGGAAGTGCAGCTGCACTTTGGGAAACTTCCCCTTCCCCGGAGTGGGGGAGCAGGAAGATTCCACAGGCTCTGGGACCCCCAATGACACTAAGAAATAAACCAGGATTCCCCCCCCTGGCACTGCCACCTGTGCCCTGAGTGGAGATGGCACAACAGGTGGTGACAGGGATTAACCCCTGCAGTGCTGGCAGACAGTGTGAATGGGTCCCAGCCGAGTGACTGGTGATGTCATCATCCCCATGGGGGGTCCCCGGTCACCTGACACATTAACCCCTGAATGTCCCTTCCACACGGACCCCCAGTTACCTCCGCCCGGGTGAAGGGTCCAGGTCCGGGCGGGTCGGATTTAAAATTTGTGTTTCGGTCCCGAGGGTGGGGGTTGGACGCCACGTGCTGTAGGTTCGCAACATTTCCCAGCATGCACCGTCAGCCAGTGACCGAGATGATAGGGTGGGGGCGGGGAAGCATACGGGGGAGGGGCACAGGGTGGGATCGGGGGGTTAATAAGGGACCCGAATAGAACAGACCACATGGGACCGTGTCATCTGATACAGTGTACCAGTGCCCTCAAATTGTACCAGTACCATCAAACAGTGTACCTGTGCCATAAAGTGTACCAGTGCCACCATATAGTGTACCAGTGCCATCATAGAGTGTGCCGGTGCCCTCAGTGTACCAGTGCCATCGTACAGTGTATCAGTGCCATCATACAGTGTACCAGTGCCACCAGTGTACCACTGTCATAAAGTGTATCAGTGCCACCATACAGTGTACCAGTGTCATACAGTGTACCGGTGCCATAATACAGTGTATAAGTGCCATACAGTGTACCAGTGCCATCATACAGTGTACCAGTGTCATACAGTGTACCAGTGCCATCATATTGTGTAACAGTGCCATCATAGTGTACCGGTGCAATCATTGTGTATCGGTGTGATTATACAGTGTACCTGTGCCATCATACAGTGTACCGATGCCATCATCATACAGTTTACCGGTGCCATCATACAGTGTACCGGTGCTATCATACAGTGTATCGGTGCAATCATCATACAGTGTACCAGTGCCATCATACAGTGTACCGGTGCCACCATACAGTGTACCGGTGCCATCATCATACAGTGTACCACCAACAGATTACCACAGTACCACCAGCATTACCACACCCAACACAGTTACCAGTGCTATCATACCGTGTACCAGTGCCATCATATTGGGTGTAAACAGTGCCATCATAGTGTACCGCCTTCTACCACCGCGAACGCTACCCCCTATACGCCCCCTACCCGTACCCCTACCAACCTCCATACCTACCCTCCACCGCCCGTACCCGACTACTACAAGTGTACCCCCACCCCTCCCCAAACCACACCTACCGTACCGCCCCCGACCCCGCCCCCCCCCTACCCCGTGTACTAAAAACCCCGTAACAGTATCCCCTACCACGGCTCTATCCCTATCCGCGTACCTCCACTCTGCCTGTACCCACGACATAACCCCGGCCCCGGCCTGACCCCGTAATACCGGCCCGCCCTAAATATTAACCCTGGTTGACCCCCCGTAAGCCGTTCCCGGCCGGTCCGAACCCAGAACATCCTCCCGCCCCACCGACCCCTACCGGTACCTAGCCGTCGCCTCCGGGCCGGCCAACCCCCCGCTGCCCATACCGCGGTACCGGGTGCAAGAAAAAAAAAAACAAATCATTGTGTATCGGTGTGTTATACAGGTGCCTGTGCCATCATACTGTACACGATGCCATCATCATACAGTTTACCGGTGCCATCACTAACAGTGTACCGTGCTATCATACACGTGTAATCGTGCACATTCATCAACGTGTACCAGTGCCTCAACAGTGTACCGGTGCACCATACAGTGTACCGGTGCCATCATCATACAGTGTACCGTGCATCATCATAACGTGTACCGGTGCCATCATACAGTGTACCGGTTCCATCATCATGCTGTGGTACTGGTGCCATCATCATATAGTGTACCGGTGCCATCATACAGAATAACAGACACGGGACCGTGTCACCTGATACTGTGTACCATTACCATCATCAGTGTACCAGTGCCATCATACAGTGTACCATTGCCATCATACAGTGTACCAGTGCCATCATACAGAATAGAAAAGACCACATGGAACCATGTCACCTGTACGTGTACCAGTGCATCATACAGTGTACCGCTGTCATCATACAGTGTACCGGTGCCATCATACAGTGTACCAGTGCCATCATACAGTGTACCGGTGCCCATCATACAGTGTCACCAGTGTCCATCATACAGAAAAATAGACCACATGACCGTGTCCATACAGTGTACCGTGCCATCATACGTGTACCGTGCATCATAGTGTACCGGTGCCATCACACACAGTGTCACCGTTTCCATCATACCGTGTACCGTGCCATCATCACAGTGCACCAGTGTCAACATACAGTGCACCAGTGCCATCATACAGTGTACCATTCATCATACAGTGTACCAGTGCCATCATACAGGTACCAGGTCATCATATGGGTCAGTGCCATCATACAGTGCATCAGTGTTATCATACAGTGCACCAGGTGCCATCACGTGTACAGTGTCATCATGCGTGTCCAGTGCCATCATACAGTGTACCAGTGCATAGCATCTCATACAGTGTACCAGTGCCATCATACAGTCCGATCATACGTGTACCGTGTCATCAACAGTGTACCGCAGTAGCATCATACAGTGTACCAGTGCCATCATAGTGACCAGTGCATCATACAGTGTCCATGCACTATATAGGGCACTGGTAACTTATCAAAACCCTATAGTAGGGAGGTGCAAGACAAGGCTTAATAATACAATAGCTAAAGATTACAGAAAAGGCCAAACGCAACACTCAAGTTTAGAAAATATTAAAAATTCTTTAATCGTATACACAGGGATATAACAATTTAAAAGCATATGCACTCTACCTTTAACTCTAGAATCAGTATGTATAATATGCAGTCACTATAAAGTATACCCCTTGGGTATCAGATAACTATACCGTATCGTCGTATGATGAGTGTGTACAGGTCATAGTCACAAGGTCCAAGTAACTTGCAAATAAAGTGCTTTGGGTAGCGATGCAATGAAAGGTCAGAGGGCTCATACGTGTACTAGCACCATCATACAGTGTACCAGTGCCATCATACAGTGTACTACACCATCATACAGTGTACCCGTGCCATCATACATGTATACCCATGTTTATCATCGTCCAGTGTTCATCATGTCATCATGTATCATACGTGTACCAGTGTTAATCCATACAGTGTATCAGTGCCATCATACATGTACCAGTGCCATCATACAACAGTGTACCAGTGCATCATACATACATGTTACACCATGTGCCATCAGTACAGTGTGTACCAGTGGCCATCATACAGTGTACAAGTGTTATCATACAGTGTCCATGGTTTTATCATACAGTGTACAGTGTCATCATACAGTATACCAGTGCCCTATACAATGTACCTGTGTTATCATACCGTGCACCAGTGCCATCACACACCATGTCACATAACCTGATGCCGAGTGCAAGTGAATTGTGTAGCTGTCAGTTTCATAGATAAAATATCAAGAATGTGATGCAGTCTAGCAGTGCCATGATGCAGAGTACCAGTGATCCAATGTTTGCTATCAGTGCCATGATGTAGTGTACCATGTGATATGATGCAGTGTACCAGTGACATGGTTACTGTGACAATGATATGATGTTCTGTGCCAGTGAATGACAGTGTGCACTGTACAATGTAACAGAGTAACATGATGCAGATTAACAGAAGTAACAGATTAACAATACAGAAAGTGACGTGATACTGCCTAACAAATAGTAGGCAGCATACAGTAACATACACCAGTGGTCACTATTACAGTAACACACAAGTTGCACGATACGTAACACCCACAGTGGCACTAGTCAGTATACACACGTGGCACGATACCGTACCACACAGTGGCACGATACAGTACCACACAGTGGCACAATACAGTAAAACTCAGTTGCACATCAGTAACACAGTGGCACACAATAAGACACAGTGGCACGATACAGTACACACGTGGCACATACGTACCACAGTGGCACGCATACACATACACACACAGTGGCACGATACAGTACCGCACAGTGGCACGATCCAGTACACAGTGCATGGTCAGAACACACAGTGACATGATACAGTACATACAGTTATGTGAACATTAACACATATTACCCTGTTACAGTACACACAGTGCACGAACAGTATAACACAAATACATGATCATATAGAGCACATGAACACATATTGAAACTTTATATGTAACAGATGACACAAATGTCAGCCTATTAATAGGCCGCGACAGATTTAACACTGGCAAGTGAATGTAAGAATGCGTGTCAATGTACTGACACTGGATGACAGAGCATCATGATACAATTAACAGTGACAATGCAGTGTAGCAGTGGAATGATACAATGTAAAGTACATATGATAGACACTTTTAATTTAGGTGATGTGCAATGTAGCAGAATGGCACAAATGACAATAGAATGTTTCACCAGTGACATGATACAACATATGGCAGTTACTGTAACAAGTAATGTGCTATGATACAATGTAACAGGAATGTTTGTGATCTTATTTGGTATCAGTGCCTCTTTGGGTCTTTATTCAGCCCATTGTGTAAAATTGGTAAATTGTATTTACATAAAATAAGATGTACCCCAGAAAGCACAGGTTTACATGACGCAACTAAGAGACAAATGTAAGGTAATGCATTGTTGGACAGGTAGACATAGTGTAACCCATTGATTGGCAGACCGGTGTAAACCCATTGATTACAGATACGTGTACTATATACCAGAATAGGCAAGGTGTAATCCATTGATTGACAGATACAGTGTATTATATACCAGAGATAGGCAGGTGTTTTATCCATTGATTGGCAGACATGGTGTAACCCATTGATTGGCAGATACAGTGTACTATATACCAGCAGGGCATGGTTAATCCATTGATTGACAGATACAGTGTACTATATACCGAGTAGAAGGTGTATCCATTGTTGGCAGACACGTGTAACCCATTGATTGGCAGGAACAGTGCACTATATACCAGAAATAGGCCATGGTGTAATCCATTGATGGCAGATACATGTGCCATTACCAAGATAGGCAAGGAATAATCCATTGATTGGCAGACACAGTGTAACCCATTGATTGGCAGGTACAGTGCACTATGTACCAGTGATATGCATGGTGTAATGTTTTGATGGACACATTAGAACTCAGATTGACACTTAAGCTATAACCATTAAATGAACAAACATGGGGTAATGCATTGATGAACAGACCGACACAATATAACAAAGAGGCTAATATGGTATAACCTAGAAACAACAAGTGATCATGGTTTAACCAAAGGACAGACAAATCATATTATATGCATTGATGGACAGTCTTGCGGACACTTTGTAACTCAGAGCCAGACATGGTATATCCCAGTGTAAACTAATTAGACTGGTTTTATTACAGATGTGGATTTTATTCTTTGGGGTGCTCTTTTGCACCTACAGCGAGATATTTATTCAAGGTTAATTTACTGTAAAGAATAAATTTACTTTATTGACTGGTCATGTTGCACTTGACTTGTGGGCAGTAGTATAACGGTTAACCCCTTTGATTAAGAGGTTTGACACAAAACATAATGACTTTTTCAATCTGTAATAAGGTTTGAACAGTCAGTTACAGGGGTACGTAATAATATTACTGGGTGTCTGGGATACAGGGTTGCCTATGTGAAAATAGTTCCCAGTAACAATTCCCCCTTTTTGTTCTCTCCTTCTTAAGTCATCTGAGTAAGGCAGATTTTCTTTGCTTCCTTCATTTCCAGAACATCATCCGATTTGAATAAAAATATACAGAAATACACAGAGACTAAACCTCCGTTCTACGAGGGTTAAATGTGATCCGGGATCTACAATTTATATAAACGTAAGCTGGCAATCGTGCTTGGCTGTAAGTGACGGGTTAATGGTATAAAAAATTAACAGAAGATTTCTGTTTATTTTATTTTATTTTTGGCATTAAAATTCCAATAATTCCACCGTACATGGCAATTTTTTTTTTCCCCGTCCGTAAATGATCTAAACGCAGCGAGATATTTTACCTTTTAATGAAAACAGAAGGGAAATCGCAGGCATTCAAATTCTGCTAATAAAAATTAACAACCTGCGTGGTTAAAAGATTTAAGGGGGGTCAATAGACATTTTCTATGGATAGAAAATTCCTTTTAGGTAATATAATAAAAATAAAAAATCCCACCCGAAAACATGTAATGGGGATGAAGGTGGAATGTAACATTCCCGTATATGAAAAGGAGTAATAAAGGCCAGGCTGGCACAATGTCTATAGGAATTGGGTAAAGGGTAAGAGGCTGGCATATAATACAGTATACAAGGAAGGTAAGATAATGCCAGGTGGCATGGTGTACATGTAAGAAGGTAAGATAAAGCCAGGGTGGCTGGTGTAACTGTAGGAAGGTAAGATAATGCCAGGGTGGCATGGTGTACATGTAGGAAGGTATATAATGCCAGGGTGGCATGGTGTACATGTAGGGAAGGTAAGATAATGCCAGGTGGCATGGTGTACATGTAGAAGGTAAATAATGCAGGGTGGATGGTGTACATGTAGGAAGGTAAGATAATGCCAGGGTGGCATGGTGTACATGTAGAAGTTAAGATAATGCCAGGGTGGCATGTGTACATTAAAAGGTAAGATAAGCCAGGGTGGCATGGTGTACATGTAGGAAGGTAAGATAATGCAGGGTGGCATGGTGTACATGTACGAAGGTAGATAAAGCCAGGGTGGCATGGTGTACATGTAGGAAGGTAAGATAATGCCAGGGTGGCATGGTGTACATGTAGGAAGGTAAGATAATGCCAGGGTGGCATGGTGTACATGTAGGAAGGTAAGATAATGCCAGGGTGGCATGGTGTACATTTAGGAAGGTAAGATAATGCCAGGGTGGCATGTGTACTGTAGGAGGTAAGATAATCCAGGGTGGCATGGTGTACATGTAAGGGTAAGATAATGCCAGGGTGGCATGGTGTACATGTGAAGGGTAAGATAATGCCAGGTGGCATGGTGTACATGTAGGAAGGTAAGATAATGCCAGGTGGCATGGTGTACATTTAGAAAGGTAATATAATGCCAGGGTGCCATGGTGTACATTTGGAAGGTAAGATAATGCCAGGTGGCATGGTGGTACATGTAGGAAGGTAGATAATGCCAGGGTGGCTGGTGTACTGTAAGAAGGTAAGATATGCCAGGGTGGCATGGTGTACATGTAGGAAGGTAAGATATGCCAGGGTGGCATGGTGTAACTTGTATGAAGGTAAGATAATGCCAGGGTGCATGGTGTACATGTAGGAAGGTAAGATAATGCCAGGGTGGCATGGTGTACATGTAGAAGGTAAGATCAGCCGGGTGGCATGGTGTACATGTAGGAAGGTAATAAAGCCAGGGTGGCATGGTGTACATGTAGGAATGTAGATAAAGCCAGTGCTGGTGTACATGATAGGTAAGATAAGCCAGGGTGGCATGGTGTAAGTAGGAGGTAAGAAACCAGGGTGGCATGGTGTACAGGAAGGTGAGTAAGCCAGGGTGGCATGGTGTAGTAGGAGGTAAGAAAGCAGGTTGTAATTAGTCATGCCAGGGTGGCATGGTGTACATGTAGGAAGGTAAGATAAAGCCAGGTGTGGCATGTACAGAGGAAGGTAAGATAACGCCAGGGTGGCATGGGGTACATGTAGAAGGTAAGATAACTCCAGGTTGGCACTGAGTGAGGATAAGGGAGGAATAAATTGCAGCTGTACAAGCGAGTGATGTTTCACAGTGGCCACACAGTATATAGATAACGAATATAAGATGGATATGTATTGGGTTGTAATACCATAATACAAGTAAGTTAATGCCAGCTTGCACTGGGTGTACAATAATCCAGCCATTTCCTTTGTTCTGGCATTAGTCACCAGCACGATTGTACCCCAGTAGGACAATCTCCTATGATCAGGTGTGGTACAGGGGTAAGAAGGACAAGCGATATATACCTCTCCTCATCCCACCCAACTCCCCTACCATGCTGTTTACGACTCATATTGCCCCAATGGTTACTGGCTAAAGGGATTGAATTCCAACAGCTCAACCCCCACTGAATGTGGTATCAATCTACCACCTGGCAATGGCCAGTGCCTAATCAATTCCACTACAACTGGTACACCAAGACAAGTGCTACCAACAGACTGACACACAGGGTTCCTCCGTTCCAAACTGCACACAATTCTAAAACACCCCGCACTTGTACAACACACTTAGAATTCATAATCACACACACATCATATACTGCATGCTGCACACAACACAAACACAGTTTAACACATACTATTACTACATTTTACACACACAGACTACTCTTACCCACATGTATAACACACACACACCATATACTGCATGCTGCACCAAACCAATACTCACAGCAAAGAGACCAACATACTATTAGTCACGTTCATGCTTGTACTAAAACACACACACTACTCACTAAATGCTACACACACAACTACTCTAACATGTTACACCACACTACTCACTAACATGTTACACACACACAGACACTCACTAACATGTTACACACAGAACTACTCCTAACATGTTTACACACACAGACTACTCACTACATTTACACAACACACAGACTGCCTCACTAATATGTTACACACACAGCCTACTCACTAACAGCTACACACACAGCCTACTCACTAACATGTTACACACATCATCCCTACTCACTAACATTTCCACACAGACTACTCACTACATGTTACACACAACAGACACTCACTACATGTTACATTCACACAAGACTACTCACTAACATGTTACAACACACAGACTACTCACTAACATGTTACACACACAGACTACTCCTACATTTTACACACAGACTACCACTAACATGTTACACACACAGGCTCTCACTAACATGTTACAACACCACGACTACTCATAACATGTTATACACAACAGACTACTCACTACACAGTTCCACACACACAGTACTACTCACTAACATGTTTTGACACACACAGACTACCACTAACATGTTACACAACACACAGACTACTCACTAACATGTTACACACACAGACTACTCACTAACAGTTACACACAGACTATCACTAACATGTTACACACACAGACACCACTAACTGTTAACACACCCTACTCACTAACATGTTACACACACAGACTACTCACTACATTACACCAAGCTACTCACTACATGTTACACACACACGCCCTACTCACTACCATGTTACCACACACAGACTACTCACTAACATGTTACACACACAGACTACCTCACTCACACTGTTACACCCCGACTACTCACTAATGTTACCCACAGACTACTCACTAACATTTCACCACAGACTCCCACTAACATGTTACACCACACAGCCTACTCACTAACATGTTACACACACAGACTATCCACTAACATGTTACCACACAGACTACTCACTGACACAACTACTCACTAACATGTACACACACAGACTACTCACTAACATGTTACACACACAGACTACCCTAACATGTTACACACACAGACTATCACTAACATGTTACCACCCACAGACTACTCACTAACATGTTACAACACAACTACTCACTAACATGTTACACACACAGACACTCACTAACATGTTACACACACAACTACTACTCACTAACCATGTTACCACACAGACTACTCACTAACAATGTTTACACCACACCTACTCACTAATTTACACCACACAGATACTCCAAGACACTCACTAACATGTTACACACACAGACAGCTCACTACAGTTCACACACAGACGACTCTTACACACACATATAAATACCACATGTGGGCCCAATTGAAATGAACGCAGTTGGTTGCACACATTGAACATACATATAAAAACAATACAAATTCACACTAGGGAGTAAAATGTTAACCCCAACTGCTAATATCCAACTGAACAACTTCCATGGCCAGAAACACACGTACAAAATGGATCTGTACAAAAGCACACAGACTGTCACAAGACCAACACATAAACCTCGACACAAGCAAATAAACCTACAGAGAGATGAACAGACAGCAGACCGTTGGAACCTCTACATAAGCAAGTAACTCGCCCCCGCTACCCAAACCCAACCCACAGGAATCTTGGGACAGAGTGTGAAATCCATCGCTCTATCCGTCAGAAAACCTGAAACTTTACATGCAATTGAACGGCAGTTCCGCAGAAAGGAAGAACGAAGAACAACAGAGAAAGTTTTGGTTTTTTTTAAATGTTTTAAAAAATAAGAGAAGTCATTTTGCACATCTCTCTTCTCTGTCCTATCTGTCTCATCTATCTGTCCATCTATCTGTCCATCTATCTGTCCATCTATCTGTCTGTGTATCTGTCTGTGTCTCTGTCCATCACTCTGTCTGTGTATCTATCCATCTATCTGTCCCATCTATCTGTCGTGTGTATCTGTCATCTATCTGTCCTATCTATCTGTCCATCACTCTGTCTGTGTTATCTTTCCATCTATCTGTCCATCTATCTGTCTATCTATCTGTCATCTATCTGTCATCTATCTGTCCATCTCTCTCCGTCTATCTGTCCATCATTCTGTCTGTGTATCTGTCCATCTATTCGTCCATCTATCTGTCTGTGTATCTGCTATCTATCTGTCCATCTCTGTCTGTGTATCTGCCATCTATCTGTCATCTATCTGTCCATCTATCTGTCCATCTATCTGTCCATCTATCTGTCCGTCTATCTGTCCATCATTCTGTCTGTGTATCTGTCCATCTATCTGTCCATCTATCTGTCCATCTATCTGTCCAACACCGTCTTCTATCTGTCCATCTATCTGTTCATCATCATCTGTCTGTCTATCTGTCCATCTCTCTGTCCATCTCTCTCTGTGTATCTGTCCATCTCTCTGTCCATCTCTCTGTCCATCTATCTGTCCATCACCATCTGTCTGTCTGCCACACACAGGAATGATAAATGTCACATTCTTTCACATCTTACAGATCATTGGGTATTCTGGAAATTCCAAGCCCACAATCCAGTTCCTACATAAACCACAGAGCTGCTATTTCTACTATTAATGATACAAACTCCCCCAGACTGAGAACTTTCAAAGAAAGTCTTGAGCTGCTATTGAGGGCCCTGTAATGGGGGGAAAGTCACCACTACCTAAAACTATGTGTGTCCCCCCTGGCAGCTCACACAATAGCCCCAAATTGGACACGGATTGCAACAAGGTTGTGGTACTTACGGTGGCAGAGGGCACGTTGCAGAATAAAGCTGTTTTGTGTTAACTGAAGAGTCACACAGGGCTGCAGTGTGGCAGATGGGGTGGGTGGGAAATGCCAATTTGGATACACCTTCACTGTATCTCATCTGCCAGCCTCTCTTCTCTCTCCTTCTTTCAATTTCATATTCCCTTTGTTCCTGGGGTGGAAGGAAAAAAAAAAAAAAGCACCATATCTCCACGTCACATCAGACTCCCCAGATGCAGTGAGTGGCACAGCTAAAAAAAATCCATTATTCAAATTGTGCAGGGTCTCCGAGACATAAATCTCCTGCACGTTACCCATGTGGGCCCTCATAACTGGAATAAAGTTACACTTCTAGCTACATTTTCATCCTTCTCAGCTGGTGTCATATAAAGTGTGTATATGATAGATAGATAGATAGATGAAGATCAGATATAGATAGATAGTGATAGATAGATAGATAGATAGATGTGATAGATCGATAGATCGATGATCGATAGATCGATGTATAGATAATCGATCGATAGATAGCTAGATCGATGTAGCTGATAGCTAGACTGATCGACTAGATAGATAGATAGATAGAATAGATCGCTTATCGCTCGATTATATAAAGAAGGGCTCACACCTCCATACTTCCTCCCGTTTCTGCTCAGTTGGTCCCCAAACTTCAGATGGGGGGGGATTCTTGCCATTACCCCCAAAAACCTTGGAAAGGCAGAGAGAATCTAGTACCCCACCAGATGATCAGATTCCATCACATTCCAACACAAGTCACTGAACTCAATGCAAGGACTATGAGACATACAGCTCGCCTTCTGTGAAAACTGGAGACAGAGACACCAGCTGAAAGCAAGTTGGCCTTATTCCACCCAGACCCTGACGGTGCCCTCAACCCTCCAGGACAGCGGTAACATTCACCTCTGACACCCACTTTTTTCCATTCACTTTTTAAAATTTATTTCATTTTATACCTCCATTCAACAGTAGCTCAACCTTCGATTGCAAGTTCAGCTATTTAAATTGTTTGCACCATGAAAGAGCATTTGACTATTTCATTCCTATTTTTAAATGTTGTTTTTTTTTTAATAATTTTTTTTTTTTTTAATTTTTAAATGACATTTCTGCTTCTGCTGATTCAGAACAATTCATGGACTGAGTGTATTAATAGAGATATTGCCGCACAAAATGTGTTAACATTGGTTAGTCTGTTGTGCTAAACGCCACCTTGAGGTCACAGCTATAAGAGCTTAAATGTGACCTGGCTGCTGGCAGCCCAGCTGGAGAGACTATTTCTCTCATTGAATTCTTTACAAAAGTCGCTGACATCCTGACTATTTCTCCGCATCTCAAGGGAGATTATTGTCCCCAACACAGATTCCAATACAGCCTCACTGCACACATGCAAGTGGAACTAAAACCAAACTGTGCATGCAAAGGGTCCACAAATACTAAGGAAAACATAGTTATTATGGAAAACAACCATTTGTTCCACATATTAAATGGCCTCATATTTACAGCTGATAATGTTAATTCCCTAGGAATAAAATTACCTGAATGAATCTCAGGACACTCTCCCCTGTGTGTAACTCGTGATTGGTGCTTTCATTATGTAATATACTTGGGATCCAAACTGCTTCACTTCCCTGAAAAGAAAAAAAATAAATATATCAATGAGAGAAGATCCAGTTCTTTGATCCAGTTTGATTGAAATCCCCAACATCTGAAGCTCTCGTATGGCCAGACCTTTAATCCATCACACAAATCAATCTCATAGATTTAAAATTCACTTTGGGAAGTGGATGAAGACACAGACTAGATGCAGAGCTGACCACAAACAAACAAAACTCACAATCCGAGAATGGATTTTCTACTACTACCTGTTTACCTTCATCGGATAGATATTTCAATGAGTTATCAGTTGATGTGAATTGTACATAGTCTTAAAATTAATGACAGCAATGTTTGCTAAAGCAACTAGAATCAATGGAAAAATTAATCATAATAACTCACAGATCAGATAAGAATTTGGGAATGAATAACTTTCTATTTATCTATGTTTGTAATTTTGTATCTATCTATCTATCTACTCTACTCTCTAACTATCTACTCTATCTATCATCTATCTATCTATCTATCTATCTATCTAGCTATCTATCTATCTATCTATCTATCATCTATCTATCTCTATCTATCTATCTATCTATCTATCTACTATCTATATCTTTTATCTATCTAATCTATCTATCTATCGTACTCATCTAATCTATCTACTCCTCTCTCTATCCCCTATCTATCTATCATCTATCTATCTATCTATCATATCTATCTACTATCATCTATCTATCTATCTGCTATCAGATCTAATCATCTATCTATCTATTATCGTCTACATCATCTATCTATCATCTATTCTCTCTATCACTCTTCTATCTATCTATCTATCTTCCTTCTATATCTATCTATTCTATCTTTCTTTCTGTCATCTATCTATCTATCTCATCACTATCTATCTATCTATCTATCTATCTATCTATCTATATCTATCTATCATCTATCTGTCTGTCTGTCTGTCTGTCTCGTCTTCTGTCCTGTCTAGCTAGATGCTATCGTCTATGTTCTTCATTCTCTTCCTCTCCTAATTTTAAATATTTATTTCTATTCCCTCAATTTTTCTTTGTTTACATTTCTAAACTGTCACCCTACCTAAGCCTTTTTTTATTATTTTTATTATTATATTTTAACACCCCCCCCCCCTCCCCCTCCCTTAATGTCTCAATTTTCAATTTAAAGATCTGAAAAGCAAATCACCCAGGTAGATTTTCACACGCTCTAAGCTGGAAAGATATGACACATGTACAAATTCTTTTTTTTCTTGTTACCTACAAACAAGATCCAGCAATATTTTTCAGACAAGAAATAAAAAAACCCAAATGTAGATTTCATCTTTGTTAATTGAAGGAATTTCTTTTGTCTTTTTGTCAATGTCACAAGTTATTGTTGTAAATGTTTGTAATGTTTATTTGTTTGAGTTGTCTTTTCCATTATTATTAATGTAAATCTGGATAAATCTTCTAATTTGTATTGTATGTTTTTTAACCATAATATATTTCTTTTTTTTTTTCTTGTTAAATGCAGCTTGTTTTAACATAGACGCCGAGCTTTCTGTTTACACTGCCTTGTGTGCGTTTCAGTGGAATTTAAAGGACCGCGTCAAGTTGAAGGAATCGAGTTGTTCATTAACAAAGGATATTTTCGGAACCCCCCATAGGAACAGACTGCACTCTTTACACAAAAAAATTCTCCTCCGTTGTTGTGATTCCTTTTTATTGGCTAACTAGATAAAAAATTAAGCAAGCTTCCGGGAGTCCTAACTGCTCCCCTTCAACGGCTGAATTTTACCATGTGGTGTTACCATCCAGCCTGATGAAGGGGGCTTGCAATAAAAAGATACCGCTCTACTTCTCTTCTCTTACTTATGGCTACCCGCACACACCTCACTATTCCTTTCCATTGTTTGTACTTGAAGGACTTGGTTCTCTGTCTCTTCAGGACATGGATTTTTTGTTTGAACGAAACCCATAGATATATAAATACTCTATAGTAACTTTTGCAGATTTATTTTCCTTTTTCTGTGTCGCCAAGAATGTGATTATTTTTTGTTTTATTTTTCTGACCCTCCTTCATTTATTGTGAGATTGTTTTAATTAATTTGCTTGTGAATAATGTTCATTTTGATGTGTTTGAAAAGAGTTTACCTTAATAAAACAACTACAAGACCCGAGATCAGCTTTTTTTTTTGTCTGATGGATACTAGACCCTCCTTGTATCCGCGTGTGTGTGGTATTAGTGACGAGAAATTTGAGCGTCGTTGAATGACCCTAAAACGTTCAGGGGAATCAGCAAAAATCCAATAAAAAGGGGGAAACTAACCTGTAAGCTTTTTAGTTGTATTTAGCTCAATAAATAAATTTATCACACTAAGGAAGAGGTTGTATTTATGTAACAACGGAACCAATTATTCATTCCAAATCTACCCTCTATCTGCAACAATTCCTTTCTGTTTTTCATTTTTTGTGTGTAGTTCTGTCATATCTGTTTATCTTGTCTAAATAGATATCTCCATGTTAATCTCATCTATCTCTCTACTATCTCATCTCTAATCTACTATCTATCTATCTATCTATCTATCTATTCTATCTATCTATCTATCTATCTACTATCTATCATCTATCTATCTAGCTACATTACCCTATCATCATCTATCTATCTATCATCATCTATCTATTATCTATCTATCTATCTGTCTGTCGTCTGTCTATCTATCTATCTATTCTATCATCTATCTTCCTCTATCTATCTATCTATCTATCTATCTACTGTCTGTCTACTGTCTGTCTGTCTTAGTCTATCTTATCATCTACTTCTGTCTT
The DNA here is from genome assembly GCA_019447015.1 of Hymenochirus boettgeri. Classification (NCBI taxonomy): domain Eukaryota; kingdom Metazoa; phylum Chordata; class Amphibia; order Anura; family Pipidae; genus Hymenochirus; species Hymenochirus boettgeri. The sequence continues at coordinate 2,436,119 of CM033472.1, forward strand.
ATCAAGTCTCTACAGTCTATCTATCTTTAAATCTATCATCTTAATCTATCTATCTATCTATCTTCTATCTATCTATCTATCATCTATCGTCATCTATCATCTATTTATCTCTATCTATCTATCGTCTATCTATCATCTATCTATCTATCATCTATCTGTCTGTCTGTCTATCTATCCTGATCTATCTATCATACTCTCTATCTATATCTATCAATCTATCTGTCTTCTATCTACTATATCTCTAGTCGGTCTATCATCCTATCTATCTAATCTAATGTATCTATTATCCTATCTATCTATCTATCTATCTATCTATCTATCTATTCTAGCTATCATCTATCGTATCTGTCTGTCTGTCTGTCTGTCTATCTATCATCTATCTATCTATCTATCTATCTATCTGTCTGTCTGTCTATCTATCTATCTCTCTATCATCTAGCTATCTGTCTATCTCATATCTTCTATCTATCTATCTTATCTTTTCTGTCTGTCTGTTCTATCTCTACTTCTATCTACTCATCTATCTTCTATCTACTATCATCATCTATCTGTCTATCTATCTATCTAATCTATCTATCTATCATCTCATCTATCATCTTATCTATCTATCTATCTATCTATCTATCTCGTCTATCTATCTACTCTATCTATCTATCTATCTATCTCATCTATCTATCTATCTGTCTGTCTATCTACCTACCTACCTATCTATAGTATCGTTATGCCTAGCTAGATTACCATCATCATCGATCTTCTATCTCTATCTAATTATCTATCTATCTGTCGTTCTTCCTTCTTCTTCACCTACCTCTCGTATATATTATCTAATTTTCACTCTATCTATCATCTACTCAATCTCATCTATCTATCTAGTCTTTTCGTCTGTCTGTCTATCTATCTATTTCTATTTATCTATCCATATCTATACTACCTACCATCAGCTAATGTTATATAGTCTACCGACCTACCTATCTTGACCTATCTTCTATAGATGGTGCAGCCAATTGGTATTAACTAGCCATACATGCAAGATGGTGTAGCCAGTTGGTATTAACTGGCCAATATGCAAGATGGTGCAGCCAATTGGTATACATCCAACATGGTGTAGCCAATTGATATTAACTAAACATATATGCACGATGGTGTAGCCAATTGGTATTAACTAAACATATATGCAAGATGGTGCAGCCAATTGGTATTAACTGGACATACATGCAAGATGGTGCTGCCAATTGGTATTAACTAGCCATACATGCAAGATGGTGCAGCCAATTGGTATTAACTAGCCATACATGCAAGATGGTGCAGCCAATTGGTATTAACTGGCCAATATGCAAGATGGTGCAGCCAATTGGTATTAACAGGCCATATATCCAAGATGGTGCAGCCATTTGGTATTAACTGGCCAATATGCAAGATGGTGCAGCCGATTGGAATTAACGGGACATACATTCAAGATGGTGCAGCCAATTGGTATTAACTAGCCATACATGCAAGATGGTGCAGCCAATTGGTATTAACTAGCCATACATGCAAGATGGTGCAACCAATTGGTATTAACTGGCCAATATGCAAGATGGTGCAGCCAATTGGTATTAACTGGCCAATTTGCAAGATGGTGCAGCCGATTGGTATTAACGGGACATACATGCAAGATGGTGTGGCCAGTTGGTATTTCCTGGAATTTTCCAACCGGTCCAACCCTCTTTTGCTCAATAGACTTCCCTATTTCTCTGGGCATTTTATGAAGCAGACAGCCATACACTGGTACATATTTATAATTGACTTGACCAATTAATGCCAGATTTAAACAGTGTCCCATCATGGGAATTTAATAGTTGGAAGATTGTTTTATGTTTCTGCAATTCTATGGCCCTGAAAGGTTCTACGGCAATGAAACACCAATCAACACCAAAACAAGACAATGTTTTCTATAGGTTATTTTTATATCTCACACATCTCCCTCTCCACATTCCCATACTGGCAGATCAGAGAGCCAAGAAAAATCAAGTAGGAGGAAGATTAACTCTGCAGAGGGGCATAAAACATCTGGCAGACATTCGGACAGTCAATCATCGTTGTATCACCAAGAGACAAGGAATCTCCCTCCAGGCAGAACATTTTCTCCTTGTGTCAGTGAACGGACAGGACAGAGATTGTTACAAGTCACAAAGTCTTCACCATTTAAATACATTGGCTCTTTTTTTTATGAACATTGAGGATTGGGTCCAGCTGGGATGAACAACAGATGCAACTAAATTTCATGGACAATCCACAGTTTATTATTTCAGATTAAAAAACACGGGGAAAGTCACATTGTGGGATAAAGTTTTAAGCATCCCCCACGGGCAACTTCTTAAACCAATCTGATATCCACAATATTGACCCGTGTGTGCCAAGCCTTAGAGGAGGATGACTTTTATAGCCAATTCAGTATATATCTACAGAGACTAGGTATATCCAATAAATTTTCTAATAATGATTAAAAAAACACAAGCATTTCACCCACTAACGTCTATAAGTTCTCTCCTCGTTCTCATTCAGCAACTAACATCAGTCAGGGACATACCATTACCCAGTATAAATAGTGATGTAATTGATACAAGATCTAGGCACAGACAATTGGTCGTCTGGCAGCACCGAACGCAGTTAAAACGGGAGTGATCACATGGTAGATTAAAACGTGCAATACACAAATTATTGTTTTTGTGTGTGAATTTGTGTGTGAATTGACTGCTCCTATTTAATAAACGTAACAATGGAGATTATTCTGAAACACAAAGATGCTATTTGACTGTCAAATGTTAGTTCAGGTCATAGGAAAATCCGATCACGGTGTCTGTGGTTTTTGATTAACAAATTTATTACTGCGCAAACCACCAAATTGAACTGTAAAAAAGCCCACGTCCGATGTCTGGTTCCTATATTTATAACTTAAAAGGGATTTGTACACTGAATAAACCACTTTGCCTGCATGGCGATTATTGTTTTGCTTAAGCTCAGTCCCTCAGTCAGACGATCTGACTTTCTGTGAGGGCGAGCATGCTCAGTAATCACTATGAGGACAGCATGGAGAAGGGGAATTTCCCACCATGCAGTTCACATACCAATAGTGATCATTTCAGCTACAGCAAAGCTATACATTACAGAACAGTTTATAATACTAAGGCACTTGATTGACAGTTAAAATGTTAGATGTTTCAGACTAGATATATAAAGAAATAGGGGACAGATCAATAGTACAGTGATAGAATTTCAGTAATGGTCAGTTAAAAAACAAATTTCCCAGTGTACATGTATGTATGTATGTATTTTATTTCTTATATAGCGCTACCTATTCCGCAGTGCTTTACAATTATTTACTCAATTCACATCAGGCCCTGCCCCGAAGAGCTTACAATCTAATCACTTTATGTACACATACATCCTATCAGTATGTTTTGGTAATTGTGGGGGAAACCGGAGTGCCCGGAGGAAACCCACGCAGGCACGGGGAGATCATACAAACTCCTTGCAGATGTGTCCAAGGGTGGAATCGAACTCAGGACTCATCGCTGCAAGGAATCAGTGCTAACCACTGAGCCACCGTACTGCCCATAACATATCCTTTAGGATTCTTCTGGATTACAATAGTTTGCAGCAGCGAAGATCAGAATCTTCTTTGTAATAAAGAGAAGAGAAAAAGCTCAAGGTAACAAAGCAACTTGTGGCCCTTTTCTTTCTTTCTTTGGCCCTATAAAGTTCTGTTGACAATCTCACCCCTTTAACTTATGTTACCCTAGTCAACCTCCCCTCCATAATCAGGTACAGATGGTAGATAATTCCTGTCCACGCTCAGTACATATATTTATATATAAAGAGACAGATGTGGTTCCCCCCTATTGGCTATGACGATTCTCCAGACGCCTGGCGATGTGAACTCACTATTGGAGTTTGGGGAAAATACAGCAGGTGGGTTGCAGAGAGGGGTTACATTCGATCTGTGCTCCAGACACATGGTATTCATTATCCTTTACTAAAAACAGAAGCAAGCAATAAAAATATATCATCGCAATAACATTTCTCTCTGGCAGAGAGACCAAAACCCGGCACTCGTCCGGTGAAAAGACCTTCGTTTAAAGGAACAAAGTCATATATTTACCCTTCATTTCAGAATCCCATTCCTATTCATTTACTTGCTCATTTTTTAAAGCCCCTTTAAAAGTAAGAAGATATTTACTTTCCCTAGTGGGCTTCTGTATTCTGCACATACAGCGGCTATACAGATTGAACGTTACAGCTGATTATTTTTCGTGTTTTCTGGGGTGGCTGAATGCACCTGTACAGAATCTGTCCACCTGCCACCCCAGTAGTTTATCAGCTGCACATTCACCTTGAACTATAAAGAGAACAGGACTGACCCAGGCAAATTAAATCAACCAATCCCACACTGAGCATAGTCTGTTATCCCTCTGCATCGGTGCCTGCATCACATCGGGGTCTAAAGTTGCCAGTGTCCTTGAACCTTTAAACAGACATAGAACTGAAAATTTTATATCCTTATAATTTACAGTAGAGTATCCTCTATAATACACAGGTGGTACTCCTTGAACTATAATTCTGTTTATGTACCTTTATATGATCACCGTGGACTAATAACATCCATATCATTTAAAATGTACAGCAGGGGATACATGAATATGTTGGCTAGACTAGCTTTAAAAGGAGTAAAAGAGTCTGGCAGTAAAACTAGCTCCTGTGTAGAGTAGATGATGTTACACCAATATTATCGCCAACAATTTTACAATGGCCACTCTGCCATAGATATAGCTGCAATGTGCCATCTTTAACTCATGGTGATTTGTACTAGTCATGTCTAATCATTGGGTGTTGGTTGAAAAGGTCTGTGCCAGGCGTCAGTGCTTGGTGAACGGATAATTCATTAACAAAAATCCTCCTAAAATCAGAATGAAACTGATTGTGAAACAGAGAATCTGGATAAACAGGAATTCGTCTTATCTGTTCTATGTTTAGATGAGAAATTCCGAACAGCTCCGCATGAAAATTCCAAGGCGACTCGGATGCACGAGTTCTCTTTACAATTTCATAAATTGGTGCTTGCACCTTGCCTTGAGACGTGGCGGAAATTCTAGCAGTAACAGCCCACTCTGGCCTTTGCGCCACAAAATAAATTAGTAGCTTAAGATGGTAACAGTAAGGGTCCGCTGCGTTAAAATGCATTTTCTTTATCAGTATAAAGCCTTGCCGGCCTTAAGAAAACAGAAAAATTTGTGGTTTGGAGTTGACATTTTAAACAGAAAATATAGGGTGAAAAGTTACATTGAAAGCCGGCGCCCAGCGCCAGACGTATGTTTAATATGCTTTACAAAGGCCGCGCTCATCTGGACTAAACTGCCACCTTCGGAAAGGTGAAAACTGAAATTTGCACATATTCGCCCTATATAATTCAATCACAAGGAAGGCCGGTAAAAGCTTTGGGCTCAGACATAAGTCGCAAACGGTTGGATCAAAAGCTAAATAAAGAATCGTTAAACCTTTACAGGCGTCTATTGTGTTAAATCGGTGGCGTAACTAGGAATCACTGGGCCCTCCAGCAAAACTATTAAGGGGCCCCTTCATCCGCAGTGGTTTCCTGGGACGAGGCTATATCTGTCATAGGAAAAATAATAAAAATACCTGCTCTCCTGGTAGTTACATCTCTGCGTTAAATTATTTCGCCAGCCTAGACTGTTAACATCAACCAGGCAAGGCACTGGGGAAAGTTTGCCAAAAAGTTACATTTCAGTACAATAATTAAAGCTGTATGACAGTTTTTTTAAAATATGGACACGCTTTAACAACCGTCATACAATCCAACCACATTTCGGTTATATGAAGAAATGATATTTGAACTAGCTGCTAAGATGAGCAAAATACTTCTTACCCTTTACCTGCAAGATATTCCTTACCTGGGCAAGATTTAAAGAAGTTAAAAGCATCATTTTCAGACCCAACTCCTACCTCTTGTTTTTACGTTACAGTAGCAATATACCTATTTAACGATGGCTGCGGCTGACAGCTCTCCAAATCCTCCAAGCCCCCCTTATGGCCACCAATCATCGTTCCTGTGTAGGGGCTGTTCCTGACCAATCAAACGACCATAGTCGTCACTCCAATTGATCGAGAATGGCGGAGAATTTCTGCCCGTCAGTATTGGCTCCCTTTACTTGAAGTAGAGGGAGCCAATACGATTCATGCTTAGAAATCCGACTGAAAAACAAATTGGACAAAAAACAACCGTCACTATTGGTCGACCAAATGCAAAAATAGGAATCAATATGTTTGAAATGTCAGAATCACTTTAATGTACCAATCGATGGAACTGAAACTATCCAATTGTCACGTGGCACTAACCCGCCATATCCTACAATTAAAGGGCATTAAACCTTTATTTCCAAAGCCTCCCTACAGGGAAATCATTAGCGATGTTTGAACCTTTACCTGCCTAATAGTTCCTCTAATTTCTCAAGACAAATTGCAATTTACATTATTTAGGGAAGGTTGAAACAACTTTGGCGTTTTGGAACAGGAAACCATTTTAATTGTGGTCATTCAAACAATACCGGATCTATTTAAAGGGCAAATTAAATTTAATGAGATTCACAAACAACGCTCTTTATTTAAAAAAAAAAAAACAGTACAACAATTTTTTTTTCTTTTTACGTTACAGAGAAGCTCATTATACAAGAACAAGCGTAGGGTAAAAGGGAAGCCAACTTCAATCGCGGCGTTTCTGCATGTTAATGAACTCGGCCGGCGAAAGGGAGGAAATAATGTTAAAATGTATCCTGTTCTGCGCACGGAACGCACTGTTAATCAAAGAAACACCTAATATTTGGTGGTCACCGTAATAGCGCATTAAAATGATCCCGAATGTTACGTACACCATACAAAGTCTCTTTATATTATTTGATGTCTCCCTTTTTTTTTTGCACATTCCCAGGCTGTCGGCTTCATAGTTTTAACTTCGAAAAGGCGCCAACCGCCAAGTACAAAGTCAATGTCATTATCACTTCCTTGCATCGCCCCTGATCAAGCCTCCAAGTACAGTCAACTTCCCCCCCCCCCCCTCCCAAAACACCCCCCCCCCCCCCCTTCCAATACAACTTCCCATTCACGGGCTGTACAGTGCAAGTGCTGCAGGTGTGGTAGGGCCTGAAATACACTATTTACTCCTTCATAATGATTACTATTCTTCTCGGCTGGAAATCAGTTATTGTGCTTTAAGAAACACAGACATCCGAAAAGGCGGCCCATTCACTGTTATTTAGCCAAATATTTGCTTGAAGTTCTTAACTTGTGGAATTCCCGTTTTGTGATTCTGCCTTTAATATTTCTAACATGTTCAAAAGTAATAGCAGGTATAAAAATGGATTCACTGTTTACACTACACGGTAATTAGTATAGAATAGTATTGGAGGTTGTATAAAGACATACGTCCATCTAGTCCAACCTTTATACCCTACCCATAATGTCTGTATAACAGTTACATAGTAACATAGTATTGGAGGTTGTATAAAGACATACGTCCATCTAGTCCAACCTTTATACCCTACCCATAATGTCTGTATAACAGTTACATATTAACATAGTATTGGAGGTTGTATAAAGACATACGTCCATCTACCGGTGCCACCATACAGTGTACCGGTGCCATCATCATACAGTGTACCAGTGCCATCATCATACAGTGTACCGGTGCCATCATACAGTGTACCGGTGCCATCATCATACAGTGTACCGGTGCCAAACACACAGTGGCACGATACAATAACACACAGTGGCACGATACAGTACCGCACAGTGGCACGATACAGTAACACAGTTGCATGGTACAGAAAAACACAGTGACATGATACAGTAACATACAGTTATGTGATACAGTAACACATAGTTACCTGATACAGTAACACACAGTGGCACGAAACAGTATAACACAAATACATGATCATATAGAGCAACATGAAACATATTGAAACTTTATAATGTAACAGAATGACACAATATGTCAGTCTATTAATAGGCAGCGACAGATTTAACAGCTGGCAGAGTGAAATGTAAGAATGCTGTGATACAATGTACTGACACTGGATGACAGAGCATCATGATACAATGTAACAGTGACAATGCAGTGTAGCAGTGGAATGATACAATGTAAAGTACATATGATAGACAACTTTTAATTTAGGTGATGTGACAATGTAGCAGAATGGCACAAAGTGACAATAGAATGTTTCACAGTGACATGATACAACATATGGCAGGTTACAATGTAACAAAGTAATGTGCTATGATACAATGTAACAGGAATGTTTGTGATCTTATTTGGTATCAGTGCCTCTTTGGGTCTTTATTCAGCCCATTGTGTAAAATTGGTAAATTGTATTTACATAAAATAATGATGTACCCCAGAAAGCAACAGGTTTACATGACGCAACTAAGAGACAAATGTAAGGTAATGCATTGTTGGACAGGTAGACATAGTGTAACCCATTGATTGGCAGACACGGTGTAACCCATTGATTGACAGATACAGTGTACTATATACCAGAAATAGGCAAGGTGTAATCCATTGATTGACAGATACAGTGTATTATATACCAGAGATAGGCAAGGTGTTATCCATTGATTGGCAGACATGGTGTAACCCATTGATTGGCAGATACAGTGTACTATATACCAGAAATAGGCATGGTGTAATCCATTGATTGACAGATACAGTGTACTATATACCAGAGACAGGCAAGGTGTAATCCATTGATTGGCAGACACAGTGTAACCCATTGATTGGCAGGAACAGTGCACTATATACCAGAAATAGGCATGGTGTAATCCATTGATTGGCAGATACAGTGTGCCATATACCAGAGATAGGCAAGGAATAATCCATTGATTGGCAGACACAGTGTAACCCATTGATTGGCAGGTACAGTGCACTATGTACCAGTGATATGCATGGTGTAATGTTTTGATGGACACATTAGAACTCAGATTGACACTTAAGCTATAACCATTAAATGAACAAACATGGGGTAATGCATTGATGAACAGACCGACACAATATAACAAAGAGGCTAATATGGTATAACCTAGAAATCAACAAGTGATCATGGTTTAACCAAAGGACAGACAAATCATATTATAATGCATTGATGGACAGTCTTGGCGGACACATTGTAACTCAGAGCCAGACATGGTATATCCCAGTGTAAACTAATTAGACGTGGTTTATTACAGATGTGGATTTTATTCTTTGGGGTGCTCTGTTGCACCTACAGCGAGATATTTATTCAAGGTTAATTTACTGTAAAGAATATAATTTACTTTATTGACTGGTCAGTGTTGCACTTGACTTGTGGGCAGTAGTATAACGGTTAACCCCTTGATTAAGAGGTTTGACAACAATCATTAATGACTATTTCAATCTGTAATAAGGTTTGAACAGTCAGTTACAGGGGTACGTAATAATATTACTGGGTGTCTGGGAATACAGGGGTGCCTATGTGAAAATAGTTCCCAGTAACAATTCCCCCTTTTTGTTCTCTCCTTCTTAAGTCATCTGAGTAAGGCAGGATTTTCTTTGCTTCCATTCATTTCCAGAACATCATCCGATTTGAAATAAAATATTACAGAAATACACAGAGACTAAACCTCCGTTCTACGAGGGGTTAAAATGTGATCCGGGATCTACAATTTATGATAAACGTAAGCTGGCAATCGTGCTTGGCTGTAAGTGACGGGTTAATGGTATAAAAAATTAACAGAAGATATTCTGTTTATTTATTTATTTTTGGCATTAAAAATTCCAATAATTCCACCGTACATGGCAATTTTTTTTTCCCCCGTCCGTAAATGATCTAAACGCAGCGAGATATTTTACCTTTTAATGAAAACAGAAGGGAAAGAATCGCAGGCAGTCAAATTCTGCTAATAAAAATTAACAGAACCTGCGTGGTTAAAAGATTTAAGGGGGGTCAATAGACATTTTCTATGGATAGAAAATTCCTTTTAGGTAATATAATAAAAATAAAAATAAATCACACACAGAAAAACATGTAATGGGGATAGAAGGTGGAATGTAACATTTCCGTATATGAAAAGGAGTAATAAAAGGCCAGGCTGGCACAATGTCTATAGGAATTGGGTAAAGGGTAAGAGGCTGGCATATAAATACAGTATACAAGGAAGGTAAGATAATGCCAGGGTGGCATGGTGTACATGTAAGAAGGTAAGATAAAGCCAGGGTGGCATGGTGTACATGTAGGAAGGTAAGATAATGCCAGGGTGGCATGGTGTACATGTAGGAAGGTAAGATAATGCCAGGGTGGCATGGTGTACATGTAGGAAGGTAAGATAATGCCAGGGTGGCATGGTGTACATTTAGGAAGGTAAGATAATGCCAGGGTGGCATGGTGTACATGTAGGAAGGTAAGATAATGCCAGGGTGGCATGGTGTACATGTAAGAAGGTAAGATAATGCCAGGGTGGCATGGTGTACATGTAGGAAGTTACACACACAGACTACTCACTAACATGTTACACACACAGACTACTCACTAACATGTTACACACACAGACTACTCTTACACAGACATATAAATACACACATAGTGGCCCAATTGAAATGACGCAGTTGGTTCTGTCTGTCTGTCTGTCTGTCTGTCTGTCTAGCTAGATGTATGTCTATGTATCTATTCTCTTCCTCCCTAATTTTAAATATTTATTTCTATCCCCTCAATTTTCTTTGTTTACATTTCTAAACTGTCACCTACCATTAGCCTTTTTTTTATTATTTTTATTATTATTATTTTAACACCCCCCCCCCCCCCCCCCCCTTAAATGTCTCAAATTTTCAATTTAAGATCTGAAAAGCAAATCACCCAGGTAAGATTTTCACATGCTCTAAATGCTGGAAAGATATGACACATGTACAAATTCTTTTTTTTCTTTTTACCTACAAAACAAGATCAAGCGAATATTTTTCAGACAAGAAATAAAAAAAACCCAAATGTAAGATTTCATCTTTGTTAATTGAAGGAATTTCTTTTGTCTTTTGTCAATGTCACAAGTTATTTTGTAAATGTTTTGTAAATGTTATTTGTTGAGTTGTCTTTTCCATTATTAATATAATGTAGAATCTGGATAAATCAGTCTAATTTGTAGTTGTAATTTGTTTTTAACCATAATAATATTTCTTTTTTTTTTTTCTGTTAAAATGCAGCTTGTTTTAACATAGAACCGCCGAGCTTCTGTTTACACTGCCTTGTGTGCGTTTCAGTGGAATTTAAAGGACCGCGTCAAGTTGAAGGAATCGAGTTGTCATTAACAAAAGGAGATTTCGGGAACTCCCCCATAGGAACAAGACTGCAGCTCTTTACACAAAAAATTCTCTCCGTTGTTGTGATTCCTTTTATTGGCTAACTAGATAAAAAAATTAAGCAAGCTTTCGGGAGTCCTAACTGTCCCCTTCATCAGGCTGAATTTTACCATGTGGTGTTACCATCCAGCCTGATGAAGGGGGCTTGCAATAAAAGATATCACAGCTCTACTTCTCTTCTCTTACTTATGGCTAACACGGCACAAACCTCAACTATTCCTTTCCATTGTTGTACTTGAAGGACTTGGTTCTCTGTCTCTTCAGGACAATTGATTTTTGTTTGAACGAAACCCATAGATATATAAATACCTAGTAACGTTTTGCAGATTTATTTTCCTTTTTCTGTGTCGCCAAGAATGTGATTATTTTTGTTTTATTTTTCTGACCCTCCTTCATTTATTGTGAGATTTGTTTTAATTATATTTGCTTGTGAATAATGTTCATTTTGATTGTGTTTGAAAGATGGAGTTTAACCTTAATAAAACAATAACAAGACACGAGATCAGCTGTTTTTTTTTGTCTGATGGATACTAGACCCTCCTTGTATCCGCGTGTGTGTGGATTAGTGACAGAGAAATGTGAGACGTCTGTGGAATAGACACATAAAAAGTTCAGGGGGAATCAGCAAAAATCCAATAAAAAGGGGGAAACTATCCTGTAGCTTTTTAGTTAGTATTTAGCTCAATAAATAATTTATCACACTAAGGAAGAGGAATTGTATTTATGTAAAACGGAACCAATTATTCATTCCAATCTACCCTCTATCTGCAACCATTCCTTTCTGTATTTTCATAACCGTCCTTTCTGTATTTGCATATTTGTTGGGGTTCTTGCATATTCGGTTATCTGGTGCTAAAGAGAGTATCAACCAGGGGCAAGCGAGGCGAGCGAAGGGAGCGAGCGACAGCAGGCGTGCGAGCGATCGAAGAATCGAGCGAGCGGAGCTATCGATCGGAGCATCGAGCGAGCGAGGGCGAGCGAGGGCCATCATCGATCGATCTAGCGAGGAGTCGATCTGAGTCGATTCTACATCTATCGATGTCTATCTATGCTCTATCTATATACTATCTATCTATATGTCTGGTCTGTCTGTCTATCATCTATCTATCATCATCATCTATCTATCCTATCTATCTATCTATCTATCGATCTATTATCTGTCTGTCTGTCGTGTCTATCTATCTATCATTATCTATTCTATCATCTATCATCAGTCTATCTATCTTATCATCTATATCTATCTATCTACTATATCTATCTACTATCTATCATCTATCTATCTATCATCTATCTATCATCATTATCGATCTATCATGCATCATCTATACAGCTATTATCTATCGTCTGTCTGTCTATCTATATCTATCTATCTAGCTTCAATTATCATTCATCTATCTGTCTATCATCTCATATATCATCTATCTCTATCCATCTATCTACTATCTATGTATCTATCTCTATCTATCAATCTATCTATCTTATCTATCTATCGATCTTTATCTATCTAATCTACTATCTATCTATCTATCTGTCTGTCTGTCTATCTGTCTATCTATCTATCTATCATCTATATCTATCTATCTATCGGTGTGTCTTGTCTATCTATCTATCTATCTATCATCTATCTATCTGCTCTAATCTATCTATCTATCTATCTATCTATCTATCTGTGTCTGTCTGTCTTATCTATCTATCTATCTATCATCTATCTGTCTATTCTATCTATCTAATCTCTAATCGAGCTATCATCTAATCATCTATCTATGCAGCTACTATGCTACATGTCTATATCTATTCATATCTATCTATCTATCTATCTGTATCTATCTATCTATATCTACTATCTATCATCATCTATCTATCTATCTATCTATCTATCTGCGCACACACCGACTACAAAAGCAGACCCTACACACCCCCATCTCACAAGAAACAGGCGGGCACACACCCTAAAACAGAACACACATCAACACCACACCGCGTCTGTCTGTCTATCTATCTATCTATTATATCTAGTCTATCTATCTACACCTATCTATCTATTATATATATACCTACCTACCTATTTACCTTCATCTAATTATAAAACAATCTAACAACAGAGGCAGGAGTATAAAACAAGAGATCATCCCCCCAAATTACTGTTTTATTTCCAGCTATTCCCACTCTGACTCTGCTAGATTAACTGTTTTGACATCACTGTTTGCTGTCTGACTCAATGATATGGAGGACAAATGAGGATTGCAAGGAAAGGAGACGACCGAGAAATGTAGAAAGAAAGCAGGTTACAGGATTGAGAGAAAAGGCAAAATGTAGATGTATTGGTTGTTCCCAGATACAGTTCTAATTGTTGGTGGTTTAATACTATGGGGAAGACAAACAGAATAGAATGGAGAATAAATGATGGTTTAAAAGAAAATATAAATCCCAGCAGAATAATGATTTTGGTAACAAGGTCCATTCAACAGAACTGTGGAGTTTATAGTCAATCACCCAGTATTAGAAATAAAAAAAGGTCAAAGCTTTATAATGAGCACCACAACTCTACCCACTGAGCCCAAATAAACAAGGTGAGAAATTCCAGGTTTAAGGCACAGTGGTTACAAACACAGGTGATTACGTCACTTACAATATAAAGGTCCCACAATACGTCAATGAATTTCCAATGAATTCGAAAATTCTATCAAATTGTGAATTATCGTGAACATTTTTTCGTGTGTTTTCGATAAAGCATTTGGCGGGATCAATTGGTCAATCCGAAACTGTGTAGGTATAGGCTAAAGGGCGTAAGTTGGACTATGATGGAGTCTATTCAACCTCATATTGTAATTAACTGTATACGACATTATGGGTAGGGTATAAAGGTGGATTAGATGGAGTCTTTTATACAACCTCCAATACATGTTACTATGTAACGTTATAAGCATTATGGGTAGGATAAAGGTTGGACTAGATGGAGATGTCTTTATACAACCCCAATACTATGTTACTATTAAACGTTATACAGACATATGGGTAGGATAGGGTATAAAGGTTGGACTAGATGGACGTATGTTTTTATACATCCTCCAATACTATGTTACATCGTAACTGTTATACAGGACATTATGGGCTAGGGTATAAAGGTTGGACTAGATGGACGTTAGTCTTATATACAACCTCCAATACTAGTTACTATGTAACTGTTATACAGTCATTATGGGTAGGGTTAAAAGGTTGGACTAGATGGACGTACGTCTTATACAAACCTCCAATACTATGTTACATGTAAACTGTTAACAGACATTATGGGTAGGGTATAAAGGTTGGACTAGATGGACGTATGTCTTATACAACCTCCAATACTATGTTACTATGTAACTGTATACAGCATATGGGTAGGTATAAAGGTTGTGACTAGATGGGACGTAGTCTTTATAACCTCCAATACTATGTTACTATGTAACTGTTGTATACAGACATTATGGGTAGGGTATAAAGGTTGGACTAGATGGATGTATGTCTTTATACAACCCCCATACTATGTTACTATGTAACTGTTATACAACATTATGGTAGGGTATAAAGGTTGGACTGATGGACGTATGTCTTATTACAACCTCCAATACTATGTTTACTATGTAACTGTATACAGACATTATGGGTAGGTATAAGGTTGGACTAGATGGAGTATGTCTTTATAACACCTCCAACTATGTTACTATGTAAATGTTATCAGACATTATGGGTAGGGTATAAAGGTTGGACTGATGGACGTAGTCTTTATACAACCTCCAATTCTATGTTACTATGTAACTGTTTACAGACATTATGGGTAGGGTATAAGGTTGGACTAGATGGAGTATGTCTTTTATACAACCTCCAATACTATGTTACTATGTAACTGTTATACAGACATTATTGGGTAGGGTATAAAGGTTGGACTAGATGGACGTATGTCTTTATTACAACATCCAATACTAGTTACTATGTAACTGGTATACAGACATTATGGGTAGGGTATAAAGGTTGGACTAGATGGATATGTCTTTATACAACCTCCAATACATGTTACTATGTAACTGGTTATACAGACATTATGGGTAGGGTATAAAGGTTGGACTAGATGGAATGTCTTTTACAACCTCCAATACTATGTTACTATGTAATGTTATACAGACATTATAGGTAGGGTATAAAGGTTGGACTAGATGGAAAGAGGTCTTTATACAAACTCCAATACTATGTTACTAGGTAACTGGTATACAGACATATTAGGGTGTAGGGTATAAAGGTGGACTAGATGGAATATGTCTTTATACAAACCCCAATAATGTTACTATGTAACTGTTATACAGACATTATGGTAGGGTATAAAGGTTGGACTAGATGGACGTATGGCTTTATACAACCTCCAATACTATGTTACTATGTAAACGTTATACAGACATATGGGTAGGGTATGAAAGGTTGGAATAGATGGACTATGTCTTTATACAACCTCCAATACTATGTTACTATGTAACTGTTATTACAGACATTTATGGGTAGGGTATAAAGGTTGGACTAGATGGACGTATGTCTTTATACAACCTCCAATACTATGTTACTATGTAACTGTTATACAGACATTATGGGTAGGGTATAAAGTTGGATATGATGGATGATGTCTTATATCAACCTCCAAACTATGTTACTATGTAAAGTTATACAGCATTATGGGTAGGGTATAAAGGTTGGACTAGATGGACGATGTCTTATACAAACCTCCATTACTTGTTACTATGTAACTGTTATACAGACATATGGTTATGGGTAGGGATAAGGATTGGACTAGATGGACGTTATGTCTTTATACAACCTCACAATACTGTTATCTATTACCGTTATACAGACATTATGGGAGGGTATAAAGGTTGGACTAGATGGACGTAGTCTTTATACAACCCCAATACTATGTTACTATGTAACTGTTATACAGACATTATGGGTAGGGTATAAAGGTTGGACTAGATGGACGGGATTTTTATACAACCTCCATACTTGTATGTTACTATTAATGTAACAGACATTATGGTAGGGTATAAAGGTTGGACTAGATGGACGATAGTCTTTATACAACTCCAATACTATGTATATGATAACTGTATTACAGACATTATGGGTAGGGTATAAAGGTTGGACTAGATGGACGATGTCTTTATACAACCTCCAATACTATGTTACTATGTAACTGTTATAGAGACATTATGGGTAGGGTATAAAGGTGGACTAGATGGGACGGAGTGTCTTATACAACCTCCAATACTATGTTACTATGTAACTGTTAAACAGACATTATGGGTAGGGTAAAAGGTTGGACTAGATGGACGTATGTCTTTATACAACCTCCAATACTATGTTACTATGTAACTGTTATACAGACATTATGGGTAGGGTATAAAGGTTGGACTAGATGGACGTATGTCTTTATTCAACCTCCAATACTATGTTACTATGTAACTGTTAACAGCATTATGGGTAGGGTATAAAGGTTGGACTAATGGACGTATGTCTTTATACAACCTCCAATACTATGTTACTATGTAAATGTTAACAGACATTATGGGTAGGGTATAAAGGTTGGACTAGATGGGAGTATGTCTTTATACAACCTCCATACTAGTTACTATGTAACTGTTATACAGACATTATGGGTAGGGTATAAAGGTTGGACTAGATGGACTATTCTTTATACAACCTCCAATACCATTTTACTATGTATATTAACTGTATACAGACATTATGGGTAGGGTATAAAGGTTGGACTAGATGGACATATTCTTTATACAACCTCCAATACTATGTTACTATGTAACTGTATACAGACATTATGGGTAGGGTATAAAGGTTGGACTAGATGGACGTATGTCTTATACAACCTCCATACTATGTTACTTGTAACTGTTTACAGACATTATGGGTAGGGTATAAAGTGGACTAGAATGGAAGTATGTCTTTATACAACCTCCAATACTATGTTACATTGTAACTGGTATACCGACATTATGGGTAGGGTATAAAGGTTGGACTAGATGAGTATTGTCTTTATACAACCTCCAATACTATGGACTATGTAACTGTATACAGACATTATGGGTAGGGTATAAAGGTTGGACTAGATGGACGTATGTCTTTATACAAACCTCCAATACTATGTTTACTATGTAACTGTTATACAGACATTATGGGTAGGGTATAAAGGTTGGACTAGATGGACTTATGTCTTTATACAACCTCCAATACTATGTTACTATGTAACTGTTATACAGACATTATGGGTAGGGTATAAAGGTTGGACTAGATGGACGTATGTCTTTATAAAACCTCCAATATTTGTACTACAGTATGAACTGTTATACAGAACATTATGGGTTGGTATAAAGGTTGGACTAGATGGACGTATGTCTTTATTACCCTCCAATACTATGTTACTATTAACTGTTATCAGACATTATGGGTAGGTATAAAGGTTGGACTAGATGGACGTATGTCTTTATACAACCTCCAATACATGTTACTATGTAACTGATACAGACATTATGGGTAGGGATAAAGGTTGGACTAGATGGAAGTATGTCTTATTACAACCTCCAATACTATGTTACTAGTAACTGTTATACAGACATTATGGGTAGGGTATAAAGGTTGGACTAGATGGACGTATGTCTTTATTCAACCTCCAATACTATGTTACTATGTAACTGTTATACAGATATATGGGTAGGGTATAAAGGTTGGACTAGATGGAGATATGTCTTTATACAACCTCCAATACTATGTTACTAGTAACTGTTAACGACATTATGGGGGAGGGTATAAAGGTTGGACTAGATGGACGTATGTTCTTTATACAACTCCAATACTATGTTACTATGAACTGTTATACAGACATTATGGTGGGTATAAAGGTTGGACTAGATGGACGTAATCTTATACAACCCCAATACTATGTTACTATGTAACGTTATACAGACATTATGGGTAGGTATAAAGTTGGAATAAGGACATATTCTTTACAACCTCCAATACTATGTACTTGTAACGTATACAGACATTATGGGTAGGGGATAAGGTTGGACTAGATGGAGTATGTCTTTATACAACCTCCATACTATGTTACTATGTAACTGTTTACAGACATTATGGGTAGGGTATAAAGGTTGGACGATAGATGGACGTATGCTTTATACAACCTCCAATACTATGTTACTATGTAACTGTTATACAGACATTATGGGTTGGGTATAAAGGTTGGACTAGATGGACTTATCTTTATACAACCTCCAAACTATGTTACTATGTAACTGTTATACAGACATATGGGTAGGGTATAAAGGTTGGACTAGATGGACGTATGTCTTTATAAACCTCCAATACTATGTCTATGTAACTGTATTACAGACATTATGGGTAGGTATAAAGGTTGGACAGATGGAGTATGTCTTTATATACCTCCAATAATGTTTATATAACTGTTATTACAGACATTATGGGTAGGGTATAAAGGTTGGGCTAGATGGACATATGTCTTTATTCAACCTCCAATACTATGTTACTATGTAACTGTTATAAAGACCTTATGGGGTAGGGTATAAAGGTGGTGGACTAGATGGACGTATGTCTTTATACAACCTCCAATACTATGTATATGTAACTGTTATACAGACATAGGGTAGGGTATAAAGTTGGACTAGATGGACGTATATCTTTATACAACCTCCAATACATGTTACATGTAACTGTTATACAGACATTATGGGTAGGGTATAAAGATTGGACTAGATGGACTATGTCTTTATACAACCTCCAATACTATGTTACTTTGTAACTGGTATACAGACTTATGGGTAGGGTATAAAGGTTGGACTAGATGGACGTATGTCTTTATACAACCTCCAATACTATGTGTACTATGTAAATGTTATACAGACATTATGGGTAGGGTATAAAGGTGGACTAGATGGACGTATGTCTTTATACAACCTCCAATACTATGTTACTATGTAACTGTTATACAGACATATGGGTAGGGTATAAAGGTTGGACTAGATAGGAGTATGTCTTTATACACCTCCAATACTATGTTACTATGTAACTGTTAACAGACATTATGGGTAGGGTATAAAGGTTGGACTAGATGGACGTATGTCTTTATACAACTCCAATACTATGTTACTATGTAGTGTTTTTATCAGACATTATGGGTAGGGTTATAAAGGTTGGATTAGATGGACGTATGTCTTTATACAACCTCCAAACTATGTTACTATGTAACTGTTATACAGACATTATGGGTAGGGTATAAAGGTTGGACTAGATGGACATATGTCTTTATACAACCTCCAATACTATGTTACTACAGTATGTAACTGTTATACAGACATTATGGGTAGGGTATAAAGGTTGGACTAGATGGACGTATGTCTTTTACAACCTCCAATACTATGTTTATGTAACTGTTGACAGACATTATGGGTAGGGTATAAGGTTGGACTAGATGGATGTATGTCTTTATACAACCTCCAATACTATGTTACTATGTAACTGTTATATAGACATTATGGGTGGTATAAAGGTTGGACTAGATGGGACGTTGTCTTTAAACAACCTCCAATACTATGTTATATGTAACTGTTAACAGACTTATGGGTAGGGTATAAAGGTTGGACTAGATGGACGTATATCTTTTACAACCTCCAATACTATGTTACGATGTAACTGTTATACAGACATTATGGGTAGGTGTTATAAAGTTGGACTAGATGGACTATGTTTATACAACCTCCAATACTATGTTACTTTGTAACTGGTATACAGACATATGGGTAGGGTATAAAGGTTGGACTAGATGACAGTATGTCTTTATACAACCTCCAATACTATGTTTACTATGTAACTGTTATACAGACATTATGGGTAGGGTATAAAGGTTGGACTAGATGGACGTATGTCTCTTATACAACCTCCAATACTATGTACTATGTAACTGTTATACAGAATATAGGGTTGGGATAAAGGTTGGACTAGATGGACTTATGTCTTTATACAACCTCCAATACTATGTTACTATGTAACTGTTATACAGACATTATGGGTAGGGTATAAAGGTTGGACTAGATGGACGTATGTCTTATATACCTCCAATACTAAGTTACTATGTAACTGTATACAGACATTATGGGTAGGGTATAAAGGTTGGACTAGATGGATGTATGTCTTTATACATCTCCAATACTATGTTACTATGTAACTGTTATACAGACATTATGGGTAGGGTAAAAGTGTGGACTAGATGGACGTATGTCTTTATACAACCTCCAATACTATGTTACTATGTAACTGTTTATACAGACATTATGGGTAGGGTATAAAGGTTGGACTAGATGGATGTATGTCTTTATACAACCTCAATACTATGTTACTATGTAACTGTTATACATACATTATGGTAGGGTATAAAGGTTGGACTAGATGGACGTATGTCTTTATAAAACCTCCAATACTATGTTATATGTAACTGTTATACAGACATTATGGGTAGGGTATAAGGTTGGACTAGATGGACGTATGTCTTTATACAACCTCCAATTCTATGTATATGTAACTGTTATACAGACATTATGGGTAGGGTATAAGGTTGGACTAGATGGACGTATGTCTTTATACAACCTCCAATACTATGTTACTATATGTAAATGTTATACAGACATTATGGGTAGGGTATAAAGGTTGGACTAGATGGACGTAGTTCTTTATTCAACCTCAGTTACTATGCTTCTATGATAAAAAAACATGATAGTGCAAGACGTAAAAATTTCCCATCAACCCCATATACCAGAACCAGACTTCTGTAGTTTTCTATGAAATCTATGGAAGATTGCCAGCACAAGGTGAAGATTTTGAATAGTTCCTTCTGAACAGATTTCGATCGTGTTTAAAAACTGATCTGAAAAAACATGGAGCATTGAGGCTACATTAAGGGGTTATAGGCTCGATTTCACTCTAGAAATGTATCTATAAGCAGATTGTATGTTCTCCCTGTGTTTCCCCCACAATTGAAGAATACATCCCTTTCAAGTGATGTACATGAATATACTTCAAGAGTGCGCCTCTCGGTGGGGGTAATATTATAGGAGCAGTATTAATCTACACAGTACACAACATCTATTTCATGATGGTGGTTCGCAAGTATCCAACCAAATAGTAAAACCCCCTAGGAAAGATTTTATTTAGTGTTATAATTACGTCAGACACCAGGAATATTAGTCAGTGGGATAAGTGGATAGACTAGGGCGATCCCTGATAGAAGTGGCTGGCACCTGGGCAGTGAAAATCAGATGAAATCTGCTCACATTCAATAGTGCGTTGGGTCCCTAAAGGTGCCCGATTCATGTGAATAAGGTGGCAATAATGACAGATTCCTTCGGATTCAGATTGTAAATTTGCCCTTATTCACACCTTATTCTCTATATGTTTTAAACAATCCTGTTGCTCCCTCTACTGTAGTAAAGGGAACCAATACCGAACCAACAAATTTTCCATCTGGAATGATCAGCCGCTATGGTAATCGCACCCCTGCTGGTAGCCCATGTGCAGGGCCACATCTACCATGAGGCAGAGAGGACATTTGTCTCAGGCGGCACCTCTGCAATGAAGATGAAAGGCGGCAGACAGGCAGTGGGAATTTTTTTTCCCCTTAACTGTTTTAATAACCTATGGGATAGGAAGTTCAAAATTGTAAAATTGTACGCATGCCCGTGGATAAAGCCACACCCACTTTACGGTAGTCTGGCTCAGGTAGCAAAACCTAGAAGTGCCCTGCCATGTGCATGGCTACCTTAACCTTAGGATAGCAACGGAACTGATTTATGTGGACATTGGGCCTGGCTTGACTAGGACGGCAGATGGTGGGAGTAAAAGGATCTACATTTAGTGGTAAATGAACAGAAGGTAAACTAGAACAAAGATGGCTGTTTTGATTAAGGAATTCTAAAGGCTCGTACACGCGCTCGATTTATCAGCAGGAACCGGGGAGTGATACACATGGCGAATGGCCGTTTTGGCCGAAAATCGTCCGTGTGTATGCGTTCGGTTGTGTGTACGAACCTTAAGACAAGGGGGATGATAGGATATTATCTGTCAACTTTCTGTTAAACTCCACACTCTGTGTGTGTGGGGGGGGGGGGGGGACCAGAAAGGAACAAGATTTCCAGCTTGCAGATTTTGCATCTTTCTGTGTCTCATGATACAGTTGTCATAGGAACGACAAAAATATTCTCTTTACAGTAATAATACGAAGAATTCTGCGCCTGAAAAAAAAAATCAACGGCTGAAATACATAAACTCGCTCATTAACATTGGCTAACGAATTCCATTTATTTTATTTTTTATCTTAAAGTTTCTTCCAGCGAGGGTGGAAAATTTCCTTCCTAGAAAAACACAGGTCAGAGGGTCCAGTGTCTAACTGAGGAAGGTATTGTTTTAGAGCCATAAATGTACCTACTATATTAGGGCAAGGGTTTTTACAATGATATCATTATAATACGTTTAATGGTGGCGGAATAGAATGCGCCTTTTATTTCTCAGCTATAGAGTCACTTGTGTTACTGGGAATGAGCCACGCAGCGAAAATTCACCAGGTCGCCTGTTAAAAAAAAAAAAAAAGATAATATTGATGCAAAAAAATAAAAGAATCGAGGGTTGTTGGCGTCTCGTATTCAAAAAATAACGACAATGCAACCCCCCAGTGTGCGAGACACCAAATATTAAGTTGAAGAGAACCGTTTCTGTAAATAATGTTTTTACCGAATCCAGTTCAGTGCAAAAAAATCCTTATAATTAAAAATGAAGAGAGAAGCAATTTAAAGGTATAACCCCAAGATTATACTGTAATCTGAAAAAACCCCTTTTCCCCCATTATCCCGCGTGTGAACGTGCTTGGACTCAAATCGGACCTGCGGGCAAGGCTTAGGGGTGTAATGTGGGTAAACACTGTACCAATTTCAAAGATAACAGACAGAATAGAAGATTCAAGCATTTTTTATGTAAACTATAGTGAGATCGTGACTGGCACAAACCTAACAATTGCTGCCTATACACTTACTACAAGGGGCCGACCGCACAGAGGGAGATTTTCCAGCTGTAACAATGGTTTCCGATGCCAACGCAGATGGCACGTACACACGTAAACTCGACGATAGTCTTTTCTATTATATGGTCGGAACACTTGTTTTTTTTTTTCTTTTGTGTGTTTAGTCTCTGCTAGGATATTTCATTTTGAGGCTGGAGCCACACTGTAACCGCATGCCGATTGCGGGAAACGTTGTTTCCGGTGCGCTCTTGCAATGCAATCGTATGCAAACGCACGCCAAATGTGGATAGTCCTAAACGGTGTCAAAATCGCACAAATCATTTAAATGTTCGTTTCCCACTTGAAATAGACCCCGTGCTTTAGAATATAACTTGAACGCACTGGGCTCAGAAGGATCCATGGGATGCGAAATCTTGACCTGCTATGGATTTCTAAGCAATAAGCTGCAACCTTAAATAACTGCTAAATATAACAAACACATTGAAATTAGGATACAGGGTAGGTTTCCTTGAATGGAAAATAATATATAATAGTTAGATATAGTTAGATAGGTAAAAGTTTTTCTCTCCTTCTCTCTGCCTATAATAGGTTGTGCTCCTATACAAGCTCTTTACAAGCTTGACATGCTCTGGAGGAGGCATCCAGGAATAGCTTCAGTCATTGGCTGTGATGTTAGGAGGAGACATATAAGTAATGCAGGTCATCTGGGTAGATAATGACAATTGACCAGTACTTAATACAATTCCTAATGGGTAAAGTAGCCCCAAAATTAATCTTATTTAAAAATGCATCTTGTAGAGTTGATGCACAAGGACATTCTAAAGTGACCGTAGGGTGTGTGCAGTTTGTCAACAGCCTGAGAAAGGCACATAACCGCATACAGTAGGAAAGTATATGCCATATCCGTATTTACGTCTATGTATAAAATCATTCATTAAGCAGCGCAACCTTATTTAATATATTCCACTTTTTTCCTGAAACCTTAATTAAGTTTGCCAGGAAAATGTGGCAACACGGAAGTTAAATCACGTCCGGTTATTTTTATTTATTCTGAACAAATGATTTCTGCCCGGCAGACGCAAGATCCCATTAAATCCTCAAAAGTAAAGTTGAAGTTTCAAAAAGGGAAAAAAGAAATCGATATATAATATATCAAGTACATACTTTAATATGGTGTATTTAAATGAAGACAGAGGGGAATACTGTATTTAAAGTAGGGTTTATTTTAAAGGAATTCTACACTGAAAAAAATGACTCAATCTTATAAATGAATACATGTGAGCAGCGGAACTGTGTTTGTGTTGCTTCACGACTTTAATCCATTACTTGTTTGCCAGTTCCCCAGCCCCCTTCAGACTATTGACTCTCGTGAGGGCAAGCATGCTCAGTAATCTCTATGAGGCAGCATTGGAAGAGGAATTTCCCACCATTCCAGCTACAACAAAACTATAATAATACAAGATGTTGGTGACTGGACATCTATAAGAAATTGGGGACATATCAACAAAAAAATGATACAAGATAGTGGGAAGAATTATAGTTCCAGTAATGGGCAATTAAAAAAAAAATTCCTCTGTGTACATATCCTTTAAATAAGACCAAGAAGAAAAAGAATATAATTCAAAAGAGCTGTTCATTTGCTGAACCAATCAGATGTTACCGTTTTACCGACCTACTACCTTTAGAAAACAAGTTTATTTGGAGGGCGATGCCTTGGCTCCTGGTGTTGTTGTGCTTGTGTCCCAAGTTTTAATGCGCCCCTCTGTGGAATTTAATTGCCCACCTCTGGTATAGTGTATGGTCAGCATTACTGTCCTAGGTAAGAATTGTATTTTGGGGTACTTTTTTTTTGTGGTGATGCTGCTGACAGGCAGTTGTTCTTTTGAAATATGGTCCATATGTACCACCTTCTATTGTCTTCTACAGGTAAATTCACTGAGCACCAGGAGGATACAGGAATGTCAAGTAACCACAATTGCTGAAAACTATACTACATCCATTTACCAAAAAGGGCCAATCCTGCGGTACCCTTTATCGGAAAGGTGCACGTCAAAAAAATGTTTCCGATGAACCTTCCGCTTCGGGAACGCTAGTTTTGGATGATAAATTTCTTGTTCGTGATTGACTCCCCTGTGCTAAAGTATATGGAGTTGGCCCCGATCGTAGGGAGTATGGTAGTCACAAATATCTGCTGTACTCTATATAGACTTTCAGAGATTAAAGGCAGAATCTTGTAGATTGTTGCAGTGAGTGCCCACCTTAAGCAGTATCAGAGAACCACAATGGCCTTGGCCCTCTGGCCCTGGGGTTTACATTGTAAAAACGCCCATTCTTTGACAAAGTGCCCATACATGGCACAATTTTTGGCTGAAACAGCTGGGCATACAATTATAGAATTATAGATTCACACATATAGAATTCATTACGGATCATTTGCATTTTGACATGTTACGGTCTCCTTAAATATGCACTTTTACATGTGCCCCCGAATAAGCAAAAATCTCTCTCTCAATAAGGCGGCATCGGCATAATAATCAAATTATAAAAACAGCTCCGGAAATGGACAGATACATTGATAGGCAGTTGTCTGTAGATGTACCATACATATGTACCATACATTCAGTTAGTGATTAATGTCTATATGTCTGTTGTGAGGTTACATTACATTAATCGATCCGAAAATAAATCGATCATTTAACTAAAAAAAAAACGACTTCCTGATTATATTACGTCGATATTATGATCCAATTTCGGCATTATAATTCAGGAAAATTAAAAATTTGGCCAATCAATGGAAATTTCAGATTGATCAAAATATTGTCCCAGTATGGGCACCTCAGATGGGATCATTGACAAAATATACCATCAAATCTTACACTTCCATGGAAGAAATGGTGCAATTCCCAGATTCCATTTGCAAGAAATTCTCCATGACAATTGCGCTTCGATAGGCAAGGTGTTAAATTCTCGTCTCTGTATTCTGGCTTCATCCTTAACATAGGACATTATCGTGCAGAGAAAGCCCTGTCAATGCACAGTGTATTATAGGGGGAAATAGAATACAATATATATCCACTGCAAACGTGGAACATTACCTAAATCAATGAATCAATATATATGCATTTCATTGAAGCACAGGTAGTTAGTCCATACACTAAATGCCATAAACATTAGTTTCCATAAAACACTTGAAGTTTTAACATATGATTAGACCATAGTTTTAGAACAGGTAGCAAATAAATACAGTCAATGTACAAATCACTGACAATGATTTGGGGGCCCCCTAGGGTTATCATAGTAATAGCACTGTCCCAATAAGGGATCACTAATAATAATTCTACGTAATTGGAAAAATAATGCAATGGTTAACTCGTATTGCCAGAAAAAAACACAACACCGTTGGATTTGTCGCTTGTATTCATATTTTGTAAGAAAGCGGGTATTTTATTTCAGAATACGCACTGGTGCCAATTTATTTTCCCCAATTAAAAATATTAACATTTCCTGCACTACATTTTGCAGCACTGCCATTAAAGCAGATGTAGAAAGCCCGACAGTAGGGCATATGGCACAGTCAGGGATGAAATCCCGTCCAAATACCCGCCCTGGAAGCCCCACCCCGAAGAATGCCCACTCTCTGCCGTTACGCCCTAACCCACCTCCATTCCCGGTATGCCCCTAGCAGCAGCCCACCATGACATCACTGTGACATCACCACCTCTAACCCCCAGCACAAGGGAGAAAAAAAATCTGGCAACCCTGGGTCCACCTGAAACGTTGCACTTTCTTTTTGTAACATATTGTATGGACTGAGGAGCAGTACAGTCTGCAGCAGGACTATCCCAAAGCACACGTTGGCCTCGGGAATATTTGTAACTGCCGTAAACGATTTACCGTTTAAAGGGGCAATTCGGTCGGATCCCTTAATCCCTAAAGTGGTACCCAGCTTTAAATGTCCTGCGCCAGCTCTAATTTACAATATTGCCTTGTTTGGGTGCGATATCACTAATAAGAATGATGTGGAACTCAGAAAACTAGCAGTCAGTCTCGGTTTGTACAGTTAAAAACAAAGCGGTTCTTGTCATGGGGGGTGGAGGCGTAACGTAGGTAATGTAATCTAATGGCAGAGGGATCATCTTACCCAATTACTTTGGAGTAAATATCCACTGATGGGGAGGGTTCCTGTGTATCAATAAAAACAAATAAATAAAATGATTTAAACGTATAAGAACCCAGAGGTTTCAAGTCCCATTTTTAGTCGCCAAACAACGTATAAAAGGTAAAACCGTGAAAGGGGGGAAGGAAGAGAAAGAGCAGAAGGTAACGAACCACATAAATCGGGTTTGCGGTAGGGGTATAATTGTACCATAGTTTTTGTAATGATTTATTATGGTAAATATTCTGTAAGGTATTAACAGCGTCTGCTTCAAAGTGTCAGACACAGAAGCGGCTTTATTTGCCCTGAAGGCTCAGCGCAGAAAGGTGAATTCCCTTCCGTATTATTGTTTTGGCACAGTTTGTTTTAAAGGACCGTCTAAGGACTTCAATGCACATAGAATATATGAATGCGGCAGGCGGTGAACTCGGAGAACAGGACGACAAAGGGGTCTTAGTCAAGGGGAATAAAAGAAAGAAAAAAACATTACCCAGCAGAAGGTTTCATTATTTAAGTCAAAGGGGGCATTGTTAGGATTAACATGTGAAATGCGGTCAGCCTGGGTAGAATGCACAGGACTACACTCTATAGAGTCAGTGGACTACACTTATAGGTCAGTGGACTACACTCTATAGGCCAGTGGACTACACTCTAAGGGCAGGGACTACACTCTATAGGTCAGTGGACTACACTCTATAGGTCAGTGGACTACACTCTATAGGTCAGTGGACTACACTCTATAGGCCAGTGGACTACACTCTATAGGCCAGTGTACACTCTATAGGTCGCTGATACACTCTATAGGTCAGTGGACTACACTCTATAGGTCAGTGGACTACACACTATAGGTCAGTGAACTACACCATAGGCCAGTGGACTACATCTATATGCAGTGGACTACACCTCTATAGGCCAGTGGACTACACTCTATAGGCCAGTGGACTACACTCTATTGGCCAGTGGACTACACTCTATAGGCCAGTGGACTACACTCTATAGGCCAGTGGATACACTCTTAGGGCCGTGGGCTACACTCTATAGGCGTGGACTACACTCTATAGCCAATGGACTACGCTTATCAGCCAGTGGACTACACTCTATCGGCCAGTGGACTCACTCTATAGGCAATGGACTAACTCATAATGACACTCTAGCCGTGGACTACAATCTAGGGCCAGTGAACATACTCTAAGGCCAGTGGACTACACTCTATCGGCCAGTGGACTACCACTCATAGGCAGTGGACCACATTCTATAGGCCAGTGGATTACATTCTATAGGCCAAAGGGACTACACTCTATAGGCCAGTGGACTACACTCTATAGGACAGGGACTACACTTATGGGCCAGTGAACTATACTCTATAGGCCAGGGGATATACTCTATCGGCCAGTGGACTAACTCTATAGGCCAGTGGACACATTCTATAGGCCAGTGGATTACACTCTATAGGCCAGTGGACTACACTCTATAGGCCGTGGATACACTCTATAGGCCAGTGGACCCAGAGCCCTAGGACTTCCCTTTTAATAAATTGAAAGTTGTTAAACACAAAAACAACACCCT
This sequence comes from Hymenochirus boettgeri, assembly GCA_019447015.1. Lineage (NCBI taxonomy): Eukaryota > Metazoa > Chordata > Amphibia > Anura > Pipidae > Hymenochirus > Hymenochirus boettgeri. The sequence continues at coordinate 2,465,369 of CM033472.1, forward strand.
AAAAATTGCCCAAAAGAATAAGAATAACGAGCAATATAAAATGAAAAGGGACATTTCTATTCTGTTGTAGGATCATGCCAGTCCAAACATATACCTCATATATAATTCCTCTCAATGTTACATTTGTAGCGTCTTCTCCTTAAGAAAAATCAACATAAACATCTGTTTAATGTAAGTTATAAGGGAATGTGCCAGTGATCAAGCCTGTAACACAGGCAGCATGTGCAGCCAAGACAGGAATTCCAAAGTCTGCGGCGCCCCCTACTGGCCACCAGGAAGTTCTGGAACAGAGAAGGAACTGTAAATAGAAAGGAACCAGGGAATTAAACTGGATCAAATCCCATTTATAAATAGTATAGGTGATGAAACAACGTACGTTTTATATTCTATTTTGTTTTTAAGACTTTTACATAAAAGGGAAAAATAATCTACAATAGACCAGAGAGTAAAAAGATGAAACACGTATTTATCGATAAAAGGATAACTTTATATCGAAAGGCAGTTTATTGAATGGCTCCCATTTCTGGTCTCTGCAGTACAAAATGTTATACGGGCAAGGTTCCAAACTGTACGCAAGGCAGAGCATGCCATGATGCGCGTTATTTGGTCCGTGTACTGCGTTCCAATACATCTATTTTATGGGAACCCATGGCCCTATTTATAAAAGATGGTATCGTTATCGTAAATTACCGATCGTTATCGTAAATAACCGACCGGTTTATTACCGATAACGACCGTTATTTACCGATACGACCATATTTAGCAATATCGGTAAATAACGGTCATTATCGGTAAAATAACGGTCGTTATTGGTAATAAAACGGTCGTTATTTTACGATAACGATCGGTATTTTACGATAACGATACCGATCTTTTATAAATAGGGCCCCATATGACTTGCACAAAAAGGGATCAGAGCGCTGGGACACTCTGATTGCACTGCATGGCACCTAGGACCTAGCCGTAATAGAGGACAACTTTTGGCTTGATGCTACCGAAGGAACATGTGCAATCCCAACCTGTCTAGATTGATCCCTCTCCAAGTTACCATCTCCGACATTCCCATTATGATTCATTTAGGTGAGAAAGCGGAGCGTGAGCATCATAGGGACTATGGCAGTCACAAACGATCCCCAATACTTTATATTTTACTTTACGTGAAAAGAAAAATGCTCATGACTGTGATGTCACATCTTTCAGAGATGACAGACAGAATCTTACAGATTGGTACTGGTGAACCCAGTTTGAGTATTCGCAGGGCCTTAGCGATTTCACACAGGTATATCTCTAATGAGAAATCGCTTGTCTCAGGAAATTTCTTGAAATGTTCTAACGGCCCGAAGAAAATATAGAAGTGCTCGCTTTAGGCAAACCTTAAACAGGATCCAAGTCTTGTGTAGGGAACTAAGACTTCGTACACACGTTGGATAATTGCGTTGGATAATTTACTCGAGATTGATGTTCGCGCCTAGATTACCATGGGTACATTTTACTCGCCGGATTCGATGCTCACGTATAGACTTGTAAGGACACTTTACTGTAGATTCGATGTTCGCGCCTAGATAACCATGGACATTTTACTGCGGATTCGATGTTCGCGCATAGATACCATGTACAATTTACTCGCGGATTATGCTCGCGTATAGGTTTTAATGGACACTTTTCTTGTAGATTCGATGTTCGCACCTAGATACCATGTACATTTACTTGCGGATCAATGCTCGCGTATAGGTTTAATGGACACTTAATCGTAGATTCGATGTTGCGCCTAGATACCATGTACACTTTTACTCACGGATCGATGCTCGCGTATAGGCTTTAATGGACACTTACTTGTAGATTCAATGTTCGCGCCTAGATACCATGTACATTTTACTCGCGGATTCGATGCTCGCGTATAGGCTTTAATGGACACTTTACTTGTAGATTCAAAGTTCGCGCCCAGATACCATGTACATTTTACTCTCGGATTCGATGCTCGCGTATAGGCTTTAATGGACACTTTACTTGTAGATTCAATGTTCGCGCCTAGATTACCATGTACATTTTAATCGCGGATTCGAGTTGCGTATAGGCTTTAATGGACACTTTACTCTAGATTCGATGTTCGCGCCTAGATACCATAGGCATTTTACTCGCGGATCGATGTCGGATAGGGCTTTAATGGACCACTTTATGTACGATTCGATCTTCGCGCTAGGATACATGTACATTTTTATCTCGATTCGATGTTCAGCGCTAGATACCATGTACATTTACTCGCGGATTCGATGCTCGCGTATAGGTTTTAATGGACCCTTTATTGTGATGCGATGTTCGCGACCTAGATACATGTACATTTTACTCACGGATTCGATGCTCGGTATAGGCGTTAATGGACACTTTACTTGTAGATTCAATGTTCAGCGCCTAGATCACCCTGTACATTTTACTACGGAATTCGATGCTCGCGTATAGGTTTTAATGGACCACTTTACTGTAGATCGATGTTCGCATAGATTAACCATGTACATTTTACTCACGGATTCGGATGCTCGCGTATAGGTTTAATGGACACTTTACTTGTAGATCAATGTTCGCGCCTAGATACCCTGTACAATTTTACTCGCGGATTCGATGCTCGCGTATTAGGCTTTAATGGACACTTTACTCGTAGATTCGATGTTCGCGCCTAGATACATAGGCATTTACTCGCGGATCGATGCTTGCGTATAGGTTTTAATGGACACTTTACTCGTAGATTCGATGTTCACGTCTAGATACATGGACATTTTAATCGAAGTTCGATGCTCGCGTATAGGCTTAATGGACCACTTTACTCGCGATTCGATGTCTCGACCTAGATACCATAGGCATTTTACTCGCGGATTCGATGCTCGCGTATAGCGTTTTAATGGACCACTACTCGGTAGCTTCGATGTTCGCATCCTAGATACCATGGACATTTACTAGCGGATTCGATGCTCGCGTATAGGTTTTAATGGCACTTTACTCACGGATTCGATGTTCGCTACTAGATTACCATGTACATTTTACTCACGGATTCGATGTTCGCGTATAGGCTTTTTATGGACACTTACTCGTAGATTCGTGTTCGCGGCTAGATACCATGTTAAGTTACTAGGATTCGATGATCGCTATAGGCTTTATGACACTTTATCACGGATTTCGATGTTCGCGCCTAGCTAGATAATATTACATTTTACTCGCGGATTCGATGCCTCGCGTCTATAGGGCTGCGAGGACATTTTACTCACGGATTCGATGTTCGCGTATAGGCTTTAAATGGACACTTTACTCACGATTCGATGTTGTGCGCCTAGATACCATGTACATTTATCGCGGATTCGATGCTCGCGTATAGGCTTTAATGGACACTTTACTCACGATTCGAGTGTCGCGCGCCTAGATACATACATTTTACTCGCGGATTCGATGTCGCGTATAGGTTTTAATGGACACTTTACTCACAGATTCGATGTTCGCGCCTAGATTACCATGTACATTTACTGCGGATTCGATGTTCGGTATAGGTTTAATGACAAGCTTACTACGATTCGATGTTCGCGCCTAGATACCATGGTACATTTTACTCGCGGATTCGAGTGAGTATAGGTTTTAATGGACACTTTCTCAAAGATCGATGTTCGCGACTAGATACCATGTACATTTTACTCGCGGATTCGATGTCGCGTATAGGTTTTAATGGACACTTTACTCACAGATTCGATGGTTCGCACCTAGATAACATGTACATTTTACTCGAGCGCATTCGATGCGTCCGCAGTATAGGTTTAATGGAACATTTACTCAGATTCGATGGTTCGCACCTAGATACCAGGTGTAATTTGTACTCGCGGATTCGATGCTCGCGTATAGGCGTTATATGGGCACTTTTACAACCAAAAGATTCGAGTTGCCCCGAGATACCATGGACATTTACTCACGATCGATGTTCGCGTATCGGTTAATGGACTACTTTATATCAGCTTCGATGTTCGCCCCTACGATACCAGGACATATTCTTGCGTCATTCGATGTTCGCGGTTATAGGTGTAATGGAACTTTACGTACAGAGTCGATGTTCGCACCTAGATACTATGGACATTTACTCGCGCGTTCAGCTCGCGTATAGGTTTAATGGACACTTTACTCAACAGATTCGATGTTCGCACACTAATACCATGGACATTGTACTCGCGATGTCGATGTCAGCGTATAGGTTTCAATATGGATAGAGTCGCGCCTCATGACATTTCTGCAGATTCGATGTTCGCGTTTATAGGCGTTAATGGAACTTTATCCGAGATTCGCATGTTCGCCTAGAATACCATTGGACATTTTACTGAGAATCGAATTCGATGCCGGTATAGGCTTTAATGGGACAATTTACTCCAGATTCGATGTTTCGCCACCAGATACCATGGACATTTAGCTAGCGCAATTAGGTTGCGCGTATAGGTTTAAGGGAACTTCTAAATCGTTCACTAGACGGAACCATTATCGGCATTCGATGTGCTTCGCGTATAGGCTTTAATGGACACTTTACTCACGATTCGAGGTTCGCACCTAGATTACCATGGACATGTTACTGCGGCATTCGATGCTCGCGTATAGCTTGAATGGACACCATTACTCAAGATTGATGGTTCCGCACCTAGAACCAGGGTACATTTTTACTCACGATTCGATGTTCGGGTATAGGTTTTTAATGGACACTTTACTCACAGATTCGTGTTCGCGCTTAGATACCATGGACATTTTACTCGCGCATGCGATGCGCGTATAGGTTGTAATGGTACACTTTACTCTCAGATTCGGATGTTCGCCCCAGATAACCAATGACATTTTGTACTCGTACTCACTAACATGTTAAACACAACAGACTACTCACTAAATGTACACACACAGACTACTCACTAACATGTTACACACACAGGATACTCACTAACATGTTACACACACAGCACTACTACCAATAACATGTACACACAGAGATACTCCCTAACATGTTACACACACAGACTACTCACTAACATGTTACACACATCCGGTACTCACTAAATGTACAACACACAGACTATCACTAACATGGTTAAACACAACAGACTACTCACTAACATGTTACAAACACAGACTACTCACTAACATGTTCACACCACAGACTATCACTAAACATGTTACACACACAGACTACTCATCTAACATGTTACACACAAGACTACTCACTAACATGTACACACACAGGACTATCACTAACATGTTACACACACAGACTACTCACTAACATGTTACACACACAAGCCTACTCCACTAACATGGTTACACCAAAGACTACTCACTAACATGTTACACACCACAGACTACTCACTAACATTAAACAACCACCAGACTATCACTAACAGTTACACACACAGACTACTCACTAACATGTTACACACACACGACTACTCACTAACATGTTACCAACACAGACTACTCACTAACATGTACCACACACTACCACTAAATGTTACAAACACAGGACTACTCACTAACATGTTACACACACAGCCTTACTCACAGAAACTGTTAAAAACACACACAGACTACTCACTAACGTGTACACACACAGACTACTCACTAACATGTTACACACACCGACTACTCACTAAATGTTACACCACACAGGGACTACTCACTAACATGTTACACACACAGACTACTCACTAACATGTTACACAACACAGACTATCACAACATGTTAACACACAAGATACTCACTAACATGTTACAACCACACAGATACTCACTAACAGTTACACACACAGACTACTCATAAATGTTACACACACAGGACTACTCACTAACATGGTACACACACAGACTACTCACTAACATGTTAACACACAACAGACTACTCACTAAACAGTACACACAGACTACTCAACATGTACACACACAGACTACTCACTACATTACAACACAAGACTCTTACACACACATATAAATACACACATAGTGGGCCCAATTGAAATGACGCAGTTGGTTGCACACATTGAACATACAGATAAAAACAAATACAAGATCACACTAAGGGAGTAAAATGTAACCCCAACTGCTAAATACCCAACTGAACAACTTCCATGGCCAGAAACACACGTACAAAATGGATCTGTACACAAGCACACAGACTGTCACAAGACCAACACATTAAACCGCTACACAGCAAATAAACCTACAGAGAGATGAACAGACAGCAGGACGTTGGAACCTCTACATAAAAGCCAAGTAAGCGCCCCCGCTACCAAACCAAAACCCACAGGAATCTTGGGACAGAGTGTGAATCATCGCTCTATCCGTCAGAAAACCTGAACTTTACAATGCACAAGTGAACGGCAGTTCCGCAGAAAGGAAGAACGAAGAACAACAGAGAGGAAAGTTTTGGTTTTTTTTTAAATGTTTTAAAAAAATAAAGAGAAGGTCATTTGCACATCTGTGTCTATCTGTCATCTATTGTCCATCTATTGTCCATCTATCTGTCCATCTATCTGTATGGTATCTGTCTGTGTATCTGTCCATTCTTCTTTCTGTCCATCATCTGTCATTGTCTGTCTGTGATCTGTCGATCTATCTGTCTATCATCTGTCCATCACTCGTCTGTGTATCTTTCATCTATCTGTCCAATCTATCTGTCTATCTATCGTCAATCTATCTGTCCATCTATCTGTCCATCTATCGTCCGTCTATCTGTCTATTCTGTCCTGGTATGTCCATCTATGTCCATCTATGTCTGTGTATCTGTCATCTATCTGTCATCACCTGTCTGTGTATCTTTCCATCTATCTTATGTCATTATCTGTTATTATCTGTCATCTATCTGTCCATCTATTGTCGTCATCTGTCCATATTTGTCTGTGTATCTGTCCATCTATCTGTCCATCTATCTGTCCATCTATCTGGCCAAACCGTTCTATCTATCTGTCCATCTATCTGTCATCATCATCTGTCTGTCTATCTGTCCATCTCTCTGTCCATCCTCTCTGTGTATCTGTCCATCTCTCTGTCCACTCTCTGTCCTCTATCTGTCCATCACCCCTTGTCTGTCTGCACACACAAGGGAATGATAAATGTCACATTCTTTCACATCTTACAGATCATTGGGTATTCTGGAAATTCCAAGCCACAAATCCAGTTCCTACATAACAAACCCAGAGCTGCTATTTCTACTATTAATGATACAAACTCCCCCAGACTGAGAACTTTCAGAAGAAAAGTCTATTGAGCTGCTATTGAGGTGCCCTGTAAAGTGGGGGGGAAAGTCACACTACCTAAAACTATGTGTGCCCCCCCTGGCAGCTCACACAATAGCCCCAAAATTGGACACGGATTGCACAAGGTTGTGGTACTTACGGTGGCAGAGGGCAGGTTGCAGATAAAAAAGCTGTTTGTGTTAACTGAAGAGTCACACAGGGCTGCAGTGTGCAGAGATGGGGGTGGGTGGGAAATGCCAATTTGGATACACCTTCACTGTATCTCATCTGCCAGCCTCTCTTCTCTCTCCTTCTTTCAATTTCATATTCCCTTTGTTCCTGGGGTGGAAGGAAAAAAAAAAAAAAGCACCATATCTCCACGTCACATCAGACTCCCCAGATGCAGTGAGTGGCACAGCTAAAAAAAATCCATTATTCAAATTGTGCAGGGTCTCCGAGACAGTAAATCTCCTGCACGTTACCCAGTGTGGGCCACTCATTACTGGAATAAAGTTACACTTCTAGCTACATTTTCCATCCTTCTCAGCTGGTGTCATATAACGTGTGTATATAGATAGATAGATAGATAGATAGATAGATAGATAGATAGATAGATAGATAGATGATAGATAGATAGATAGATAGATAGATAGATAGATAGATAGATAGTAGATAGATAGATAGATAGATTAGATAGAATAGAAGATAGATAGGATAGATATAGATAGATGATAGATAGATAGATAGATAGATAGATAGATAGATAGATAGATAGATAGATTTATATAAAAATCCTCATGATATAAAGAAAGGGTCCAACTCATACTTACAGTTTGACTGCTCAAGTTGGTCCAAACTTCAGATGGGGGGATTCTGGCCATATACCCCCCAAACCTTGGAAAGGCAGAGAGAATCTAAGGTACCACCAGATGATCAGGATTCCATCACATTCCAACACAAGTCACTGAACTCAATGCAAAGGACTATGGACATCAGCTCGCCTTCTGTGGAAACTGGAGACAGAGACACCAGCTGAGAAGCAAGTTGCCTTATTCCACCCAGACCCTGACGGTGCCCTCAACCCTCCAGGACAGCAGGTAACATTCACCTCTGACACCACTTTTTTCCATTCACTTTTTAAAATTTATTCATGTTATACCTCCCTATTCAACAGTAGCTCAACCTTCGATTGCAAGTTCAGCTATTTTAATTGTTTGCACCATGAAAGAGCATTGACTATTTCATTCCTATTTTTAAATGTGTTTTTTTTTAATAATTTTTTTTTTTTTTAATTTTTAAATGAACATGCTGTCCTGCTGATTCAGAACAATTCATGGACTGAGGTAATTAATAGAGATATTGCACAGACAAAAATGTGTTACATTGGTTAGTCTGTGTGCTTAAGACGCCCACTTGAGGTCACAGCTATAAGAGCTTAAATGTGACCTGGCTGTGGCAGCCCAGCTGGAGATGACATTTCTCTCATTGAATTCTTACAAAGTCGCTGACAGCCTGATATCTCCGCATCTCAGGGAGATATTGTCCCCAACACAGATTCCCATACAGCCTCACGACACAGGCAAGTGGGAACTGAAAAACAAACGTGGCATGCAAAGGGTCCACAAATACTAAGGAAAACATAGTTGATGATGAAACAACCATGGCACAGATAAAGGCTGGCAAACGCAGAATGAAGCCCTGAGGAAAAACGCGAAGGAAGCAGGACAGATCTCCCCGTGCGGTAATCTGTGGAGGGGGCTTTCAATGGAAATGATCTAGGGATCCAAAGGCTGCACGCCTGAAAAGAAAAAAATAGAAATATATCAATGAGAGAAGACCAGTTTCTTTGAGCCATTGAAACCCCCAACACGCTGACGAGTGGGCCAGACCGGAACCACACACAAAGCAAAAGATGGTGAAAAGGCACTTGGGGGAGGAAGGGAGAGAACACAGACGAGAGGCAGAGAGGACCACCAAACAAAAACGCATCCGAGAAGGGCGTGCTACGAGGGGACCATCGGAGAGAGCAAGAGGGAGCAGGGAGGGGAAGGGGGACAGAGCGGAAAAGGAAGGACAGCAAGGGGTGGCGAACGGCAACGAGAAGCAATGGGAGAAAAGGAAGCAGAGATAACGCAGCGGAGCAGGAGAAGACGAACTAGGGGGGAAGAAGAACGGGAGGAGCTGGGGGGGAGGGGGGAAGCGAGCGAGCGAGGAGCGAGCGAGCGAGCGGCGAGCGAGCGAGCGAGGAGCGAGCGAGCGAGAGGAAGCGAAGGACGAGCGAGCGATCGAGCATCGAGCCGAGCGAGCGAGCGAGCGAGCACGAGCGAGCGAGCAGGAGCGAGCAGGCGAGCGAGCGAGCGAGCAGCGAGCGATCAGAGAGCGATCGGCAGAGCGAGGAGCGAGCAGCGAGCGAGCGAGCGAGCCGAGCGAGCGAGCGAGCAGCGATCGAGCGAGCTATCTATCTATCTATGATCGTATCTATCGATCTTATTATCTATCTATAATCTATCATCCTCTATATATCTATCATCTATCTATCTATCTATCTATCTATCATCTATCTATCTATCGATCTATCGTTCTTATGTCTATCTATCTATCTATCTCTCATCTATCACTATTATCTATCATCTATGTATCTATCTATATCTGATCGTTGTTATGTCTGTCTGTTGTCTGTTGTCTGTCTAGCTAGATGTATGTCTATGTATTATTCTCTTCCTCCCTAATTTTAAATATTATTTCTATCCCCTCAATTTTCTTTGTTTACATTCTAAAACTGTCACCTACCATTAGCCTTTTTTTTATTATTTTTATTATTAGTATTTTAACACCCCCCCCCTCCCCCTCCCTTAAATGTCTCAAATTTTCAATTTAAGATCTGAAAAAGCAAATCACCAGGTAAGATTTTCACACGCTCTAATGCTGGAAAGATATGGACACATGTACAAATTCTTTTTTTTCTTTTACCTACAAAACAAGATCAAGCGAATATTTTTCAGACAAGAAATAAAAAAAACCAAATGTAAGATTTCATCTTGTTAATTGAAGGAATTTCTTTTGTCTTTTGTCAATGTCACAAGTTATTTGTAAATGTTTTGTAAATGTTATTTGTTGAGTTGTCTTTTCCATTATATAAATGTAGAATCTGGATAAATCAGTCTAATTTGTAGTTGTAATTTGTTTTTAACCATAATAATATTTCTTTTTTTTTTTCTGTTAAAATGCAGGCTTGTTTTAACATAGAACCGCCGAGCTTCTGTTTACACTGCCTTGTGTGCGTTTCAGTGGAATTTAAAGGACCGCGTCAAGTTGAAGGAATCGAGTTGTCATTAACAAAAGGAGATTTCGGGAACTCCCCCATAGGAACAAGACTGCAGCTCTTACACAAAAAATTCTCTCCGTTGTTGTGATTCCTTTTATTGGCTAACTAGATAAAAAAATTAAGCAAGCTTTCGGGAGTCTAACTGTCCCCTTCATCAGGCTGAATTTTACCATGTGGTGTTACCATCCAGCCTGATGAAGGGGGCTTGCAATAAAAGATATCACAGCTCTACTTCTCTTCTCTTACATTATGGCTAACACGGCACAAACCTCAACTATTCCTTTCCATGTTGTACTTGAAGGACTTGGTTCTCGTCTCTTCAGGACAATTGATTTTGTTTGAACGAACCCATAGATATATAAAATACCTAGTAACGTTTTGAATTTATTTTCCTTTTTCTGTGTCGCCAAGAATGTGATTATTTTGTTTTATTTTTCTGACCCTCCTTCATTTATTGTGAGATTGTTTTAATTTATTTGCTTGTGAATAATTTCATTTTGATTGTGTTTGAAAGATGGAGTTTAACCTTAAAAAAAATAACAAGACACGAGATCAGCTGTTTTTGTCTGATGGATACTAGACCCTCTTGTATCCGCGTGTGTGTGGATTAGGGACAGAGAAATGTGAGACGTCTGTGGAATAGACACATAAAAAGTTCAGGGGGAATCAGCAAAAATCCAATAAAAAGGGGGAAAAAATCCTGTAGCTTTTAGTTAGTATTTAGCTCAATAAATAATTTATCACACTAAGGAAGAGGAATTGTATTAGGTAAAACGGAACCAATTATTCATTCCAATCTACCCTCTATCTGCAACCATTCCTTTCTGTATTTTCATGTTTTTGTGTGTATTCTGTCATATCTGTTTATCTTGTCTAAATATAGATATCAACCATTGTTAATCTATCTATCTATCTATCTATCATCTATCTATCTATCTATCTATCTATCTATCATCTATCTATCTATCTATCTATCTATCTATCATCTATCTATCTATCTATCTATCTATCTATCATCTATCTATCCATCATCTATCATCTATTCTATCTTATCTATCTCTGTTGTCCTGTCTGTCTATCTATCTATCTATCTATCTTCTATCATCTATCATTTATCTATTTATCTATCTATCTATCTCTATCTATCTTATCTATCGATCACTACTCTATCGATCTATCTATCATATATCTGATCTATCTATCTATCATCTATCTATCTATCTATCTTTATCTATCTATATATCTGTCTGTCTGTCTATCATCTATCTATCTATCATCTATCTATCTATCTATCTATACATATCTTATCTATCTATATATCATTCTATCGTCTACAGTCTATCTATCTATCTATGTATCTATCATAATCTATCTATCATCTATCTATCTATCTATATATCTATCTATCTATCTAATCTATCTATCTGTCTCTGCGTCCGTGTCTATCTATCATCTATCTATCTTATCTATCTATCTATCTGTTGTCTGTCTCTATCATCTATCTATCTATCTACTATCTATCTGTCTATCTATCTATCTATCTATCTATCTATCTTTCGTCTGTCTGCTATCTATCTATCTATCTATCATCATCTGTCTACTATCTATCAATCATTTCTTCATCTATCTATCTATCTATCTATCTATCTATCTATCTATCTATCTATCATCTATCTATCTATTATTCTATCTATATATCTTCTAGCTATCTATCATATCATCTATCTATCTATCTATCTATCTATCTATCTGTCTGTCTATCTACACTACCTACCTATCTATATATTATCTATTATCATCTATCTATCTATCTATCTATCACATCTATCTATCTATCTATCTATAGACTATATCTATGTGTCTGTAGTCTATCTACCACCTATCTATATATATCTATATATCTATCTATCTATCTATCAATCTATCTATCTATCATCTTTCGTCTGTCTGTCTATCTATCTATCTATTATCATCTATCTATCTACCTACCTATCATCTATTATATATCTACCTACCTACCTATCTACCTCTCTATCTAATTATAACAATTAACAACAGAGGCAGGGAGTAAAACAAGAGATCATCCCCCCAAATTACTGTTTTATTTCCAGCTATTCCCACTCTGACTCTGATGATTAACTGTTTGACTCACTGTTTGCTGTCTGACTCAATGATATGGAGGACAAATGAGGATTGCAAGGAAAGGAGACAGACCGTAGAAGTAGAAAGCAAGGTTACAGGATGAGAGAAAAGGCAAAATGTAGATGTATTGGTTGTTCCCAGATACAGTTCTAATTGTTGGTGGTTTAATACTATGGGGAAGACAACAGAATAGAATGGAGAATAAATGATGGTTTAAAGAAAATATAAATCCCAGATAATGATTTTGGAACAAGGTCCATTCAACAGAACTGTGGAGTCTTATAGTCAATCACCCAGTTATAGAAATAAAAAGGTCAAAGCTTTATAATGAGCACCACAACTCTACCCACTGAGCCCAATAAACAAGGTGAGAAATTCCAGGTTAAGGCACAGTGGTTACAACACAGGTGATTACGTCACTTACAATATAAAGGTCCCCCACATACGTCACTGATATTCCAATGAATTCGAAAATCTATCAAATTGGTTGAATTATCGTGACATTTTTTCGTGTTTTCGATAAAGCATTTGGCGGGATCAATGGTCAATCGAAAACTGTTAGGTAGGCTTAAAGAGAAGGGTATAAATGTGGACTTGATGGATGGATGTCTTAATTCAACCTCAATAATGTTACTATGTAAGTTATACAGACATTATGGGTAGGGTATAAAGGTTGGACTAGATGGACGTGTGTCTTTATACAACCTCCAATACTATGTTACTATGTAACTGTTTTACAGTCATATGGGTAGGGTATAAAGGTTGGAATAGATGGACGTATGTCTTATACAACCTCCAATCTATGTTACTATGTAACTGTTATACAGACATTATGGGTAGGGGATAAAGGTTGGACTAGATGGACGTATGTCTTTATACACCTCCAATACTATGTTACATGTAACTGTTATACAGACATGGGTAGGGTATAAAAGTTGGACTAGATGGACGTCGTCTTATACAACCTCCAATACTATGTTACTATGTAACTGTTATACAGTCATTATGGGTAGGGTATAAAGGTTGGACTAGATGGACGTAGTCTTTATAAAACCTCCAATACTATGTTACTATGTAACTGTTATACAGACATTATGGGTAGGGTATAAAGGTTGGACTAGATGGACGTATGTCTTATACAACCTCCAATACTATGTTACTATGAACTGTTATACAGACATTATGGTAGGGTATAAAGGTTGGACTAGATGGACGTATGTCTTATATAACCTCCAATAATATGTTACTATGTAACTGTTATACAACATTATGGGTTAGGTATAAAGGTTGGACTAGATGGATGTATGTCTTTATACAACCTCCAATACTATGTTACTATGTAACTGTTATCAGACATATGGGTAGGGTATAAAGGTTGACTGATGGAAGTATGTCTTTATACAACCCCAATACTATGTTACTATGTAACTGTTATACAGACATTATGGGTAGGGTTAAAAGGTTGGACTAAATGGACGTATGTTATACAACCTCCAATACTTGTTACTATGTAACTGTTTATCAGACATTATGGGTAGGGTTAAAGGTTGGACTAGATGGACGTAGTTCTTTAACACCTCCAATACTATGTTACTATGTAACTGTTATACAGACATTATGGGTAGGGTATAAAGGTTGGACTAGATGGACGTATGTCTTTATACAACCCCATTCATGTTACTATGTAACTGTTATACAGACATTATGGGTAGGGTATAAGGTTGGACTAGATGGACGTATGTCTTTATACAACCTCCAATACATGTTACTATGTAATGGTATACAGACATTATAGTAGGTATAAAGGTTGGACTAGATGGAAATAGTCTTTATACAACCTCCAATACTATGTACTATGTAACTGGTATACAGACATTATAGGTAGGGATAAAGGTTGGACTAGATGGAAATATGGCTTTATACAAACCTCCAATACTATGTTCTAGTAACTGTGTATACAGACATTATAGGTAGGGTATAAAGGTTGGACTAGATGGAAATTGTCTTTATACAACCTCCAATACTATGTTACTATGTAACTGTTATACAGACATTATGGGTAGGGTATAAAGGTTGGACTAGATGGATATGTCTTTATACAACCTCCAATACTATGTTACTATGTAACTGGTATACAGACATTATGGGTAGGGTATAAAGGTTGGACCGATGGACGTATGTCTTTATACAACTCCAATACTATGTTACTATGTAACTGTTATACAGACATTATTGTGTAGGGTATAAAGGTTGGACTAGATGGACCTATGTCTTATAACAACTCCAATACTATGTTACTATGTAACTGTTATACAGACATATGGGTAGGGTATAAGGTTGGACTAGATGGACGTAGTCTTATACAACCTCCAATACTATGTTACTATGTAACTGTTATACAGACATTAGGGTAGGGTATAAAAGTTGGACTTGATGGATGGATGTCTTATTCAACCCTCAATACTAGTTACTATGTAACTGTTATACAGTCATTATGGGTAGGGTATAAAGGTTGGACTAGATGGGCGTATGTCTTTATACAACCTCCATACTATGTTACTATGTAACTGTTATACAGATTATGGTAGGGTATAAGGGTGGACTAGATGGACGTATGTCTTTATACAACCTCCAATACTTGTTACTATGTAACTGTTATACAGACATTATGGGTAGGGTATAAAGGTTGGACTAGATGGACGTATGTCTTATACAACCTCCAATACTATGTTATAATGTAACTGTTAACAGACATTATGGGTAGGGATAAAGGTTGGACTAGATGGACGGATGTCTTTATACAACCTCCAATAATGTGTTACTATTTAACTGTTATACAGACATTATGGTTAGGGTATAAAGGTTGGACTAGATGGACGTATGTCTTTTAAAACCTCAATACTATGTTACTATGTAACTTGTATACAGACATTATTGGTAGGGTATAAAGGTTGGACTAGATGGACGATTTTTATACAACCTCCAATACTATGTTACTATGTAACTGTTAGACAGACATTATGGGTAGGGTATAAAGGTTGGACTAGATGGACGGATTGTCTATACAACCTCCAATACTATGTTACTATGTAACTGTTAGACAGACATTATGGGTAGGGTATAAAGGTTGGACTAGATGGACGTATGTCTTTATACAAACTCCAATACTATGTACTATGTAACTGTTATACAGACATTATGGGTAGGGTATAAAGGTTGGACTAGATGGACGTATGTCTTTATTACAACCTCCAATACTATGTTACTATGTAACTGTTATACAGAATTATGGGTAGGGTATAAAGGTTGGACTAGATGGACGTATGTCTTTATACAACCTCCAATACTATTACTATGTAACTGTTAACAGACCTTATGGGTAGGGTAATAAGGTTGGACTAGATGGACGTATGTCTTTATACAACCTCCAATACTATTGTTACTATGTAACTGTTATACAGACATTATGGGTAGGGTATAAAGGTTGGACTAGATGGAGATATCTTTAAAAACTCCAATCTATGTTACTATGTAACTGTTATACAGACATTATGGGTAGGGTATAAAGTGGACTAGATGGACATATCTCTTTATACAACCTCCAATACTATGTTACTTTGAACTGGTATACAGACATTATGGGTAGGGTAAAAGGTTGGACTAGATGAACGTATGTTTTATACAACCTCCAATACTATGTTACTATGTAACTGTTATACAGACATTATGGGTAGGGTATAAAGGTTGGAATAGATGGACGTATGTCTTATACAACCTCCAATACTATGTACTTGTAACTGTATACAGACATTATGGTAGGGTATAAAGGTTGGACTAGATGACGTATGTTCTATACAACCTCCAATACTATGTTACTATGTAACTGTTATACAGAACTTATGGGTAGGGTATAAAGGTTGGACTAGATGGACGTATGTCTTTATACAACCTCCAATACTAGTTACTATGTAACTGTTATACAGACATTAGGGTAGGGTATAAAGGTTGGACTAGATGGAATATGTCTTTTATACAACCTCCAATACTATGTTTCTATGTAACTGTTATCAGACATTATGGGTAGGGTATAAAGGTTGGACTAGATGGACGTATGTCTTTATAAAACCCCAATTATGTTACTACAGTATGAACTGTATACAGACATTATGGGTAGGTATAAAGGTTGGACTAGATGGACGTATGTCTTTATTACCCTCCAATACTATGTTACTATAACTGTTATACAGACATTATGGGTAGGTATAAAGGTTGGACTAGTAGGACGTATGTCTTTATACAACTCCAATACTATGTTACTATGTAACGTTATACAGACATTATGGGTAGGGTATAAAGGTTGGACTAGATGGAGTGTATCTTTATACAACCTCCATACTATGTTACTATGTAACTGTTATACAGACATTATGGGTAGGGTATAAAGGTGGACTAGATGGACGTATGTCTTTATCAACCTCCAATACTATGTTACTATGTAACTGTATACAGATATATGGAGGGTATAAAGGTTGGACTAGATGGACGTATGTCTTTATACAAACTCCCAATACTATGTTACTATGTAACGTTAGACAGACATTAGGTGTAGGGTATAAGGTTGGACTAGATGGACGTATGTCTTTATACAACCTCCAATACTATGTTACTATGTAACTGTTTACAGACTTATGGGTAGGGTATAAAGGTTGGACTAGATGGACGTTATCTTTATACAACCTCCAATACTAGTTACTATGTAAATGGTATACAGACTTATGGGTAGGGTTATAAAGTTGGACTAATGGACATATTCTTTATACAACCTCCAATACTATGTTACTTGAACAGGTTATACAGACATTATGGGTAGGGGTATAAAGGTTGGACTAGATGGACGTATGTTCTTATACAACCTCCAATACTTGTTACTATGTAACTGTTAACAGACATTATGGGTAGGGTATAAAGGTTGGACTAGATGGACGTATGTCTTTATACAACTCCAATACTATGTTACTATTTAACTGTTATACAGACATTATGGGTAGGGATAAAGGTTGGACTAGATGGACTATGTTTTATACAACCTCCAATACTATGTTACTATGTAACTGTTATACAGACATTATGGGTAGGGTATAAAGGTTGGACTAGATGGACGTATGTCTTATAAAACCTCATACTATGTTACTATGTTAACTGTTTTACAGACATTATGGGTAGGTATAAAGGTTGGCGATAGATGGACGTATGGCTTATAATACCTCCAATACTATGTTACATATAACTGTTATACAGACATTATGGGTAGGGTATAAAGGTTGGACTAGATGGACATAGTCTTATTCAACCTCCAAACTATGTTACTATGTAACTGTTATACAGACATTATGGGTAGGGTATAGGTTGGACTAGATGGACGTATGTCTTTATACAACCTCCAATACTATGTTACTATGTAAACTGTTATACAGACATTTGGGTAGGGTATAAAGGTTGGACTAGATGGACGTATGTCTTTATACAACCTCCCATACTATGTTATAGATGAACTGTTATACAGACATTATGGGTAGGGTATAAAGGTTGGAACTAGATGGACATGTCTTTATAAACCTCCAATACTATGTTACTTGTTAACTGGTATACAGACATTATGGGTAGGGTATAAAGGTTGGACTAGATGGACGTATGTCTTTATACAACCTCCATACTATGTTATATGTAAATGTTATACAGACATTTGGGTAGGGTATAAAGGTTGGACTAGATGGAAGTATGTCTTTATACAACTCCCAATAATGTTACTATGTAACTGTTATACAGACATTATGGGTAGGGATAAGGTTGGACTAGATGGACGTATGTCTTTATACAACCTCCAATACTATGTTACTATGTAACTGTTAGACAGACATTATGGGTAGGGTATAAAGGTTGGACTAGATGGACGTATGTCTTATACAACCTCCAATACTATGTTACTATGTAGCTTATACAGACATTATGGGTAGGGTTTAAGGTTGGACTAGATGGACGTATGTCTTATACACTCCAATACTATGTTACTATGTAACTGTTATACAGACATTATGGGTAGGGTATAAAGGTTGGACAGATGGACATATGTCTTTACAACCTCCAATACTATGTTACTACGTATGTAACTGTTTAACAGACATTATGGGTAGGGTATAAAGGTTGGACAGATGGACGTATGTTTTTATACAACCTCCAATACTATGTTAATATGTAAATGTTAACAGACATTATGGGTAGGGTATAAAGGTTGGACTAGATGGTATGTATTATACAACCTCCAATACTATGTTACTATGAACTGTATACAGACATTATGGGTAGGGTATAAAGGTGGACTAGATGGACGTTGTCTTTTAACAACCTCCAATACTATGTTACTATGTAACTGTATACAGACATTATGGGTAGGGTATAAAGGTTGGACTAGATGGACGTATTTTTATACAACCTCCAATACTATGTTACTATGTAACTGTTTACAGACATTATGGGGAGGTATAAAGGTTGGACTAGATGGACATATGTCTTTATACAACCTCCAATACTATGTTACTTGTAACTGTGTATACAGACATATGGGTAGGGTATAAAGGTTGGACTAGATGGACGTATGTCTTTATACAACCTCCAATACTATGTTACTATGAACTGTTATACAGACATTATGGGTAGGGTATAAGGTTGGACGGATGGTATGTCTTTATACAACCTCCAATACTATTACATATGTAACTGTTATACAGACATTATGGGTAGGGTATAAAGGTTGGACTAGATGGACTTAGTCTTTATACAACCTCCAATACTATGTTACTATGTAACTGTTATACAGACATTATGGGTAGGGTATAAGGTTGGACTAGATGGACGTATGTCTTATAACCTCCAATACTATGTTACTATGTAACTGTATACAGACATTATGGGTAGGTATAAAGGTTGGACTAGATGGGATGTAGTCTTTATAACCTCCAATACTATTTACTAGTAATGTTTACAGACATTATGGGTAGGGTATAAAGGTTGGACTAGATGGACGTATGTCTTTATACAACCTCCAATACTATGTTACTATGTAACTGTTATACAGACATATGGGTAGGGTATAAAGGTTGGACTAGATGGAGTATGTCTTTATACAACCTCCAATACTATGTACTATGTAACTGTTATACAACATTAGGGTAGGGTATAAAAGGTTGGACTAGATGGACGTATGTCTTTACAACCTCCATACTTGTTACTATGTAACTGTTATACGACATATGGGTAGGGTTTAAAGGTTGGACTAGATGGACGTATGTCTTTATACAACCTCCAATACTATGTTACTATGTAACTGTTATACAGACATTATGGGTAGGGTATAAAGGTTGGACTAGATGGACGTATGTCTTTATACAACCTCCAATACTATGTTACTATGTAACTGTTATACAGACATTATGGGTAGGGTATAAAGGTTGGACTAGATGGATGTATGTCTTTATTCAACCTCAGTTACTATGCTTCTATGATAAAAAAAACATGATAGTGCAAGACGTAAAAATTTCCCATCAACCCCATATACCAGAACCAGACTTTCTGTAGTTTTCTATGAAATCTATGGAAGATTGCCAGCACAAGGTGAAGATTTTGAATACGTTCCTTCTGAACAGATTTTCGATCGTTTTAAAAATCTGATCTGAAAAAACATTGGAGCATCTATGGCTACATTAAGGGGTTATAGGCTCGATTTCACTCTAGAAATGTATCTATAAGCAGATTGTATGTTCTCCCTGTGTTTCCCCCACAATTGAAGAATACATCCCTTTCAAGTGATGTACATGAATATTACTTCAAGAGTGCGCCTCTCGGTGGGTAATATTATAGGAGCAGTATTAATCTACACGGTACAACATCTATTTCATGATGGTGGTTCGCAAGTATCCAACCAAATAGTAAAACCCCCTAGGAAAGATTTTATTTAGTGTTTATAATTACGTCAGACACCAGGAATATTGGTCAGTGGGATAATGTTGGATAGACTAATGGGCGATCCCTGATAGACAGTGGCTGGCACCTGGGCAGTGAAAATCAGATGAAATCTGCTCACATTCAATAGTGCGTTGGGTCCCTAAAGGTGCCCGTATTCATGCGAATAAGGTGGCAAATTAATGACAGATTCCTTCGGATTCAGATTGTAAATTTGCCCTTATTCACACCTTATTCTCTATATAGTTTTAAACAATCCTGTTGGCTCCCTCTACTGTAGTAAAGGGAACCAATACCGAACCAACAGAAATTTTCCATCTGGAATGATCAGCCGCTATGGTAATCGCACCCCTTGCTGGTAGCCCATGTGCAGGGCCACATCTACCATGAGGCAGAGTAAGACATTTGTCTCAGGCGGCACCTCTGCAATGAAGATGAAAGGCGGCAGACAGGCAGTGGTGAATTTTTTTTCCCCCTTAACTGTTTTAATACCTATGGGATAGGAAGTTCAAAATTGTAAAATTGTACGCATGCCCGTGGATAAAGCCACACCCCCTTTAACGGTAGTCTGGCTCAGGTAGCAAAAACTCTAGAAGTGCCCCTGCCCATGTGCATGGCTACCTTAACCTTAGGATAGCAACGGAACTGATTTATGGTGGACATTGGGCCTGTGCTTGACTAGGACAGCAGATGGTGGGAGTAAAGGATCTACATTTAGTGGTAAATGAACAGAAGGTAAACTAGATACAAAGATGGCTGTTTTGATTAAGGAATTCTAAAGGCTCGTACACGCGCTCGATTTATCAGCAAGGAACCGGGGAGTGATACACATGGCGAATGGCCGTTTTGGCCGAAAATCGTCCGTGTGTATGCGTTCGGTTGTGTGTACGAACCTTAAGACAAGGGGAGATAAGGATATTATCTGTCAACTTTCTGTTAAACTCCACACTCTGTGTGTGTGTGGGGGGGGGGGGACCAGAAAGGAACAAGATTTCCAGCTTGCAGATTTTGCATCTTTTCTGTGTCTCATGATACAGTTGTCATAGGAACGACAAAAATATTCTCTTTACAGTAATAATACGAAGAATTCTGCGCCTGAAAAAAAAATCAACGGCTGAAATACAATAAACTCGCTCATTAACATCGGCTAACGAATTCCATTTTATTTTATTTTTTATCTTAAAGTTTCTTCCAGCGAGAGGTGGAAAATTTCCTTCCTAGAAAAACACAGGTCAGAGGGTCCAGTGTCTAACTGAGGAAGGTATTGTTTTAGAGCCATAAATGTACCTACTATATTAGGGCAAGGGTTTTTACAATGATATCATTATAATACGTTTAATGGTGGCGGAATATGAATGCGCCTTTTATTTCTCAGCTATAGAGTCACTTTGTGTTACTGGGAATGAGCCACGCAGCGAAATATTCACCAGGTCGCCTGTTAAAAAAAAAAAAAAAGATAATATTGATGCAAAAAAATAAAATGAATCGAGGGTTGTTGGCGTCTCGTATTCAAAAAATAACGGACAACTGCAAACCCCCCAAGTGTGCGAGACACCAAATATTAATGTTGAAGAGAACCGTTTCTGTAAATAATGTTTTTTACCGAATCCAGTTCAGTGCAAAAAAATCCTTATAATTAAAAATGAAGAGAGAAGCAATTTAAAGGTATACTAACCCCCAAGATTTATACTGTAATCTGAAAACCCCCTTTTCCCCCATTCATCCCGCGTGTGAACGTGCTTGGACGTCAAATCGTACCTGCGTGCAAGGCTTAGGGGTGTAAATGTGGGTAAACACTGTACCAATCTTTCAAAGATAACAGACAGAATAGGAAGATTCAAGCATTTTTCTTATGTAAACTATAGTGAGATCGTGACTGGCACAAACCTAACAATCGCTGCCTATACCTTACTACAAGGGGCCGACCGCGACAGAGGGAGATTTTCCAGCTGTAACAATGGTTTCCGATGCCAACGCAGATGGCACGTACACACGTAAACTCGACGATATGTCTTTTCTATTATATGGTCCCGGAACACTTGTTTTTTTTTTTTCTTTTGTTTGTTTTAGTCTCTGCTAGGATATTTCATTTTGAGGCTGGAGCCACACTGTAACCGCATGCCGATTGCGGAAACGTTGTTTCCGGTGCGCTCTTGCAATGCAATCGTACGCACAACGCACGCAAATCAATTGGCCACACTAGTGTCTGTTTTTAAAAGCGCACTAGTGTGGACTAGTCCTAAACGGTGCCAAAATAGCACAAATCCATTTAAATGTTCGTTTCCCACTTTTGAAATAGACCCCGTTGCTTTAGAATATAACTTGAACGCACTGGGCTCAGAAGGATCCATGGGATGCGAAAATCTTGACCTGCTATGGATTCTAAGCAGTGAGCCTGCAACCTTAAATAACTGCTAAATATAACAAACACATTAGAATTAGGATACAGGGTAGGTTTTCCTTGAATGGAAATAATATATATATAGTTAGATATAGTTAGATAGGTAAAAGTTTTTCTCTCCTTTCTCTCTGCCTATAAATAGGTTGCTGCTTCCTATACAAGCTCTTTACAAGCTTGCACATGCTCGGAGGAGGCATCTACGGGAATAGCATTCAGTCATTGGCTGTGATGTTCGGAGGAGACATATAAGTAATGCAGGTCATCTGGGTAGATAACTGACAATTGACCAGTACTTAATTACAATTCCTAATGGGTAAAGTAGCCCCAAAGATTAATCTTATTTTAAAATGCATCTTGTAGAGTTGATGCACAAGGGACATTCTAAAGTGACCGTAGGGTGTTGCAGTTCGTCAACAGCCTGAGAAAGGCACATAACCGCATACAGTAGGAAAGTATATGCCATATCCGTATTTTACGTCTATTAGTATAAAATCATTCATTAAGCAGCGCAACCTTATTTAATATATTCCACTTTTTTCCTGAAACCTTAATTAAGTTTTGCCAGGAAAATGTGGCAAATCACGTGAAGTTTAAATCACGTCCGGTTTATTTTTATTTATTCTGAACAAATGATTTTCTGCCGGGCAGACGCAAGATCCCATTAATATCCTCAAAAGTAAAGTTGAAGTTTTCAAAAAGGGAAAAAAGAAATCGATATCTAAATATATCTTAAGTACATACTCTTTAATATGGTGTATATTTAAATGAAGACAGAGGGGAATACTGTATTTAAATGTAGGGTTTATTTAAAGGAATTGTACACTGAAAAAAATGACTTCAATCTATAAATGAATACATGTGAGCAGCGCTAACTGTGTTTGTGTTGCTTCACGACTTTAATCCATTACTTGTTTTGCTCAGTTCCCCAGCCCCCTGTCAGACTATCTGACTCTCTGTGAGGGCAAGCATGCTCAGTAATCTCTATGAGGCAGCATTGGAAGAGGGAATTTCCCACCATTCCAGCTACAACAAAACTATAATAATACTAAGATGTTGCTGACTGGACATCTAAAGAAATTGGGGACATATCAACAAAAAAATGATACAATGATAGTTGGGAAGAATTATAGTTTCCAGTAATGGGCAATTAAAAAAAAAATTCCCTGTGTACATATCCTTTAAATTAAGACCAAGAAGAAAACAGAATATAATTCAAAAAGAGCTGTTCATTTGCCTGAACCAATCAGATGTTACCGTTTTACCGACCTACTACCTTTAGAAAACAAGTTTATTTGGGAGGCGATTGCCTTGGCTTCCTGGTGTTGTTTGTGCTTGTGTCCAAGTTTTTAATGCGCCCCTCTGTGGAATTTAATTGCCCACCTCTGGTATAGTGTATGGTCAGCATTACTGTCCTAGGTAAGAATTGTATTTTGGGGTACTTTTTTTTTTTTTGGTGATGCTGCTGACAGGTCAGTTGTTCTTTTGAAATATTGGTCCATATGTACCAACCTTCTATTGTCTTCTACAGGTTAAATTCACTGAGCACCAGGAGGATACAGGAATGTCAAGTAACCATCAATTGCTGAAAACTATACTACATCCCATTTAACCAATAAAGGGCCAATCCTGTCGGTACCCTTTATCAGGAAAGTGTGCACGGTCAAAACAATCGTTTCCGATGAACCTTCCGCTTCGGGAACGCTAGTTTTGGATGATAAATTTCCCTTGTTCGTGATTGACTCCCTGTGCTAAAGTATATGGAGTTGGCCCCGATCGTAGGGAGTATGGTAGTCACAAATATTCTTGCTGTACTCTATATAGACTTTCAGAGATTACAGGCAGAATCTTGTAGATTGTTGCAGTGAGTGCCCACCTTAAGCCAGTATCAGAGACACAAATGGCCTTGGCCCTCTGGGCCCTGGGGGTTACATTGTTAAAAACGCCCATTTCTTCTGACAAAGTGCCCATACATGGCACAATTATTGGCTGAAACAGCTGGGCATACACATTATAGAATTATAGAATTCACACATTATAGAATTCATTTACGCTCATTTGCATTTTGACATGTTACGGTCTCCTCTAATATATAGCACTTATACATGTGCCCCCGAATTAAGCAAAAATCTCTCTCTCCATAATAAGGCAGCATCAGCATAATAATCAAATTATAACAGCCTCCAGGAAATGGACAGATACATTTGATAGACAGTTGTCTGTAGATGTACCATACATATTGTACCATACATTCAGTTAGTGATTAATGTCTTATATTGTCTGTTGTGAGGTTACATTACATTTAATCGAATCCGAAAATAAATACGATCATTTAACTAAAAAAAAAAAACGACTTTCCTGATTATATTACGATCGATATTATGATCCAATTTCGGCATTATAATTCAGGAAAATTAAAAATTTTTGGGCCAATCAATGGAAATTTCAGATTGATCATAATATTGTCCCAGTGTATGGGCACCTCAAGAATGGGATCCATTGACAACTATACCATCAAATCTGTTACATTCCATGGAAGAAATGGTAGCAATTCCCAGATTCCATTTTGCAAGAAATTCTCCATGACATTTTGCACTCTGATAGCAAGTGTTAAATTCTCTGTCTCTGTATTCTGGCTTCCGTCCTTCACACATAGGAACATATCGTGCAGAGAAAGCCTGGATTCCCTCTCCTGAGCACATCAAGGGTCTAATGCACATGTATTATAGGGGGAAATAGAATACAATATATATCCACTGCAAACGTGGAACATTACCTAAATCCATTGAATCAATATATAATGCATTTCATTGAAGCAGCAGGTAGTATAGTCCATCAACACTAAACTGCCCATAAACATTAGTTTCCATATTAAACACTTTGCAAGTTAACATATAGATAGACCATAGTTTTTTAGACCAGGTAGCAAATAAATACAGTCAATGTACAATCACTGACAATGATTTGGGGTTCCCCCTAGTGGTTATCATAGTAATAGCACTGCTCCCCAATAAGGGATCACTAATAATAATTCTACGTAATTGGAAAAATAATGCAATGGTTAACTCGTATTGCAAGAAAAAAACACACACCGTTGGATTTGTCGCTTTATTCATATTTTGTAAGAAAGCGGGTATTTTATTTCAGAATACGCACTGGTGCCAATTTATTTTCCCCAATTAAAAATATTAACATTTTCCTGCACTACATTTTGCAGCACTGCCATAAAGCAGATGTAGAAAGCCCGACAGTAGGGCATATGGCACAGTCAGGGATGAAATCCCGTCCAAATACCCGCCCTGGAAGCCCCACCCCAGAATGCCCACTCTCTGCCGTTACGCCCCTAACCCCACCTCCATTCCCGGTACTGCCCCTAGCAGCAGCCCACCATGACATCACTGTGACATCACCACCTCTAACCCCCCAGCACAAGGGAGAAAAAAAATCTGGCAACCCTGGGTCCACCTGAAACGTTGCACTTTCTTTTTTGTAACATATTGTATGGACTGAGGAGCAGTACAGTCTGCAGCAGGACTATCCCAAAGCACACGTTGGCCTCGGGAATATTTGTAACTGCCGTAAACGATTTACCGTTAAAGGGGCAATTCGGTCGGATCCCTTAATCCCTAAAGTGTGTACCCAGCTTTAAATGTCCTGCGCCAGCTCTAATTTACAATATTGCCTTGTTTGGATGCGATATCACCAATGAGAATGATGTGGAACTCAGAAACTTAGCAGTCAGTCTCGGTTTGTACAGTTAAAAACAAAGCGGTTCTTGTCATGGGGGGTGGAGGCGTAACGTAGCGTAATGTAATCCTAATGGCAGACGGATCATCTTACCCAATTCACTTTGGAGTAAATATCCATGATGGGGAGGGTTCCTGTGTATCAATAAAAACAAATGAAATAAAATGATTTAAACGTATAAGAACCCAGAGGTTTCAAGTCCCATTTTTAGTCGCCAAACAACGTATAAAAGGTAAAACCGTGAAAGGGGGAAGAAGAGAAAGAGCAGAAGGTAACGAACCACATAAATCAGGGTTTGCGGTAGGGGGTATAATTGTACCTTAGTTTCTTGTAATGATTTATTATGGTAAATATTCTGTAAGGTATTAACAGCGTCTGCTTCAAAGTGTCAGACACAGAAGCGGCTTTATTTGCCCTGAAGGCTCAGCGCAGAAAGGTGAATTCCCCTCCTGTATTCTTAGTTTTGGCACAGTTTGTTTTAAAGGACCTGTCTAAGGACTTCAATGCACATAGAACTATTGAATGCGGCAGGGCGGTGAACTCGGAGAACAGGACGACAAAGGGTCTTAGTCAAGGGGAATAAAAAGAAAGAAAAAACATTACCCAGCAGAAGGTTTCATTATTTAAGTCAAATGGGGGCATTGTTAGGATTAACATGTGAAATGCGTCAGCCTGGGTAAATGCACAGACTACACTCTATAGGTCAGTGGACTACACTCTATAGGTCAGTGGACTACACTCTATAGGTCAGTGGACTACACTCTATAGGCCAGTGGACTACACTCTATAGGTCAGTGGACTACACTCTATAGGTCAGTGGACTACACTCTATAGGTCAGTGGACTACACTCTATAGGCCAGTGGACTACACTCTATAGGCCAGTGTACTACACTCTATAGGTCAGTGGACTACACTCTATAGGTCAGTGGACTACACTCTATAGGTCAGTGGACTACACACTATAGGTCAGTGAACTACACTCTATAGGCCAGTGGACTACACTCTATATGTCAGTGGACTACACTCTATAGGCCAGTGGACTACACTCTATAGGCCAGTGGACTACACTCTATAGGCCAGTGGACTACACTCTATAGGCCAGTGGATTACACTCTATAGGCCAGTGGGCTACACTCTATAGGCCAGTGGACTACACTCTATAGGCCAATGGACTACACTCTATCAGCCAGTGGACTACACTCTATCAGCCAGTGGACTACACTCTATAGGCCAATGGACTACACTCTATAGGCCAATGGACTACACTCTATAGGCCAGTGGACTACACTCTATGGGCCAGTGAACTATACTCTATAGGCCAGTGGACTACACTCTATCGGCCAGTGGACTACACTCTATAGGCCAGTGGACAACATTCTATAGGCCAGTGGATTACACTCTATAGGCCAGTGGACTACACTCTATAGGCCAGTGGACTACACTCTATAGGCCAGTGGACTACACTCTATAGGCCATTGGGACTAACTCTATCGGCCAGTGGACTACACTCTATAGGCAGTGGACACACAATTCTATAGGCCATGGGATTGGTGGATTACCACTCTATAGGCCAGTGGACTACACTCTATAGGCCAGTGGACTACACTCTATAGGCCAGTGGACTACACTCTATGGCCAGTGAACTATACCTATAGGCAGTGGACTACACTCTATCGGCAGTGGACTACACTCTATAGGCCAGTGGACACTTCTATAGGCCAGTGGACTACACTCTATAGGCCAGTGGACTACACTCTATAGGCCAGTGGACCCAGAGCCCTAGGACTTCCCTTTTAATAAATTGAATTGTTGTTAAACACAAAACAAACACCTCTAAAAATTGCCCAAAAGAATAAGAATAACAGAGCAATATAAAATGCAATAGGGACATTTCTATTCTGTTGTAGGATCATTGCCAGTCCAAACATAACCTCAATATATAATTCCTCTCAATGTTACATTTGTAGCGTCTTTCTCCTTAAGAACAATATCAACATAAACATCTGTTTAATGTAAAGTTATAAGGGAATGTGCCAGTGATCAGCCTGTAACACAGGCAGCATTGTGCAGCCAAGACAGGAATTCCAAAGTCTGCGGCGCCCCCTACTGGCCACCAGGAAGTTCTGGAACAAGAGAAGGAACTGTAAATAGAAAGGAACCAGGGAATTAAACTGGATCAAATCCCTTTATAAATAGTATAGCGTGATAACATAGTACGTTTTATATTCTATTTTTGTTTTTAAGACTTTTAACATAAAAAGGGAAACATAATCTACAATAGACCAGAGAGTAAACAGATGAACACGTATTTATCGATATAAATGGATTAACTTTATATCGAAAGGCAGTTTTATTGAATGGCTCCCATTTCTGGTTCTTGCAGTACAAAATGTTTATACGGGCAAGGTCCAAACTGTACGCAAGGCAGAGCATGCCATGATGCGCGTTATTTGGTACGTGTACTGCGCTCCAATACATCTATTTTATGGGAACCCATGGGCCCTATTTATAAAAGATCGGTATCGTTATCGTAAAATACCGATCGTTATCGTAAAATAACGACCGGTTTATTACCGATAACGACCGTTATTTACCGATAACGACCGTTATTTAGCAATATCGGTAAATAACGGTCATTATCGGTAAATAACGGTCGTTATTGGTAATAAACCGGTCGTTATTTTACGATAACGATCGGTATTTTACGATAACGATACCGATCTTTTATAAATAGGGCCCCATATGACTTGCACAAAAAGGGATCAGAGCGCTGGGACACTCTGATTGCACTGCATTGGCACCTAGGACCTAGCCGTAATAGAGGACCAACTTTTTGGCTTTGATGCTTACCGAAGGAACATGTGCAATCCCAACCTGTCCTAGATTGATCCCTCTCCAAGTTACCATCTCCGACATTCCCATTATGATTCATTTAGGGAGAAAGCGGAGCTGTCAGCAATCATAGGGACTATGGCAGTCACAAACGATCCCCCAATACTTTATATTTACTTTACGTAGGAAAAATGCTCATGACTGTGATGTCACATCTTTCAGAGATGACAGACAGAATCTTACAGATTGGTACTGTGTGAACCCAGTTTGAGTATCCGCAGGGCTTAGCGATTTCACACAGGTATATCTTTAATGAGAAATCGCTGTCTCAGGAAATTTCTTGAAATGTTCTATACGGCCCCGAATAAAATATAGAATGTGCTCGCTTCTAGGCAAACCTTTAACAAGGATCCAAGTCTTGTGTAGGGAACTAAAGCTTCGTACACACGTTGGATAATTGTCGTTGGATAATTTACTCGTAGATTTGATGTTCGCGCCTAGATACCATGGGCATTTTACTCGCGGATTCGATGCTCGCGTATAGACTTTAATGGACACTTTACTCGTAGATTCGATGTTCGCGCCTAGATACCATGGACATTTTACTCGCGGATTCTATTTTTCAGCCTAGATACCATGTACATTTTACTCGCGGATTTAATGCTCGCGTAGGGTTTTAATGGACACTTTACTTTTAGATTCATGTTCGCGGCCTAGATCCATGGACATTTTACCCGCGGATTCGATGTTCACTGCCTAGATACCAGTACATTTTACTCGCGATTTGCTCGCGTATAGGTTTTAATGGACACTTACTTGTAGATTCGATGTTCGCGCCTAGATACCATGACATTTTACTCGCGGATTCGATGTTCCGCTAGAATCCCATGTACATTTACTCGCGGATTATGCTCGCTATAGGTTTAATGGACACTTTACTTGTAGATTCGATGTTCGCGCCTGATACCATGGACATTTTACTCGCGGATGATTCGATGTTCACGCCTAGATCCCATGTACATTTTACTCGCGGATTATGCTCGCGTATAGGTTTTAATGGACACTTTACTTGTAGATTCGATGTTCGCACCTATATACCATGCACATTTTACTTGCGGAGGGGGGGGGGGAGGAAGTCTTGTTTTAGAGCCATAAATGTCCTCACTATATTAGGGCACAGGGTTTTTACAATGATATCATTATAATACGTTTAATGGTGGCGGAATATGAATGCGCCTTTTATTTCTCAGCTATAGAGTCACTTTGTGTTACTGGGAATGAGCCACCAGCGAAATATTCACCAGGTCGCCTGTTAAAAAAAAAAAAAAGATAATATTGATGCAAAAAAATAAAATGAATCGAGGGTTGTTGGCTCTCGTATTCAAAAAATAACGGACAACCAAACCCCCCAAGTGTGCGAGACACCAAATATTAATGTTGAAGAGAACCGTTTCTGTAAATAATGTTTTTTAACCGAATCCGTTCAGTGCAAAAAAATCCTTATAATTAAAAATGAGGAGAAGCAATTTAAAGGTACTAACCCCCAAGATTTATACTGTAATCTGAAAACCCCCTTTCCCCCATTCATCCCGCGTGTGAACGTGCTTGGACGTCAAACGTACCTGCGTGCAAGGCTTAGGGGTGTAAATGTGGGTACACTGTACCAATCTTTCAAAGATAACAACAGAATAGGAAGATTCCAAGCATTTTTCTTATGTAAACTATAGTGAGATCGTGACTGGCACAAACCTAACATTGCTGCCTATACCTTACTACAGGGGGGCCGACCGCGACAGAGGGAGATTTTCCAGCTGTAACAATGGTTTCCGATGCCACACGCAGATGGCACGTACACACGTAAACTCGACGTATGTCTTTTCTATTATATGGTCCCGGAACACTTGTTTTTTTTTTTTTCTTTGTTTGTTTTAGTCTCTGCTAGGATATTTCATTTTGAGGCTGGAGCCACACTGTACCCGCATGCCGATTGCGGAAACGTTGTTTCCGGTGCGCTCTTGCAATGCAATCGTATGCACAACGCACGCAAATGTGGCCTAGTCCTAAACGGGTGTCAAAATAGCACAAATCCATTTAAATGTTCGTTTCCCACTTTGAAATAGACCCCGTTGCTTAGAATATACTTGAACGCACTGGGCTCAGAAGATCCATGGGATGCGAAAATCTTGACCGCTATGGATTCTAAGCAATAAGCCTGCAACCTTTAAATAACTGCTAAATATAACAAACACATTAGAATTAGGATACAGGGTAGGTTTCCTTGAATGGAAATAATATATATTAGTTAGATATAGTTTAGATAGGTAAAAGTTTTTCTCTCCTTTCTCTCTGCCTATAAATAGGTTGCTGCTTCCTATCAAGCTCTTTACAAGCTTGCACATCTCGGAGGAGGCATCCACGGGAATAGCATTCAGTCATTGGCTGTGATTTCGGAGGAGACATATAAGTAATGCAGGTCATCTGGGTAGATACCTGACAATTGACCATTACTTAATTACAATTCCTAATGGGTAAAGTAGCCCCAAATTAATCTTATTTAAAATGCATCTTGTAGAGTTGATGCACAAGGGACATTCTAAAGTGACCGTAGGGTGTTGCAGTTTGTCAACAGCCTGAGAAAGGCACATAACCGCATACAGTAGGAAAGTATGCCATATCCGTATTTTACGTCTATTAGTATAAATCATTCATTAAGCAGCGCAACCTTATTTAATATATTCCACTTTTTTCCTGAAACCTTAATTAAGTTTTGCCAGGAAAATGTGGCAAATCACTGAAGTTTAAATCACGTCCGTGTTATTTTATTTATTCTGAACAAATGATTTTCTGCCGGGCAGACCAAGATCCCATTAATATCCTCAAAAGTAAAGTTGAAGTTTTCAAAAAGGAAAAGAATCGATATCAAATATATCTTAAGTACATACTCTTAATATGGTGTATATTTAAATGAAGACAGAGGGGAATACTGTATTTAAATGTAGGGTTTATTTAAAGGAATTCTACACTGAAAAAAATGACTTCAATCTTAAATGAATACATGTGAGCAGCGCTAACTGTGTTTGTGTTGCTTCACACTTTAATCCATTACTGTTTTGCTCAGTTCCCCAGCCCCCTGTCAGACTATCTGACTCTCTGTGAGGGCAAGCTGCTCAGTAATCTCTATGAGGCAGCATTGGAAAGGGAATTTCCCACCATTCCAGCTACAACAAAACTATAATAATACTAAGATGTTGCTGACTGGACATCTAAGAAATTGGGGACATATCAACAAAAAAATGATACAATGATAGTTGGGAAGAATTATAGTTCCAGTAATGGGCAATTAAAAAAAAAAAATTCCCTGTGTACATATCCTTTAAATTAAGACCAAGAAAAACAGAATATAATTCAAAAGAGCTGTTCTTTTGCCTGAACCAATCAGATGTTACCGTTTTACCGACCTACTACCTTTAGAAACAAGTTTATTTGGGAGGCGATTGCCTTGGCTTCCTGGTGTTGTTTGTGCTTGTGTCCAAGTTTTTAATGCGCCCCTCTGTGGAATTTAATTGCCCACCTCTGGATGTGTATGGTCAGCATTACTGTCCTAGGTAAGAATTGTATTTTGGGGTACTTTTTTTTTTTGTGGTGATGCTGCGGACGGTCAGTTGTTCTTTTGAAATATTGGTCCATATGTACCAACCTTCTATTGTCTTCTAACGGTTAAATTCACTGAGCACCAGGAGGATACAGGAATGTCAGTAACCATCAATTGCTGAAAACTATACTACATCCCATTTAACCAAAAAGGGCCAATCCTGTCGTACCTATCAGGAAGTTGCACGGTCAAAACAATCGTTTCCGATGAACCTTCCGCTTCGGGAACGCTAGTTTTGGATGATAAATTTCCCTGTTCGTGATTGACTCCCTGTGCTAAGATATGGAGTTGGCCCGATCTAGGGAGTATGGTAGTCACAAATATTCTTGCTGTACTCTATATAACTTTCAGAGATACAGGCAGAATCTTGTGGATTGTTGCAGTGAGTGCCCACCTTACCAGTATCAAGAGACACAATGGCCTTGGCCCTCTGGGCCCTGGGGTTTACATTGTTAAAAACGCCCATTTCTTCTGACAAAGTGCCCATACATGGCACAATTTTTGGCTGAAACAGCTGGGCATACACATTATAGAATTATAGAATTCACACATTAAGAATTCATTAACGCTCATTTGCATTTTGACATGTTTACGGTCTCCTCTAATATATAGCACTTATACATGTGCCCCCGAATTAAGCAAAAATCTCTCTCTCCATAATAAGGCGGCATCGGCATAATAATCAAATTATAACAGCCTCCAGGAAATGGACAGATACATTTGATAGGCAGTTGTCTGTAGATGTACCATACATATTGTACCATACATTCAGTTAGTGATTAATGTCTTATATTGTCTGTTGTGAGGTTACATTACTTTAATCAAAATCCGAAAAATATACATCATTTAACTAAAAAAAAAAACGACTTCCGGATTATATTACGATCGATATTATGATCCAATTTCGGCATTATAATTCAGGAAAATTAAAAATTTTGGGCCAATCAATGGAAATTTCAGATTGATCAAAATATTGTCCAGTGTATGGGCACCTCAGAATGGATCCATTGACAACTATACCATCAAATCTGTTACATTCCATGGAAGAAATGTGTAGCATATCCCAGATTCCATTTTTGCAAGAAATTCTCCATGACATTGCGCTCTGATAGCAAGTGTTAATTCTCGGTCTCTGTATTCTGGCTTCCATCCTTCACACATAGGAACATTCGTCAGAGAAAGCCTGTCTAATGCACATGTATTATAGGGGGAAATAGAATACAATATATATCCACTGCAAACGTGAACATTACCTAAATCCATGAATCAATATATAATGCATTTCATGAAGCAGCAGGTAGTATAGTCCATCAACACTAAACTGCCCATAACATAGTTTCCATATTAAACACTTTGCAAGTTAACATTAGTAGACCATAGTTTTTTGACCAGGTAGCAATAAATACAGTCAATGTACAATCACTGACAATGATTGGGGTTCCCCCTAGTGGTTATCATAGTAATAGCACTGCTCCCCAATAAGGGATCACTAATATAATTCTATCATTGGAAAAATAATGCAATGGTAACTCGTATTGCAAAAAAAAAACACACACCGTTGGATTTGTCGCTTTATTCATATTTTGTAAGAAAGCGGGTATTTTATTTCAGAAATCGCACTGTGCCAATTTATTTTCCCCAATTAAAAAAATTAACATTTTCCTGCACTACATTTTGCGCACTGCCATAAAGCAGATGTAGAAAGCCCGACAGTAGGGCATATGGCACAGTCAGGGATGAAATCCCGTCCAAATACCCGCCCTGAAGCCCCCCCCCAGAATGCCCACTCTCTTGCCGTAACGCCCCTAACCCCACCTCCATTCCCGGTACTGCCCCTAGCAGCAGCCCACCATGACATCACTGTGACATCACCACTCTAACCCCCCAGCACAAGGAGAAAAAAATCTGGCAACCCTGGGTCCACCTGAAACTTTGCACTTTCTTTTTTGTAACATATTGTATGGACTGAGGAGCAGTACAGTCTGCACAGGACTATCCCAAAGCACACGTGGCCTCGGGAATATTTGTACTGCCTAAACGATTTACCGTTAAAGGGGCAATTCGGTCGATCCTTAATCCCTAAAGTGTTACCCAGCTTTAAATGTCCTGCGCCATCTCTAATTTACAATATTGCCTTGTTTGGGTGGCATATCACTAATAAGAATGATGTGGAACTCAAACTTAGCAGTCAGTCTCGGTTTGTACAGTTAAAAACAAGCGTTTCTTGTCATGGGGGGTGGAGGCGTAACGTAGCGTAATGTAATCCTAATGGCAGACGGATCATCTTACCCAATTCACTTTGGAGTAAATATCCATGATGGGGAGGGTTCCTGTGTATCAATAAAACAAATTAAATAAAATGATTTAAACGTTATAAGAACCCAGAGGTTTCAAGTCCCATTTTTAGTCGCCAAACAACGTAAAAAGGTAAACCGTGAAAGGGGGAAGAAGAGAAAGAGCAGAAGGTAACGAACCACATAAATCAGGTTTGCGGTAGGGGTAAATTGTACCATATTTTTCTGTAATGATTTATTATGGTAAATATTCTGTAGGTATTAACACAGCGTCTGCTTCAAAGTGTCAGCACAGAAGCGGCTTTATTTGCCCTGAAGGCTCAGCGCAGAAAGGTGAATTCCCCTCCTGTATTCTTAGTTTTGGCACAGTTTTGTTTTAAAAGGACCTGTCTAAGGACTTACAATGCACATAGAACTATGAATCGGCAGGGCGGTGAACTCGGAGAACAGGACGACAAAGGGTCTTAGTCAAGGGGAATAAAAAGAAAAAAAACATTACCCAGCAGAAGGTTTCATTATTTAAGTCAAATGGGGGCATTGTTAGATTAACATGTGAAATGCGTCAGCCTGGGTAAATGCACTACTAACTCTATATGTAGTGGACTCACTCTATAGTCAGTGGACTACACTCTATAGGTCAGTGGACTACACTCTATAGGCCAGTGGACTACACTCTACAGGTCAGTGGACTACACTCTATAGGCAGTGGACTACACTCTATAGGTCAGTGGGACTACACTCTATAGGTAGTGGACTACACTCTATAGCCAGTGTACACTCTATAGGCCAGTGACTACACTCTATAGTCAGCGACACTCTATAGGTCAGTGGACTACACTCTATAGTCAGTGGACTACACACTATAGGTCAGTGAACTCCACTCTATAGGCCAGTGGACTACACTCTATGTCAGTGGACTACACTCTATAGGCCAGTGGACTACACTCTATAGGCCAGTACTACACTCTATTGGCCAGTGGACTACACTCTATAGGCCAGTGGCTACACTCTATAGGCCAGTGGATTACCTCTATAGGCCAGTGGGCTACACTCTATAGGCCAGTGGACTACACCTATAGGGCCATGACTACGCATATCAGCCAGTGGACTACACTCTATCGGCCAGTGGACTACACTCTATAGCCAATGGACTACACTCTATGGCCAATGGACTACACCTAACTCTATAGGCCAGTGGACTACACTCTAGGGCCAGTGAACTATACTCTATAGGCCATGGACTACACTCTATCGGCCAGTGGACCCACTCTATAGGCCAGTGGACAACATTCTATAGGCCTGTATTCACTCTATGCCAGTGGACTACACCTATAGGCCAGTGGACTACCCTCATAGGCCAGTGCCTACACAGCAGCTAACTCATAGGCCATGGACACACTCTACGGCCAGTGGACTACCTCTATAGGCAGTGGACAACATTCTATAGGCATGGATACACTCTATAGGCCAGTGGACTACACTCTATAGGCCATGGACTACACTCTATAGGCCATGGACCCAGAGCCCTAGGACTTCCCTTTTAATAAATTGAATTGTTGTTAAACACAAACAAACACCCTAAAAATTGCCCAAAAGAATAAGAATAACGAGCATATAAAATGCAATAGGACATTTCTATTCTGTTGTAGGATCATTGCCAGTCCAAACAAACCTCAATATATAATTCCTCTCAATGTTACATTTGTGAGCGTCTTTCTCCTTAAGAACATATCAACATAAACATCTGTTTAATGTAAAGTTATAGGGAATGTGCCAGTGATCAGCCTGTAACAAGGCAGCATTGTGCAGCCAAGACAGGAATTCCAAAGTCTGCGGCGCCCCCTACTGGCCACCAGGAAGTTCTGGAACAGAGAAGGAACTGTAATAGAAAGGAACCAGGGAATTAAACTGGATCAAATCCCTTTATAAATAGTATAGCGTGATAACACAGTACGTTTTAATATCTATTTTTGTTTTTAAGACTTTTAACATAAAAAGGGAAACATAATCTACAATACCAGAGAGTAAACAGATGAACACGTATTTATCGATATAAATGGATTAACTTAATATCGAAAGGCATTTTTATTGAATGGCTCCCATTTCTGGTTCTTGCAGTAAAAATGTTTATACGGGCAAGTTCCAAACTGTACGCAAGGCAGACAGCCATGATGCGCGTTATTTGGTACGTGTACTGCGTTCCAATACATCTATTTTTTGGGAACCCATGGCCCTATTTATAAAAGATCGGTATCGTTATCGTAAATTACCGATCGTTATCGTAAAATAACGACCGGTTTATTACCGATAACGACGTTATTACCGATAACGACCATTATTTAGCAATATCGGTAAATAACGGTCATTATCGGTAAATAACGGTCGTTATTGGTATAAACCGTCGTTATTTTACGATAACGATCGGTATTTTACGATAACGATACCTCTCTTTTATAAATAGGGCCCCATATGACTTGCACAAAAAGGGATCAGAGCGCTGGGACACTCTGATTGCACTGCATTGGCACCTAGGACCTAGCCGTAATAGAGGACCAACTTTTTGGCTTTGATGCTTACCGAAGGAACATGTGCAATCCCAACCTGTCCTGATTGATCCTCTCCAAGTTACCATCTCCGACATTCCCATTATGATTCATTTAGGGAGAAAGCGGAGCTGTGAGCAATCATAGGGACTATGGCAGTCACAAACGATCCCCCAATACTTATATTTACTTTACGTGGAAAAATGCTCATGACTGTGATGTCACATCTTTCAGAGATGACAGACAGAATCTTACAGATTGGTACTGTGTGAACCCAGTTTGAGTATTCCAGGGCTTAGCGATTTCACACAGGTATATCTTTAATGAGAAATCGCTGTCTCAGGAAATTTCTTGAAATGTTCTATACGGCCCCGAATAAAATATAGAATGTGCTCGCTTCTAGGCAAACCTTTAACAAGGATCCAAGTCTGTGTAGGAACTAAAGCTTCGTACACACGTTGGATAATTGTCGTTGGATAATTTACTCGTAGATTTGATGTTCGCGCCTAGATACCATGGGCATTTTACTCGCGGATTCGATGCTCGCGTATAGACTTTAATGGACACTTTACTCGTAGATTCGATGTTCGCGCCTAGATACCATGGACATTTTACTCGCGGATTCGATGTTCGCGCCTAGATACCATGTACATTTTACTCGCGGATTTAATGCTCGCGTATAGGTTTTAATGGACACTTTACTTGTAGATTCGATGTTCGCGCCTAGATACCATGTACATTTTACTTGCGGATTCAATGCTCGCGTATAGGTTTTAATGGACACTTTACTCGTAGATTCGATGTTCGCGCCTAGATACCATGTACATTTTACTCACGGATTCGATGCTCGCGTATAGGCTTTAATGGACCCTTTACTTGTAGATTCAATGTTCGCGCCTAATACCATTTCCATTTTACTCGCGGATTCGATGCTCCGTATAGGCTTTAATGGACACTTTACTTGTAGATTCAAGTTCGCGCCCAGATACCATGTACATTTTACCTCGATTCGATGCTCGCGTATAGGCTTTAATGGA
Organism: Hymenochirus boettgeri; assembly: GCA_019447015.1. Taxonomy (NCBI): domain Eukaryota; kingdom Metazoa; phylum Chordata; class Amphibia; order Anura; family Pipidae; genus Hymenochirus; species Hymenochirus boettgeri. The sequence goes on from CM033472.1 coordinate 2,504,588, forward strand.
CACTTTACTTGTAGATTCAATGTTCGCGCCTAGATACCATACATTTTAATCGCGGATCCGATGTTCCGTATAGGCTTTAATGGACACTTTACTCGTAGATTCGATGTTCGCGCCTAGATACCATAGGCATTTTACTCGCGGATTCGATGCTCGCGTATAGGTTTTATGGACCTTTACTTGTAGATTCGATATTCGCGCCTAGATACCATGTACATTTTACTCACGGATTCGATGTTCGCGCCTAGATACCATGTACATTTTACTCGCGGATTCGATGCTCGCGTATAGGTTTTAATGGACACTTTACTTGTAGATTCGATGTTCGCGCCTAGATACCATGTACATTTTACTCACGGATTCGATGCTCGCGTATAGGCTTTAATGGACACTTTACTTGTAGATCTCATGTTCCGCCTAGATACCCTGTACATTTTTACTCACGGATTCGATGCTCGCGTATAGGTTTTAATGGACACTTTACTCTTAGATTCGATGTTCGCACCTAATATACCATGTACATTTTACTCACGATTCGATCTTCGCGTATAGGCTTTAATGGACCCTTTACTTGTAGATTCAATGTTCGCGCCTAGATAACCATGTACATTTTACTCGCGGATTCGATGCCGCGTATAGGCTTTAATGGACACTTTACTCGTAGATTCGATGTTCGCGCCTAGATACCATAGGCATTTTACTCGCGGATTCGATGCTCGCGTATAGGTTTTAATGGACACTTTACTCGTAGATTCGATGTTCACGTCTAGATACCATGGACATTTTAATCGCAGATTCGATGCTCGCGTATAGGCTTTAATGGACACTTTACTCGCAGATTCGATGTTCGCACCTAGATACCATAGGCATTTTACTCGCGGATTCGATGCTCGCGTATAGGTTTTAATGGACACTTTACTTACAGATTCGATGTTCACGCCTAGATACCATGGACATTTTACTCTCGGATTCGATGCTCGCGTATAGGTTTTAATGACCACTTAATCGCGATTCGATGTTCGCACCTAGATACCATGTACATTTTACTCACGGATTCGATGTTCGCGTATAGGTTTAATGGACACTTTACTGTAGATTCGATGGTCGCGCCTAGATACCATGTACATTTTACTTGCGGATTCGATGCTGCGTATAGGTTTTAATGGACACTTTACTCACGGATTCGATGTTCGCGCCTATACCTATGTACATTTTACTCGCGGATTCGATGCTCGCGTATAGGCTTGAATGGACACTTTACTCACGGATTCGATGTTCGCGTATAGGCTTTAATGGACACTTTACTCACGGATTCGATGTTCGCGCGCCTAGATACCATGTACATTTTACTCGCGGATTCGATGTTCGCGTATAGGCTTTAATGGACACTTTACTCACGGATTCGATGTTCGCGCGCCTAGATACCATGTACATTTTACTCGCGGATTCGATGCTCGCGTATAGGTTTTAATGGACACTTTACTCACAGATTCGATGTTCGCGCCTAGATACCATGTACATTTTACTAGCGGATTCGATGTTCGCGTATAGGCTTTAATGGACACTTTACTCACGGATTCGATGTTCGTGCGCCTAGATACCATGTACATTTTACTCGCGGATTCGATGCTCGCGTATAGGTTTTAATGGACACTTTACTCACAGATTCGATGTTCGCACCTAGATACCATGTACATTTTACTCGCGGATTCGATGCTCGCGTATAGGTTTTAATGGACACTTTACTCACAGATTCGATGTTCGCACCTAGATACCATGTACATTTTACTCGCGATTCGAGTGTTCGCGTATAGGTTTTAATGGACACTTTACTCACAATTCGATGTTCGCACCTAGATCCATGTACATTTTACTCGCGGATTCGATGCTCGCGTATAGCTTTAATGGACACTTTACTCACAGATTCGATGTTCGCGCCTAGATACCATGGACATTTTACTCACGGATTCGATGTTCGCGTATAGGTTTTAATGGACACTTTACTCACAGATTCGATGTTCGCACCTAGATACCATGGACATTTTACTCGCGCATTCGATGCTCGCGTATAGGCTTTAATGGACACTTTACTCACAATTCTGTTCGCACCCTAGATCACCATGGACATTTTACCTCCCATTCGATGCTCGCGTATAGGCTTTAATGGACACTTTACTCACAGATTCGATGTTCGCACCTAGATACCATGACATTTACTCACGGATTCGATGTTCGCGTATAGGTTTTAATGGACACTTTACTTGTAGATTCGATGTTCGCGCCTAGATACCATGGACATTTTACTTGCAGATTCGATGTTCGCGTATAGGTTTTAATGGAACTTTACTTGTAGATTCGATGTTCGCGCCTAGATACCATGGACATTTTACTCGCGCATTCGATGCTCGTATAGGTTTTAATGACACTTTACTCACAGATTCGATGTTCGCACCTAGATACCATGGACATTTTACTCGCGCATTCGATGCTCGCGTATAGGCTTTAATGGACACTTTACTCGTAGATTCGATGTTCGCGTATAGGTTTTAATGGACACTTTACTCACAGATTCGATGTTCGCGCCTAGATACCATGTACATTTTTACTCGCGGATTCGATGCTCGCGTATAGGCTTTAATGGACACTTACTCACAGATTCGATGTTCGCGCCTAGATACCATGGACATTTTACTCACGATTCGATGTTCGCGTATAGGTTTTAATGGACACTTTACTCACAGATTCGATGTTCGCACCTAGATACCATGGACATTTTACTCTCGGCCATTCGATGCTCGCGTATATCTTTAATGGACACTTTACTCACAGATTCGATGTTCGCACCTAGATACCATGGACATTTTACTCGCGCATTCGATGCTCGCGTATAGGCTTTAATGGACACTTTACTCACAGATTCGATGTTCGCACCTAGATACCATGGACATTTTACTCACGGATTCATGTTCGCGTATAGGTTTTAATGGACACTTTCCTTGTAGAATTCGATGTTCGCCCTAGATACCATGGACATTTTACTTGCATATTCGATGTTCGCGTATAGGTTTTAATGGACACTTTACTCGTAGATTCGATGTTCCCCCAGATACCATGTACATTTATCTCGCGCATTCGATGCTCGCGTATAGGTTTTAATGGACACTTTACTCACAGATTCGTGTTCGCACCTAGATACCAGGACATTTTACTCGCGCATTCGATGTCTCGCGTATAGGCTTTAATGGACTTTACTCGTAGACGATGTTCGCGTATGGTTTTAATGACACTTTACTCACAATTCGATGTTCGCGCCTAGATACCATGTACATTTTACTCACGATTCGATGTTCGCGTATAGGTTTTAATGGACAACTTTACTTGTAATTCGATGTTCGCGCCTAGATACCATGTACATTTTACTTGCGGATTCGATCTCGCGTATAGGTTTTAATGGACACTTTACTCACGATTCGATGTTCGCGCCTAGATACCATGTACATTTTACTCACGGATTCGATGTTCGCGTATAGGTTTTTAATGGACACTTTACTCGAGATTCGATGTTCGCGTATAGTTTACTGACACTTACTCACAGATTCGATGTTCGCAGCCTAGATACCATGTACATTTTACTCACGGATTCGATGTTCCGTATAGGTTTTAATTGACACTTTACTTGTAGATTCGATGTTCGCGCCTAGATACCATGTACATTTTACTTGCGGATTCGATGCTCGCGTATAGGTTTAAATGGACACTTTACTCACGATTCGATGTTCGCGCCTAGATACCATGTACATTTTACTCGCGGATTCGATGCTCGCGCATAGGCTTGAATGGACACTTTACTCACGGATTCGATGTCGTGCCTAGATACCATTACATTTTACATCGCGGATCGATGCTCGCGTATAGCTTTAATGGACACTTTACTCACGGATTCGATGTTCGCGCCTAGATACCATGTACATTTTACTCGCGGATTCGATGCTCGCGTATAGGCTTTAATGGACACTTTACTCACGGATTCGATGTTCGCGCGCCTAGATACCATGTACATTTTATCCGCGATTCGATGCTCGCTATAGGTTTTTAATGGACACTTTACTCACGATTCGATGTTCGCGCCTAGATACCATGTACATTTTAACTCGCGGATTCGATGCTCGCTTAGGCTTTTAATGACACTTTACATCTCTCACGATTCTGTTCGCGCGCCTAGATACCATGTACATTTTACTCGCGGATTCGATGTTCGCGTATAGGCTTTAATGGACACTTTACTCCGGATTCGATGTTCGGCTCGCCTAGATACCATGTACATTTTCTCGCGGATTCGATGCTCCGCTATAGGCTTTAATGGACACTTTACTCACGGATTCGATGTTCGCGGCGCCTAGATACCATGTACATTTTTACTCTCGCGATTCGATGCGCGCGTATAGGTTTTTAATGGACACTTTACCACAGATTCGATGTTCGCACCTAGATACCATGTACATTTTACTCGCCATTCGATGCTCGCGTATAGGCTTTATGGACACTTTACTCACAGATTCGATGTTCGCGCCTAGATACCATGTACATTTACTCGCGGATTCGATGCCGCGTATAGGTCTTTTAATGGACACTTTACTCCACACGGATCGATGTTCGCGCCGCCTAGATAACCATGTACATTTTACTCGCGGATTCGATGCTCGCGTATAGGTTTTTAATGGACACTTTACTCACGGATTCGATGTTCGCGACCTATATACCATGTACATTTTACTCGCGGATTCGATGCTCGCGTATAGGCTTAATGGACACTTTACCACTGGATTCAATGTTCGCGCGCCTAGATACCATGTACTTTTACTCGCGGATTCGATGTTCGCGTATAGGCTTTAATGGACACTTTACTCACGGATTCGATGTTCGCGCGCCTAGATACCATGTACATTTTACTCGCGGGATTCGATTCCGCGTATAGGCTTTAATGGACACTTTACTCAGGATTCGATGTTCGCTCGCCTAGATACCATTACATTTTACTCGCGGATTTCGATGCTCGCGTATAGGTTTTTAATGGACACTTTACTCACAGATTCGATGGTCGCACCTATATCCCATGTACATTTTACTCGCGGCATTCGATGCTCGCGTATAGGCTTTAATGGACACTTTACCACAGATTCGATGTTCGCGCCTAGATACCATGTACATTTTACTCGCGGATTCGATGCTCGCTGTATAGGCTTTAATGGACACTTCTCAACCGATTCGATTTTCGCGCCTAGATACCATGGACATTTTACTCGCGGATTCGATGCTCGCGTATAGGCTTTAATGGACCTTTACTCGTAGATGTCGATGTTCGCGCCTAGATACCATGGACATTTTACTCGCGGATTCGATCTCGCGTATAGGTTTTTAATGGACACTTTACTAGTAAATTCGATGTTCGCGCCTAGATACCATGGACATTTTACTCGCGGATTCGATGCTCGCGTAGGGCTTAATGGACACTTTACTCGTAGATTCGATGTTCGCGCCTAGATACCATGGACACTTTACTCGCGGATTCGATGTTTGCGCCTAGATACCATGTACATTTTACTCGCGGATTCGATGTTTGCGCCTAGGTACCATAGACATTTTACTTGCGTATTCGATGCTCGCATATAGGCTTTAATGGACACTTTACTCGTAGATTCGATGTTTGCGCCTAGATACCATGTACATTTTACTCGCGGATTCGATACTCGCGTATAGGTTTTAATGGACCACTGTACTCGTAATATTCGATGTTCGCCCAGATACCATGGACTTTTACTTGCGGATTCGATGCTCGCGTAGGCTTTTAATGGACACTTTACTCGCAGATTCGATGCTCGCGTTCGCGCCTAGATACCATGGACATTTTATTTGCAGATTCGATGCTCGCATATAGGTTTTAATGGACGCTTTACTCAGCAGATTCGATGCTCGCGTTCGCGCCTAATACCATGTACATTTTACTCGCGATTCGATACTCCGCGTATAGGTTTTAATGGACACTGTACTCGTAGATTCGATGTTCACGCCCAGATACCATGGACATTTTACTTGCGGATTCGATGCTCGCGTATAGGCTTTAATGGACACTTTACAACTCGCAATTCGATGCTCGCGTTCGCGCCTAGATACCATGGACTTTTATTGCAATTCGATGCTCGCATATAGGTTTTAATGGACGCTTTACTCGCAGATTCGATGCTCGCGTTCGCGCCTAGATACCATGGACATTTTACTCACGGATTCGATGCTCGCGTATAGGTATAATAGGCATTTTACTCGCACATTTGAATGGTCAAACATTCGATATTTATAGAAAGTCCGAAAATATTGAAAATCCGGGTCCGGGATAGTTCGAGAAGTACGAATTCGTTCGAATTTGAATAGTTCGGCTCGAACTTGGGTTCGAGTTCTAGTCCATCTCTATAGACCACTTGTAAAACAGTTGGAACGCAGACTGGTAGTTTTGGAACCTTAGCACAAAATGGGGCCCCTTTTTGGCAAAGGGCCCTGGTGCGGTCGCATCCCCTGCATCCCTGGTAGCTACGCCCCCGAGTCTACATACAGAGAAACTGGAGAAACTGCATTTTGCCTATTCCCAAAATCCAACACTTCCATTTTGACAACCTGAAAATGAATGATAGATACAGGGATTTTTATGCAACTTAAATCCAACAATAACAATGGCAAAAGATTTCAGTTCTCCTTTAAACTTATGGGATTGATATTAAAGGGGAACTGTGGTCCAAAAATGATTTAAGATAAATTGATAGGAATTGGTCCCCTGAGAATTTTTGCAATTTATTTCCATTGTTTATTTTGCATAGTTTTTAAGATATTTACATTTTTGTGTAATATGGCAGCAGCATCACCAGGTCCCTGCACTTCCTGCTTCCTGCCTGAAAACTGTCAGTCAAACTGTCCGTGTCTCCTCCCCCCCTTTTTGCAGCCCCCGGTCCCTCCCACTCATGGACCCCATGGTCCCTCCAGTTGCAGGACCCCATGGCCCATTATCTTACCACCCCATGTGGCCCCGCCACACCCATGGGTGCTGTGGCCCTGTCCACCCACGGGTGCTGTGACCCTGCCCCTCATGGGTGCCTAAGCCCAGCCCACTCGCAGGTGCCGTGGGTTACTCAAACACCCCCCCCCCCCCAGAAAACTCTGTGGAAGCAGAGAGAGAAGGGCTGTAGATTCCCTTACCATCTCTGTCAGGACTTTACACAGCAGAGAGGAGGAGGGACTTGTTTCCCTCACACACTGAGGGAGTCTGAGGCTGTGCTAGCCGGCGGCACTGTGGAGGGAAGCCTCAGGAATGTCACAAGTCAGCCTCCCACCCATTAACTTCTGGTCAGTCATTTCTGTATATCTTGGGCTGTGGTGCACGTAGAGAGGTGGTTGATGGCTTTGTTTTAAAGGGTAGGAGACCACAGTTCCCCAAGGCAACAAGTTCACGATCTTCCGATCGGTGTGGGCCAATGGAATTTGTTTTCCCCCCAAGAAATTATTGAACGATTGGAGGCCGATCGTCCATATACGAGCCAATGATTGTACAACTGTGATTGCACTGCTATTGAATTACATTCAGACAGACATGCAATAGCTGCAAACAGTATAAAAACCAGGAAACATCCTTCCAACTCGGAGAGGGCAGGATGGGTGGAATAAATTGGGGTGGAACAGAGGTTTGAAGGTTAGGATGAGAATGGGTTAAAATCTTGCAGCTAATGGGTAGAAGCGCAGTTGTAGGGTTCGCCAGGTCGGGATTTAACTCCTTGGGATTTCATTCCTTGCAGTGGAAGTATCGGACAAATTAAGTGGAGTCCCCACGGCACTTAGAACCATACGGTATTGTTACTGCCATAATCATGGCGTATATTTATTGGATATTACATAGATCGCACAATTTATCTATCTAATATTTACCCGCAATCTAACCTCTCGTCATTCATGTAACGTTCCACGTCCTGGCCCATTTATTTTGCATTTGAAATGTTGGGAAGTTCGAACAGTAAGTTTATAGTGTGCGGCTAGCTTAAAGGGCAAGCTAAAAATGATGTAAGGTGATTTATCTATGCACAATTCTTTATTTGAGGGGTGGACTTGGACATTAAGTATTTCAACAAAAATGGCCAAGCAACGCTGTAGAAACGCTGGTCTGAATAACATGAATACATTGTTGGTTTGGATCGTTGTTGTCTTTGCAATTCTGATTTATATAATATAACGTATACATAGATCTGATAGAATGAAACCGTTCTCCTCCGAGAGCGTCGGTAGGTTTTGCTACGAAGGCTAATTTGGTCCTTATATCGATTTAATCTTTTTTGTCCTTCAAATAACTCTGTCCGTTTGATCTCTTTGTTTGTGGCAAAGCTCGGTTTCTCGTTGCTGTTTGGCCTTTGGAAAAGCTTTTAAAAAAGAGTTCAGAAGTTCAGATATTTTTTTTATTATCGCGGATGTCAGGGCCCTTTGCCTTTTTAATCAGAGAAAAAAGCTTTCAAAATGTTACAGAACCTGATCTGTCCGCTCCGCGCCGCTCCAATTCTCTCTTCCTTTATAGAGTCTTAATGCTTCTCTCTCCCCAACATAAACACTAACTGATAAAATGGGCAAATTCCATGGAAAATGGAACGTACGATCTGGTCGCATTCCTGGTTTTCTCTCTTTCTATCAGGGCTCAATTTGAAAGCATTTTCTGTAGGTCAGCGCCATTGTCAAGGATAATCTAGATTAGGTGACAATTACAGAGGCTGAAAACAAACATTAATACGGCAACAGTAAAATATCTTCTGGTTGTGTTCACTAAAGCACTGCTGTTCTGTACACACAATAAGCTATACTCTCATACTGTACTGTCTAAGGGAACAATGTGGCAGCTCCCACCCATATTATAATATACAGGAATGAATGTTCTGTACCACAATAAGCTATACCCTCATACTGTACTGTCTAAGGGAAACACTATGGCAGCTCCCACCCATATGTATAATATACAGAAGGAATGTTCTGTACACACATAAGCTATACCCTCATACTGTACTGTCTAAGGGAAACACTATGGCAGCTCCCACCCATATGTATAAATATACAGAGAAGATATGTTCTGTACATACAATAAGCTATAACCTCATACGGTACTGTCTAAGGGAAACACTATGGCAGCTCCCACCCATATATAAATATAAATATACAGAGAGGAATGTTCTGTACACACAATAAGCTATAACCTCATACTGTACTGTCTAGGGAAACAATTGGCAGCTACCACGCCATGTATAATATAATATACGAGAGGAATGTTTCTGTACATACATAAGCTATACCCTCATACTGTACTGTCTAATGGAAACAATATGGCAGCTCTCCCACCCATATGTATAATATAAATATACAGAGAAGGAATGTTCGTACACACAATAAGCTATACCCTCTACTGTCCTGTCTAAGGGAAACACTATGGCAGCTCCTACCCATATGTATAATATACGAGAATGAATGTTCTGTACATACAATAAGCTATACCCTCTATACTGTACTGTCTAAGGGAAACAATATGGCAGCTCCCACCCATATGTATAAATATCCAGAGAAGGAATGTTCTGTACATACAATAACTTATACCCTCATACTGTACGGTCTAAGGGAACACTATGGCAGCTCCCACCCATATGTATAATATAAAATATACAGAGAACGATGTTCTGTACATACAATAAGCTATACCCTCTACTGTAACTGTCTAAGGGAAACACTATGGCACTCCCACCCATATGTATAAATATACAGAGAATGAATGTTCTGTACACACAATAAGCATACCCTCATACTGTACTGTCTAAGGGAAACACTATGGCAGCTCCTACCCATAGTTATAAATATACAGAGAATGAATGTTCTGTACATACAATAAGCTATAACCCTATACTGTACGTGTGGGGACAATTGGCATCTCCACCCATATGTATAAATATAAATATCCAGAGAAGGATGTTTCTGTACCACACATAAAATATACCCTCATACTGTACTGTCTAAGGGAAACAATATGGCAGCTCCCACCCTATTTTAAATATAAATATACAGAGAAGGGATGTTCTGTACATACAATAAGCTATACCCTCATACTGTACTGTCTAAGGGAACAATATGACAGCTCCCACCCATATGTATAAATATAAATATACAGAAAACGGATGTTCTGTACATACAATAAGCTATACCCTCATACTGTAACTGTCTAAGGGAAACTTGGCAGCTCCCACCCATATGTATAAATATCAGAGAAGGAATGTTCTGTACACACAAAAGCTATACCCTCATACTGTACATGTCTAAGAGAACAATATGCAGCTCCACCCATTGTATAATAAATATACAGAGAGAATGTTCTGTACATACATAAGCTATACCCTCATACTGTACTGTCTAAGGGAAACAATATGGGCAGCTCCACCCATATGTATAAAATAAAATATACAGAGAAGGAATGTTCTGTACACACAATAGCTATACCCTCATACTGTACTGTCTAAGAGAAAACAATATGCAGCTCCCACCCATATTTATAAATATACGGAAGGAATGTTCTGTACATACAATAAGCTATCCCCTCATACTGTACTGTCTAAGGAAAAACAATATGGCACTCCCACCCATATGTATAATATACAGAGAAGGAATGTTCTGTACACCAATAAGCTATACCATCATACTGTACTGTCTAAGGGAAACAATATGGCAGCTCCCATCCATATTTATAAATATAACGAGAAGGAATGTTTTGTACACACAATTAGCTATGCCTCATACTGTACTTTCTAAGAAACAATATGGCAGCTCCCACCCATATGTATAAATATCAGAGAAGGAATGTTCTATACACACAATAGCAATACACTCATACTGTACTGTCTAAGGAAAACAGTATGGCAACTCCCACCCATATTATAAATATACAGAGAAGGAATGTTCTGTACATTCAATAAGCTATACCTCATACGTTACTGTCTAAGGGAAACACTATGGCAGCTCCCCACCATATGTTAATTAAATATACAGAAAGGAATGTTCTGTACATACAATAAGCTATACCCTCATACTGTACTGTCTAAGGAAACAATATGGCAGCTCCCACCCATTAGACATTAGCGATATGGTGGTTTTGGCCGTACAGACATTAGCGATACGGTGGTTTTGGCCATACAGACATTAGCGATACCGTGGTTTTGGCCAGTACAGACATTACGATATACGGTGGTTTTTGGCCGTACAGACATTGCGATACGGTGGTTTTGGGCCGTACAGACATTAGCGATACGGTGGTTTTGGCCAGTACAGAACATTGCGATAACGGTGGTTTTGGCCTTACAGACTTGCGATACGGTGGTTTTGGCCGTACAGACATTAGAGATACGGTGGTTTTGGCCATACAGACATTAGAGATACGGTGGTTTTGGCCGTACAGACATTAGCGATACGGTGGTTTTGGCCATACAGACATTAGAGATACGGTGGTTTTGGCCATACAGACATTAGCGATACGGTGGTTTGGGTGTACAACTTGCGTACGGTGGTTTTGGCCGTACAGACATTAGAGATACGGTGGTTTGGGCCAGTACAGACATTAGCGATACGGTGTTTTGGCCATACAGACATTAGCGATACGGTGGTTTTGGCCGTACAGACATTAGCGATACGGTGGTTTTGGCCGTACAGACATTAGAGATACGGTGGTTTTGGCCATACAGACATTAGCGATACGGTGGTTTTGGGTGTACAGACATTAGCGATACGGTGGTTTTGGCCATACAGACATTAGCGATACGGTGGTTTTGGCCATACAGACATTAGAGATACGGTGGTTTTGGCCGTACAGACATTAGCGATACGGTGGTTTTGGCCATACAGACATTAGAGATACGGTGGTTTTGGCCATACAGACATTAGCGATACGGTGGTTTTGGGTGTACAGACATTAGCGATAGGGTGGTTTTGGCCATACAGACATTAGAGATACTGTGGTTTTGGCCATACAGACATTAGCGATACGGTGGTTTTGGGTGTACAGACATTAGCGATACGGTGGTTTTGGGTGTACAGACATTAGTGATACGGTGGTTTTGGCCGTACAGCATTAGAGATACGGTGGTTTTGGCCGTACAGACATTAGAGATACGGTGGTTTTGGCCGTACAGACATTAGCGATACGGTGGTTTTGGCCGTACAGACATTAGAGATACGGTGGTTTTGGGTGTACAGACATTAGCGATACGGTGGTTTTGGCCGTACAGACATTAGAGATACGGTGGTTTTGGCCGTACAGACATTAGAGATACGGTGGTTTTGGGTGTACAGACATTAGCGATACGGTGGTTTTGGCCGTACAGACATTAGAGATACGGTGGTTTTGGGTGTACAGACATTAGCGATACGGTGGTTTTGGTGTACAGACATTAGAGATACGTGTTGTTTTGGGTGTACAACATTAGCGATTCGGTGGTTTTGGCCGTACAGACATTAGAAGTAACGGTGGTTTTGGGTTGTACAGACATTAGCGATAAGGTGGTTTTGGCCGTACAGACTAGCGATAACGTGGTTTGGCCGTACAGACATTAGCGATACGGTGGTTTTGGCCGTACAGACATTAGCGATACGGTGGTTTTGGCCGTACAGACATTAGCGATACGGTGGTTTTGGCCGTACAGACATTAGCGATACGTGGTTTTGGCCATACAGACATCAGAGATACGGTGGTTTTGGCCATACAGACATAGCGATACGGTGTTTTGGGTGTACAGACATTAGCGATACGGTGGTTTTGCCATCAGACATTAGAGATACGGTGGTTTTGGCCATACACATTAGCGATACGGTTGGTTTTGGGTGTACAGACATTAGCGATAACGGTGTTTTGGCCGTACAGACTTAGAGATACGGTGGTTTTGGCCGTACGACATTAGAATACGTTTTGGCCAGACAACATTGCGATAGGTGGTTTTGGCCGTACAGACATTAGAGATACGGTGGTTTTGGGTGTACAGACATTAGCGATACGGTGGTTTTGGCCGTACAGACATTAGAGATACGGTGGTTTTGGGTGTACAGACATTAGCGATACGGTGGTTTTGGGTGTACAGACATTAGAGATACGGTGGTTTTGGGTGTACAGACATTAGCGATACGGTGGTTTTGGCCGTACAGACATTAGCGATACGGTGGTTTTGGCCGTACAGACATTAGCGATACGGTGGTTTTGGCCGTACAGACATTAGCGATACGGTGGTTTTGGCCGTACAGACATTAGCGATACGGTGGATTTGGGTGTACAGACATTAGCGATACGGTGGTTTTGGCCGTACAGACATTAGCGATACGGTGGTTTTGGCCGTACAGACATTAGCGATACTGTGGTTTTGGGTGTACAGACATTAGCGATACGGTGGTTTTGGCCATACAGACATTAGAGATACGGTGGTTTTGGCCGTACAGACATTAGCGATACGGTGGTTTTGGGTGTACAGACATTAGCGATACGGTGGTTTTGGCCGTACAGACATTAGCGAACGGTGGTTTGGGGGACAGACATTAGCGATACGGTGGTTTTGGCCATACAGACATTAGAGATACGGTGGTTTTGGCCGTACAGACATTAGCGATACGGTGGTTTTGGGTGACAGACTAGCGATACGGTGGGTTTTGGCCATACAGACATTAGCGATCGGTGTTTGGGTGTACAGACATTAGCGATACAGTGGTTTGGCCGTACAGACATTAGCGATACGGTGGTTTTGGCCTCAGACATTAGCGATACTGTGGTTTTGGGTGTACAGACATCGCGATACGGTGGTTTTGGCGTACAGACATTAGCGATACGGTGGTTTTGGGTGTACAGACATTAGCGATACGGTGGTTTTGGGTGTACAGACATTAGCGATACGGTGGTTTTGGCCGTACAGACATTAGCGATACGGTGGTTTTGGGTGTACAGACATTAGCGATACGGTGGTTTTGGCCGTACAGACTTAGCGATCTGTGGTTTTGGCCAGTACGACATTAGCGATACGGTGGTTTTGGGTGTACAGACATTAGCGATACGGTGGTTTTGGCCATACAGACATTAGCGATACGGTGGTTTTGGGTGTACAGACATTAGAGATACTGTGGTTTTGGGTGTACAGACATTAGCGATACTGTGGTTTTGGCCATACAGACATTAGCGATACGGTGGTTTTGGGTGTACAGACATTAGCGATACGGTGGTTTTGGCCGTACAGACATTAGCGATACGCTGGTTTTTTGTGTACAGACATTAGAGATACTGGTGGTTTTGGGGTCAGACAGAATTAGCGATACTGTGGTTTTGCCATAACAGACATTGCGATACGGTGGTTTTTGGGTGTACAGACATTAGCGATTACGCTGGTTTTGGCCGTACAGACTTAGCGATACGCTGGTTTTGGCCGTACAGACATTAGCGATACGCTGGTTTTGGCCAGTACAGACATTAGCGATACGCTGGTTTTGGCCGTACAGACATTAGCGATATGCTGGTTTTGGCCGACATACATTAGCGATACGCTGTGTTTTGTGGCCATACAGACATTAGCTATGTACAGACATTAGCGATACGGTGGTTTTGGTGGTTTCGGGAATCATCAGGAAACCACTGTCCTGACGCCGTCGTTTTAGACCTGAATCTGGCAAGTGGAACCCTAGTAACCAAAATCTCCGACTGCGTTATTTGGTGCCAGGCCTCAATCCATTTATTAAAACAAAGGTTTGGCGATTATCACCGTTCGATTACAGTACGGCAAGGAGACAGGCCCCGCGCTGAGTGATCTCGTATTAATGGCCGTCGTGGTCTCACCGTTAACCCAGCGAACCAACATGGTTTAACCGTTAACACCGGATTCATTTATATTTGGGGGAAACAATTTTTTTCTTGTAAATCAAGTCACAGACAGATCAGCAAACCCGGTACGATCCATGTCTGCCTGTGGCCCTTCCCTTTACTATCTCCAGCCATGGGGCCACTGTCTGCAAGTTAAACTACATCTCCCATGATCCTCTGTAAACTATGACTGGAAACCATTTGGCAATATGTTGTGGCCCTTCCTTGCAATGTCTTCCCTCTACATGTTAAACTACATCTCCCATCATCCTCTGTAAACTATGAAACCATTTGGCAATATTTTGTGGCCCTTCCTTTCAATGTTGTGTGCAGGTTAAACTACATCTCCCATAACTCCACTGTGAGTTATATGTCTATGTCCCTAATCATGTAGGGACCATCCCCATTAGCATGTCCCTCCACCTCAAATACATTGGGTCCTGCCCAGGAGAAAGATGGCTCCTTCTTCGCAACCGTCCGTAACGCGCATGCGCAGTCGTCTTGGCGCCAAAATGACGGACCAATTAGACTCCGTAACCGGTCCCGAAATCATTTCCGGTGCGCTGACAGGGTTCCCAGCAGCCTTTGCGGGAAGTTAATTTTACGGAATCGAAGGGGAGACGGAGGCGAAATGAGCGAGCGGGATGAGAGACGCAGGAGGGGGAACAAGAGATCCGGCCAACGGCGGGAGGAAGGGGAGGAGGTAACAATGTCAGGGGGTCACAGGAGATGGAGCTGCCAGACTGATTTCTCACAGGAGATGGTTTTATTGCAGTGAGTGATGGGAAACTACAACTCCCAGCATACCCTGTTAATTCCCCAAACATCATTGGTACTCAGCTACAGCAAGAATCTGGTTTGAGAACTACATTTCCCAGCATTCCTCAATGACAGAGGGACCCCGGGGCATGCTGGGAGTTGTAGTTTTCCGACACCTGGAGACATTCCTCATGGTGCGAGTGTGTGCAGGGCATGCTGGGAGTTGTAGTTCTCAGACACCTGGAGACATTCCTCATGGTGCATGTGTATCTGCAGGGCAAGCTGGGAGTTGTAGTTCTCAGACACCTGGAGATGCGAGAGTGTCTGCAGGGCATGCTGGGAGTTGTAGTTCTCAGACGCCTGGAGACATTCCTCGTGGTGCGAGTGTGTCTGCAGGGCATGCTGGGAGTTGTAGTTATCCGACACCTGTAGACATTCCTCATGGTGCATGTGTATCTGCAGGGCAAGCTGGGAGTTGTAGTTCTCAGACACCTGGAGACATTCCTCATGGTTCGAGTGTGTCTGCAGGGCATGCTGGGAGTTGTAGTTCTCAGACACCTGGAGATGTGAGTGTGTCTGCAGGGCATGCTGGGAGTTGTAGTTCTCAGACACGGAGAAACCCCGCTGTATAGTTTAAGATTTTCCTAATAAAGGGGATCCCGCCCCCCATCACAAATCAATACCTACCACCCCTAAACTGTTGTTACTTACCTCCCTTCGGTCCCTAAACCAATAATCTCTGCCACACTTGTGACACCCTGTGCGAGGTCAAATGCCCTTACATAGCATACCAATGACACGCAGTCAGTCATTGGCCGAGACTTACGTTTCACGTTTTCCGAATATGTTTTGCAATGCGTGTCAATGTGGGTGGACACTTTGTATGCTCTGCAATCCACGCGTTGTTTTTTTTTTTGTGAATTCCATGCATCCGATATCACAGCGCAAGCAGACGGTAACGTGCGCTTTTCCACACGCGTTGACATGCATGTTGCAGAGAAAGTTAAGGGTTGTTAGAATTATATAGAACCGTGTTGAGATAAGTTACTATTGGGAAGGGGAGTATAGTTTTGTGTTCTGGGGGGTGGAAATGCCCTTTTGGGCACGGCCGCACTGTACCGAAATCGCCCGCGTGACTCCGTTGCGTTTGCGCATGTGATTTCTTCTTTTGAGATACGAAATTGCATTGTTAAAAAAAAATTGCATACGCAATCACAATAAATCGTGAAAGTGTGGCCTAGCCCTTAAAAAACGCACTTTCCTAATTTCCATTCCAGTTGCTCCCAGAAATAAATGGAATGAGTGTTATTAAAGAGGTTTGATCCCAGAGGAAGAGAGTCATCCTATCCTCCAAGGTTAATGTACACTTGTCTTAAAATTTGCCCCCACTTCCTCTGTAAGAGGTGGGTCTTCCCATTAGCGACAAGTAGACCACACCAGCAAGGAAAGTTTCTCTATATCAGGAGATAGACTGTACCCAGGGTTAAGGACTTAAGCTTCATACGCAAGTGCGATCGCAGGGGGCCAACACGCAACGCGCCATGTGTATGCATGTCCATTAAACCCGACAATCGTGTCACGTATATGTGCACTCTGTTGGCCCAAATGGACGTTCTGTCAGGATCTCCAACCGAACGGCCGTCAAAGTGGCCATACGCAGCACGATTATTCGAAACAGCCCTGCATACACCTCGTGCTTCACGGTCCAGCCCCTGCGATCGCTCGTGTGTATGAGGCTTTATTGGTTTAGGTCCTTACCCTGGATACTTTTCATGTACTGAGGATAGCAAAGGGAATAATTGTCCCTTAAAAATCCATGCGATGTCTCTTATTCTTTAAAGGGTATGTCCACCCTTATATAAAAAAATTGCCCTGTAATAGAAAGCCTTCCCCCAGCCCCAACCGCTATAAAATAGTTTTAAGAAAGTGCACAGATCTTTACTTACCTTCCCTCTCTCCTCCGACGCCCGGTCCGGCCTTCTGCTTGCAAGACACTGCAAGCAGGGGGCGGGACCGGCAGCCGCGTCCGTGATTGGCTGAGAGGCAGCCAATCACGGACGTGGCTGCCGGCTTCTCGGAATGCCGGTGGAGAGAGGGAAGGTAAGTAGAGTTCTGGGGACTTTCTTAAAATTATTTTTTAGTGGTTGGGGCTGGGGGAAGTTATACTAATATATGGGCAAGGGTTTTTATGGTAGGGGGAGGGATCGCAGAGAGGGAGGGGGAGAAGGGCTGCAGTGCGCATGCCAAACTTCTCCCGGAGGCGAGACAGGAGGCAGAGTCCTATATGGACTCTGCTATCCTCCTGGTGGCCAGTTTTTGGGACTTTTTGGGGGGAATACAGGAGAACCATATGGAGCTGGGATGTGAGGTAAGGATTTTATTACACTACATGGTGGGGGGGATTAGTTTTAGGGGTGGACATAAACCTATTAAACATATTTGATATACATCAAAGTCGATAGTCAGACGATACTTAACTCTGCCGCACGCATTGTCTCGCTCTATAACAATCAGCAAATTTTAATCCCTTCGCTCTGCTGCTTATTCTTAAAGGGCATCTATAGTGGGAAAATGAACTTTTTTTTTCTTTCTTTCCATGTGTTCTATAATTCCCCACAACCCCCAGTGTGTCTTCACTTTGTTCAGATTCCCTCTCTGTCCTGAGATACACCAGTTAGAAGAATACGTGATTGCATTCCTCTACTCCTACTTGGACTGTCAATCAAATCCCTGTGTGATCCCCCCCCCTCCCTGCTCTGTAATAAACCTAGAGATAACAGCATTAGCAGGGGGAGAGAGGTAGCTTTGATGGTAGATATAAGGCTGCACTTGACCCCCCTTCTTAATGGCTTTCACTGATTGATGATGGGTCACAAAGTGAGAGATCATAAACTGTACTGTTTTATTGGCCACTGTGCGTGGGTGTGTTTTTCAGGATATTGAACTTTTAACTCCTACTGCACATGATAAGCTTGTCGGTTAGCCGGAGTAGAGACATGGAGGAGGTAACAGAGGGCAGGGGGGAGTGCTGCACACAGATCTGACACCATGGTTAAGCAAAGTCACTGACATAGATAGGATTAAGGCAGCACAGAGTACATGAATTTAACTTTGCAAAGGGGCAATGTGTTTTTTTCACTATAGATGCCCTTTAAATTTCTTCTTGTGTCCCCATATGTTCCTGCCTGTACCCTCCGCTCATCACAGAACCATCCCTTTTACAGACCCCCCCACTCACACTGCCTCCTCTCTCCTTCAACCCCGTCCTCTGGAATTCTATTCCCCTCTCTCTACGTCAATAAACCAGTTTAAATCTAACCTTTCATCTTATATCTCTGAGCACAGCATAGGAATGCTCACACTGCACCAGTTATTACTATGGCACTTCCACCCTATGTATCTGTATGTTACCCACCTAATTAGATTGTAAGCTCTACAGGGCAGGGATCGATTTCCTCATGTTACATATTCAGGATGCAAATAACTATGTATTTATATGTATTCTAATATTATACAGCACTTTGTCATACATACGTGTTATACTGCGAGTAGTATGTAACAGTGTCGTGCTTGTGTTGTTTTACAGCCTGGAAGTGGCAGCTGGGAAGGAGCTGATCTGGGAAACGAAGAGCGAAAACAGAAGTTCCTAAGGCTTATGGGAGCTGGGAAGGTTAGTAATGGGTTTCGATTTGTTGACCATTTAGATGGGGGGATTTTCCTGTTGACTTCTTAACTTTGCTCACTTGTCATATCACCTAATGAGAGAGTTTTCTCATTAAATGGGAAATTGGGGGGTGGATAGTGAACTAGATTCTACTGAAGCAATAAGGGGATCTTTTCCTGGCTTTCCCCGACAGATACTTTAAAGGGGAACTGTGGTCTCCATACAAGTGCAATCTATCCAAAGTTATAGCAGGATAAAGGGAAGTGTTTACAGTGAGCAGTGACATTGCCATTGGTCTGGCCCACAGCATCATCTGCTGCATCATACGCCCCTTCCCCAAACTTCAAAATAATTCTTAAAGCTAGCCACAAGCCTAAGAAGGGGACGACGACATCATGAGCCTGTCACTAAACTGACAGACCAGGAATTGTGACTTTACAAGCCTATAACTTGAGATCCAGAGATCTTCCTTGTTTAAAGGGTATCTCCACTGCTAAAAGTCACCTGGGTTGTAAGGATAGATATGTGGATGGTGGAAATGTACCTGCAGTGTCCTGTGTCTTTGAGCAGTAGTTTAGAAGAAATCCAATGAGTTTGTCCCAGAACGCTGTGGATGGTGCAGGTCCGCCCACTTTCATTGACTGCCTGCATGTAAAATGTCCGACGCGTGTTTTCCTTTAGTGCATGCGCAGAATGTGAGAGGATCCGTCGGGACTGCTGTCTGGTGGTCGATCACACACACACACACTTTTCCTCCCCTGTCTCTCTCTGCATAATCAGCTGGGAAAATGAACTTAGAGAGTCAGGGAGGAAAGGATTTCTTACTGCACCCAAGTGGGTGTGTCTGCTACCATGATGATGCACATTGAGTGACAGCACTCCCAGCACAGGGGAAGACACACCCCCAGGAACCTGCACAACTTTCCCATGCTGCTGCAATCAAACGAAAGGGAATTCTGGGGAAAAAAAGGTAGGGGGAGGGTTGGGGGATGGTGTACTTTAAAATAAACCAAAAAAAATGCTTTTTCCTCAGTGGAGATACCCTTTAAAAGGTATGAGAGAGTTATTTTATGGAGACCACAATTACCCTTTCTGCTCTGCTGGGGAATTGATGAGAAGGAAGCTGAGGGGGTTGAATATATTTAAACTGGTTACAGATACTTTCACTTCGCTTGTTATTCCTCACAGTGTTTTACATAATTAATGGGTTTTGTTTGTTTTAGAAAGAGCACACTGGCCGTCTGGTGATTGGAGACCACAAGTCCACATCCCATTTTCGTTCCGGTATGTGTTATGCCGATCGTAGGGATCCTTGTGTGTGTTAACATGTTGGTATCTGTTACACTGAAATGACAACTTTTGTTTTCTGTGCTAAGGAGATTTTTCTTTCACCTCTGCATAGCAGAAATCTTGCAGGATCCAGCAAGAGGGAGAATTCCTCCAACTAAACACAACTTGCCCTGTTTCTCCCTTTTCCCCTCCCTAAAAGAGAGGCCCTGTGCACAGAAACGTGTTTCTCTTTTTTGGAATGTGCTCTCTGTTCCATATATGTATCTATATTATTGCAATGCTTGCGATGGGCACGTAAAATCGAGCGTGAATGCATTCCAGTAAGAAATCAGAGCCCAGCGCACATAGTGAGGCCAGACCAATTGCATTGGAATTGCAAACCGGAAACTCAGATTGCAAATTGCGACGTGAAACGCGCAAGCCAGACCCAACCTTAAATGGGTAGGGAAATTGGTTTTGTCTGCAATACATCTTATCACATCTTATCTCCCACTTATTGGACTTCTGCAGGCAAGTTTGTTTGTGTATCATTTTTGTATCTACGTGTTTTTGCATTCATGTGTAAATTCCTTTAAAGGCCAAAAAGCAGTTAAATGTAATACTTACGTGCTTCTTTCTTCCATTTTCCCGCAATGCCGTAATCACTTAGTGTGACTTACTGCATTGTGGGAACTAGGCACATAAAAGAGGAAGGTAACTCCCCTATTTAAAGGCATTTGTTTACACGCTACAATGTTGCACAAAACACAAACCTTTTTTTTATTTTACATCAGGTTCTTTTGCCATTAATTGAAAATGGTGGTGTAATAATGGCCTTAAACCCACGTTAACCCAATATTATGTTGCGAAGTGTGGGTTTGACTGCATTTTATCCCACAACCTGGTGTACTTCTTCCCCTTGAAAATTCTTTCCTGCCTATGTGATTTGCATTAATGTTAGAGATATAAACAGTTTGTTCTGGACTTTTGCTCCCTTCATTAGAAAATATATATAAAAAGTGTTTTCATTTCAGGGGCAGAAGACCGGAAAATGAATGATGAGTTGGAGTATCAGTACCAGCAGAGTATGGACAGTTCCGTATCGGGAAGGAACAAGAGACACTGTGGCCTGGGGTTCAGTGATGTAAGAATTCCTTATGCTGTTATGCATGTAGAGGTTGTAGAGAGCGCAGTGATACCTCATTGTAAGGTTGTAGAGAGCGCTAGTCATAACTCATTGAAAGGTGTAGAGAGCGCAGTGATAACTCATTGTTAAAGTTTGTAGAGAGCACAGTGATACTCATTGTAAGGTTGTAGAGAGCGCAGTGATAACTCATTGTAAAGGTTGTAGAGAGCGCAGTGATAACTCATTGTAAAGGTTGTAGAGAGCGCAGTGATAACTCATTGTAGAGGTTGTAGAGAGCGCAGTGATAACTCATTGTAGAGGTTGTAGAGAGCGCAGTGATAACTCGTTGTAGAGAGCGCAGTGATAACTCATTGTAGAGTTGTAAAGAGCACAGTGATAACTCGTTTGTAGAGAGCGCAGTGATAACTCAGTAGAGAGCGCAGTAGTGAGAAACTCATGTAGAGGTTGTAGAGAGCGCAGGATAGTGATAAACTCATTAGAGAGAGCGCAGTGATAACTCGTTGTAGAGAGCGCAGTGATAACTCGGTTTGTAGAGAGCGCAGGTGATAGTGACCTCGTTGAGAGGAGCGCAGTTGATAACTCGTTGTGAGGCGCAGTGCTACTCGTTGTAGAGAGCGCAGTGATAACTCGTTGTAGAGAGTCGCGTGGAGAGCGAGTGATAACTCGTGTGGAGAGCGCAGTTATAACTCGTTGTAGAGATCAGCGCAGTGATAACTCGTGTTGTAGAGAGCGCAGTGATAACTCGTTGTAGAGAGGCAGTGATAACTCGTTGGTAGAGGAGCGCAGTGATAACTCGTTGAGGAGCGCAGTGATAACTCGTGTAGGAGAGAGCAGTGATAACTCGTTGTAGAGACAGTGATAACTCGTTTGAGTGAGGCGCAGTGATAACTCGTTGTAGAGAGCGCAGTGATAACCGTTGTAGAGAGCGCAGTGATAACTCGTTGTAGAGAGCGCAGGGATAACTCGTTGTAGAGAGCGCAGTGATAACTCGTTGTAGAGAGCGCAGTGATAACTCGTTGTAGAGAGCGCAGTGATAACTCGTTGTAGAGAGCGCAGTGATAACTCGTTGTTTGTAGAGAGCGCGTGATAACCGTTGTAGAGGAGCGCAGTGATAAGTGTGTAGAGAGCGCAGTGATAACTATGTAATGTTAGACGGAGGCCAGTGCAGATACTCGTTGTAGAGAGCCGGACCAGAGTGACTAACTCATTGTAGAAGGTTGTAGAGAGCAGCGTGATAACTCGTGGTAAGAGAGAGCACGGTTAAACGTTGAGAGAGCGCAAGTGATAAACTCTTGTGGGTGTAGGAGCGCCAGTGATAATCGTTGTAGAGACGCATGCTAGTGATAAACTCATTGAGTGTAGATGAGCGAGAGTGATACACCGTTTTGTAGAGAGCGCAGAGTGATAACTCTTGGAGAGCGGCAAGTGATAACTCGTGTAGGAGGAGCGCAGTTGGGGGAATATAACGTTGTAGAACGGAGCGCAGGAGTTGATAACCGTTGTAGAGGAGCGCATGATAACTCGTCGTAGAGGCGCAGTGATAAAGACTCGTTGTAGACAGAGCGCAGTGATAACTCGGTGTAGAAGAGCGACGTAAGGTGAGGAAAGTTGTTAATTGTAGAGAGCGCAGGATAACTCAGTTTGTAGAGAGCGAAGCTGATAACTGTTGGAGAGAGCGCAGTGAAACTCGGTTTGTAGGAGAGCGAGCGATAACGTTGTAGAGAGCGCAGCGATAACTCGTTGTAGAGAGCGCAGCGATAACTCGTTGTAGAGAGCGCAGCGATAACTCGTTGTAGAGAGCGCAGCGATAACTCGTTGTAGAGAGCGCAGCGATAACTCGTTGTAGAGAGCGCAGCGTAATAGTTTGTAGAGAGCGCCAGCGCATAAATCTTGTAGAGAAGAGCGGCAGCGAAACTCGTTGTTCAGCAGAGCGCAGCTATAACTCGTGTTTAGAGGCCCGCAGCGAGCACGCGTTGTAGAGAGCGCAGCGATAACTCGTTGTAGAGAGCGCAGCGATAACTTATTCTAGCTTGGTGTTTGGAATTCATTTTGTTTTTTTTACTGTACCAGTTCAGCACTGAAATCATCTGATTTAGGTCGATTTGCACTTTTATTGCCCGCTTAATTAAACTGTTGTGCCCATATTTAAAGGGAAAGTTCAACCTTTAAAATAGTTAAAAAGCTGAAAAATAGAACTATAACTTGAAATACTGCCAGATGTTCTATTACCGCTTTCGCTTCACTTCCTGGTTCTTCCAGTTACCAGTTGTCAATCATGGGTGTTAAAGATGACATCCCAGCGAATGACTAAAGCTATTTCCCTAACCAGTGGCGAAACTACTGGGCCTGCAACAGCGGGGGATCTCAACGCGATCAACTGCTTTAAACGTCTTCCAGTTCAGAACAGGTCTTTTAAACAGCTGATTGCCGAGATGCTGGGGAGGGAAGGTGTGTCAGGGACCCCGGCCACCAAACTTGCTGAGTGGCCAGGGCCCCTGCAGTTTCTCAACTGCCCCAAGCTGCCTCCTCTGAGCAAGTGCAAGCCTGTCAGGTAGGATGGTAGAATTGATACGTTTTGGGAATTGAGACACTGCTTTTATTTTGGGAAAGGTGGATCAACAGGAGGATAATGCGCAGCCTAATACAGAACAACTTCCTCAGCCAGACGAGGTGCCAGAATCCAACAGAAAAAAGGAGAATTCCAATGAGAGTAAAAAGCCAAGTCATTCTTCATCAGAGGAAAAGGCATCGGACAAACCTCAATCTACTAGAAGTGGGAAGGACAGAGATGAAGAAAGCGAAGATCGCAAGAGTAACTATAAAATGATGTTTGTCAAGTCTAGCGGCTCCTAAACTTTATTGAAACTTCCTGCGACGCGTGTCCAGTTCGGATGTCAACATACAGAGTTTTCCGTTTGGTACACGAGTCTCACTACAGGCAAACCTGGCGATTTCTAACTATCCACCTCTTGTCTGCCTCACATTGGACTATTTAATGGAATCCTTTATCTGAAGTAAGTGTGGTAGCCAAGTCTATCAGTTGCCTATGGAACTAATGTAACTTTTAGCCTAAATTTTAACCCCTTGCATACAGAATGACGAGTGTTGTTAAAAGGTGCAGTTCTTTTTACACCGCACTGAACAGCAAAACTGAATTATTTGGTCCTTCTTAAAACCTCCTATATTTTTTTGCAACTTGTCCCTATTTTTGTTGTACGATATGAAAGGGTTGCGAGCGTTTTTAAATGGGGGGGGGAAAAGCCTTGGCAACATTATTAATTTTCATTTGAAAAAAATAAAAACAAAAAAATACTTTTTTTTTTGTCTGGGTTTTTTTATTTATTTTTTTGATGCAAGATCTTTTGCTGCAAATAAAAAGGAAACATTTAAGTTAAAGGGCATGTCCGCCCTTACATCTCTGAGCCAAATGGTTCTCCTGTGGTGCCTTTTGAAAGTCCAGTCAAGTAAAGAGTAGAAGTCAGTGATTCATCCGGTTTGGTAATGGAACGGCCATTTGTCATAGATCGCCAGGCTAGATACACTATTGGCTGTTAAAGGACATGTCCACCCCTTTTTTTTCTTTTTTTTTTTTTATCTTTTTCTTTAGTGTAGAGCTCCCAGCCCCAACCGCTATAGTAATTTTTGTAGAAACTCCCCCAATCTATACTTACATTACCTCTCTCCTCCGACGTTTGGTCCCAGCCCTCTGCTTGCATGAAACTGCAAGCAGGGGCTGGACCGGCAGCCGCATCCGTGATTGGCTGAGAGGCAGCCAATCACGGACTATCCAGAACGTCGGAGGAGAGAGGTAATGTAAGTAGAGTTCGGGGGAGTATCTGCAAAAATTACTATAGCGGCTGGGGGGAGGGAGCCCTACACTACAGAAAAGGGGTTTTGTGCTAGGGGGCGGGAGATGGAGGGCTGCAGTGCGCATGACATTTTTCTCCCGGAGGGGAGACAGGAGGCAGAGTCCTGTATGGACTCTGCCAGGCTCCTGGTGGGCAGTTTTTGGGACTTTGGAGGGACATTACAGGAGAACTATTTGGAGCTGGGATGTAAGGTATTTTACACACCACACAGTGGGGCCTGTAGTGGGTTAAGATATAGTTTTGGGAGTGGACATGCCCTTTAAAGCGGTGACTGTTTCCAAGCTTTACTACACTGCTATCCTTTTGTGCAGTTCCTAGCAGTGTTGTAACTATAGATCCACCTGCTAGATACTGCAATACTGTTTATAAACAGCTCATCCCACCAATCTTAGTAAAGGTGAGCCCGGTGAGCTGTTTAAAAGGAGCTGATCCAGGTATCTAGCAGGCAGATCATAGCAGCATAGTAAGTCTTTGA
This sequence comes from Hymenochirus boettgeri, assembly GCA_019447015.1. Taxonomy (NCBI): domain Eukaryota; kingdom Metazoa; phylum Chordata; class Amphibia; order Anura; family Pipidae; genus Hymenochirus; species Hymenochirus boettgeri. Next base: position 2,530,700 of record CM033472.1, read on the forward strand.
TGCTGTACAGTCACCGGGGGACACAAACAACGGCCAGAAGGCCCCTCAAACGGGATATTAGATCTGTTTAGTTTAAAGGGCACATCCACCCCCAAAACTAAAATTTAACCCACTACTGGCCCCACTGTGTAGGTCCTTATGATTCTCCTGCAGTGCCTGGTTTAAAGTTGCAAAAAGTGAAGAGTAGGAACTGTCTGTGAGCCTGCTTCTTCCTTGTCCTCTGGGAGGTTTCTGGCATACACACGGGACCTCTTTTTCCCTCCCACCCTCTGGATCCCTAATATTAAAAGTTTTTCTGTGTGTAGCTTACCCCAGGCCACCCCCAACCGCAGATTTATTTTGTAAAACAATCCCCAGAAATATACTTACAGTCCTTCGTTCCCTTGGCTGTGTGTATAGCCAGCAGCTTCCAGCTAGCCAATCACAAATGAAGCTGCCAGTCCCGGCCTAGGGGAAAGAAGGTCTGTTGTTATATTTCAGGGGCTTTTCTTTACAAACCTAAATGGGTGGTTAGGGGTGGGCAGGGGTAGTGATTTTAGGGGTGGACATAATATAAGATCACTGCACTAGAGGCTTGTCAGATTCTATTTAAAATTCAGACTCACCCTGACCAGATCTTTATTCTAATAGAACGCATGTTTTTCACAATATGTAAATGGATATAAAGGGGACTCTACTACTAAGTAATGACTCGATGTTGGTTACCAGGTAACTTCTGGACATTTAAAATCATGTTTTGCCTTTTTGTTATTTTTGCCATGCTGAGAATGCAGATCTAATTTATTTACATATGTAATTGTGTTTGGATAAATCCGATTTATTACTGTTTGCTTCATATAAAAGATTGTTTATGTTGATTTATTTTGTTTTTATCTTATTTTGGAAGGGTAGCACAGAGGGTCTAAAGTACAGTAGCTGATAGGATCGCTCATTTTATAACATGTTTATCAATGATGTTTCGGTATAATATCCTTCCCCTGGATGAAACACACCAGCGTCCCCATCAGTTATCTATAAAGTTCCTTTTTTTTCTTCCTGGTTGCGAAAGTGAGGTGGTTAACATTTCTAAGGTTGCTTTATTTTAAGGCTGGACTTGCCCTTTAAACATGAACAGTCGGCTGTGATTTACTGACAAGACGGACCATTTAGAGTAGTGACCGTTCTGCTGGTCACTACAAGACTGGTGATCATCCGGGGCTGAATCGTTTCTGCCTCTTAGGCGTCCTGAGAGGTTTCTGGCTTGCTCATTGCAGCCCTACCCCCCCCTCCCTGTTTTCTCCATGGTGCACTAGCGTGAAATACATTTTCTGTAGTGTAGAGGACCCTCTCCCACTCCCAACAGCTATATTTGTGTGTTAAAGGGGAACTGTGGTCTCCAAACTTTAAATGAAAGGCCAGTTTCCTACCTTTAAAACGAGCCATCAACCACCTCTCTACGTGCTCCACAGCCCAAGATATAAAGTAATGACTGACCAGAAAGTTAATGGGTGGGAGGCTGACATGTGACATTCCTAAGGCTTCTCCTGCACAGTGCTGCCGGCGAGCACAGCCTCAGACTCCCTCAGTGTGTGAGGGAGACAGGAAGTCCCTCATCCTCTCTGCTGTGTGAAGTCCTGACAGAAGGTATGGGGGGTCTGAGTAACCCACGACACCCGCGAGTAGGCAGGACTACAAGGAGCTGTAAGATAATGGGCCATGGGGGGCCTGCAACTGGAGGGACCATGGGGTCTATGAGTGGGAGGGACCAGGGGGGCTGCAAAGGGGAGGAGGAGACACACTACCGTTTCAGAGCAGGAAGTGCAGGGTACCTGGTGATGCTGCTGCCATATTACACACAAAAATGGAAATATCTTCAAAACTATGCAAAATAAACAATGGAAATTGCAAAAATTCCCAGTGGAGCAATTCCTATCAATTTACCTAAAGTCATTTTTGGACCACAGTTCCCCTTTAAAAAGATAATCCGAACTTTACTTCAAACTAACTTGCCTGGCTTTTATGAGGAAGTAAGTAGAAATTTAGACTCTGGCATAGCAGTAGATGTAGTTTACTTGGATTTTGCAAAGGCTTTTGATACAGTCCCCCATAGGCGACTAATGTATAAGCTAAGGTCTGTTGGTCTGGGGAGTCACATTTGTACATGGATAGAAAATTGGTTAATGAATAGGATGCAGAGAGTAGTTGTTAATGGGGCTTCATCATTATGGACTAAAGTGCTAAGTGGGGTGCCACAGGGTTCTGTGTTGGGGCCGCTTCTATTTAATCTATTAAAGGAGAACTAAACCCAATTTTTTATACTCCAGAATCTGAAAGCAACCCCCCTAAAAACACCAATAAACTATAAAATGCCATTTTAGTAAACTCTGTTAAAGTAAATCAAAGCCTGTTAAGAACTGGATGAAGTATCTGTGTGTATGGGCAGTGTCAGACCACACCTCCTGACCTCGGTCACATGCTTCCTTGTTTATCTGTCCTGTAAATGGATTGGCTAGAGATTATTAATGGGTGTGACCAACTGTAACAAGTTTCTGCCATAGCTAAGGACTGAGCGTGTGCAGAACATATAATGGTCGTTGACCAAACTGTCTGATACTAGAATGCTGAGAAGTAAAGCACAAACCATATGTTATTTAGGTAAATTTCTCAGCGCCCGTATCAAAATGAGAGGTAAGACACAGATTACTGGTTTTATATCAAGGTGTTCTGCCAACCTTCTGAGACGCCTTCTCAGCTGTTCAGTAGTTGTATGTGGCTTTAAGTTGGACTTTTAATAATTTGAAGTGGGTATTGTCGGATCGAGTTTTCGGTGTGTTTTGCTGACCGACACGACACTTTGGTTGTCGATCATTAAAACTTCAGAAGGATGTGCCAATTGTTAGCTCAAGGGGATCAGGATAGATGATATCATCAGATCTAATTTAATGTGAATAGGAACGTTATGCGAAGGTGATCCATTTTGCGACTTAAAAATCCTTGTGCTAAGTTATAACTATAAATGGCTCTGTTCTTAAGTGAATCCCTGTTGAAAGGGATCTTAGATTTGCATGCCGATAACCACTTAAGGTTAGACCGCAAGCACCTGCCAGGCTTGGCAACATTCCAGACCAGCATGGTATTGTCTTGATATAAAGCGAGCGTATTGAATTCAGGGGAGGAAATCGATAATTCTACCCTCTTTATAAAGTGGTATAGGCCTGTATCGAGAATATGCCAGTGCAATTTGGACCTGCTGCCCTACAAAGCCCGACATCTTGAAATGGAAAGGCGTTCACGAGAAGGGCAAGCTAATTAATAAGGGCGATTGGGAGCTTGACTATTGAAGAGCTGAAAAGTTACGCAATCATTATGATGCCTGCAGAAAAGCACTTGCGCGTAGGGCGATATGATTACTGTGTTAAAGAAATACATTAACGCGCCATACAATAAACATAAAGACGGCGGCAATTGCTTAGCGGGCGTATCTAGGGTCCTAGAAAGATCCGGACGGCAACTCCATCGCTCCGCCAAAATTTTTTCAGGCCCACGACCCCTTTCCCTCCTCTTACTCCGCCCCAATCTAGGACACAACCCACTAAGTACTTAATGAGACTGGCCATAATACACGACAGAACAATAGAGTAACACAAACTAGACACCAGCCCGAATAGTGATAACAGCAGAAAGACAGTGAAATAGACAGAACAGAGATAGAGATGCTTGATGAGAGATACACAAATTATGAACACAAGGCACAGTAAACTCGCCAATATCATTATATACGCGATAGACAATCTGCTAATTTAAACTTACTGTTGTGCTCAGTTGCTATTCAGTCGCATTGGCACATACCTTTCACGGAGACCTACATCGGAGTTTGAGACTTCTTAGTACCTTTTACATGGACCCTCTGCCCCCACTATCGTAGTGTCCCTCTCCTCTGACTTCTCTGTATTCTATACTATCTAACTCCTTCTATGACTATCTATCTTCTAACTCGCCTATCCTAGCTATCTAACTCTGCCCTATCTATCTAATCGGTCCCTCTCTCTCTCGCCCGCTATCTATAACTATCTATATCTAACTACTGACTATCCGAATCTATCTATCTAACTATCTATCTTCGCTATCTATCTATCTATCATCTAACTCTGCTATCTATATATCTATCATATACAACTGTGCCCTATTATCTAACCTGCATCATCGTCTAACTCTGCTATCTTCTATCTAACTCTGCATCTCTATTCTATCTATCTAACTCTGCTATCTATAACCTCTCTAACTACTGGCTCTATCTACACTATCTTTCAACTCTCTATCTACTACTATTCTCTATCTAATCTATCTAACTCTGCCACTATCTATTCTTAACTAGCAACTCTGCTTACTATCTAGGTCCTATCTATCTCACTCTATCTATACTATCTAACTCTGCTATCTATCTAATCTTTAACTCTGTCTCTATCTATCTATCTATAAAATACTAACTCTGCTTTCACTTACCTCTATCTATTATCTAATCTCTCAGCTATCTATCTATCTATCATCTATGCTAACTCGCTATCTTACTAACTCTGTCATCTATCTAACTGTATAGCTACTCATTACTCGCTATCTATCTATCTAACTCTGCACTATCTTAGCTCTACTATTAACTACTGACTCATCTATCTATCTATCTATCTGTCTAACTATGCTATCTAGTCACTCTCTATTAGCGTATCTCTATGCTATCTATCTAACTCTGTAAGCTATCTATCTATACTTATCTATCTACCTAACCTACGCACTATCTATCTAGAGCTGCTATGCTAATCTATGCTATACTTCTAACTATCTATCTATCTAGTTATGACGCTATACTGTCAATCAATCGACATGCTTCCTATATATCTATCTAACTCTGCTATCGTAATCTATCTATACTAACTCTATCTATCATCCTTATAACTTGCTTCTATCTAACTAATCATCATCTATCTATCTACTACTAACCCTGCTATCTATCATCTAACTGCTATCCTTATCTATCTCTCTAATCCCATAGTATATTACTATCCCTATTTGTAGCTATCGATCTATCTATACTCTGGCTATCTATCTATACTACTGCTAATCTACGCTATCTAACTCTGACTATCTATCTATCTCAACATCTGCTATTATCTTATCTAACTCTGCCTACGGGGTGATATCTATATATATATACATACTCTGCTTTTATGCCTATCTATCTATCTATTATAAACTCTGTCTCTATACTATCTATCTAGCTTAAACTTACTATCTAACTATCTAACTCTGCCTATCTAGTCTATCTAACTTATCTATCTATCATATACTCTGCTAGCTATCTATCATCTATCTCTGCCTAGCTATCTATATATCATCTAACTATAGCCTATCTATCGATTATCTAACGCTGCTATCTAACGACTACGCCCTATCTAACTTGCCCCTATCTATCTAGTAGGAGAAGAGCCGGCGAAGCCGAAGGAGGCCACAGTACTGTATGTTCTATGGTTATGCTGCCGTCTGGCGCCCCCGACTCGTGCCGTCATCGCCCCGGCCGGCGTGGGCGCGCTGAAGTCATCGCGGCCGACGGAGTCCGCCGGGGAAGTCCGGACTAGGGCCCACAAGTCAGCGAAAAACATTCGCCGGAGCCCACTTTGCGAAAACATCGGGGCACGTGCCCGAATGTTTTAACGTAGATTACGACCAAACAATGAGGAATTTGTTCACAATAAACATGATCAAGCCATACACAAGAGACATCCTTATAAGACCTTGAAGAAAAATAGGTTTAGGCTTCAGCTCGGAAAGGGTTGATTTCACTGTGAGAACGGTAAAGCTATTAGGAACTGCCTCTTCTTCCAGTGACATGTCGTGTGGCAGGTCATGGTACAGTTTAATAAAAAGCTGCAGATGGAGTTCTACAAACATCGGAATGTATACAAGATTACTGCGTATGCATACATAAAGTAGAGTGAGGAAAGGGTTTGTACACCGTCAGCAGAACGAGTAAACTATGGAATGTCTCTCCAGTGGAACGCTTGTTATGGCCGCGTCATTGGTCAGCTTTAAAATAAAAGCTGACGAGAGCTCTTGTAGTTCTACAAACAGGAATCGTTACAAGACTATACAAGTTACTGCGCTATTGCATACATAAAGAGAGTTGGGAAAGGGTTTGTCACTGTGAGAACGGTAATAAAGCTGTAGTACCCTAAGACATATAGACCGAACTGTCTTCCAGTCGCGATGTTATTATGGCGGTTCATTGTGCAGTTTAATAAAAGCTGGATAGAGTTTCTGCCCAACAAGGCAATGTTACATGTTACTGGTATGATACATAAGTTAGAGGTCGAGAAAGGGTTTTTCACTGTATTGAGGTTTCGAGAACGGCTAAAGACTTAACACAACTATGCCGAACTGTCTTCTCCAGTGGACGTTGTCTTATGGCCAGTTCGTTGTCAGTTATAATAAAAGCCTCAGCGATGCGGTTTACTAAAAACATAGCGAATATTACAATGATCTACTGGTCCTATTGCATACTCATAAAGGTAGAGTTGCGGAGAAAGGGGTTGCACTGTAGAGCAACGGTAAAGCTATAGAACTGCTCTTCCAGTGGGATGTTGTTTGTTATGGCAGGTTCATTGCCGTAGCTTTATAAAAAGCTGATGAGCCATATTATTAACAAACAAGAATGTTTACAAGTTACTGGTATTTGATACAGAAAGCCTACGATGTGGCCGAAAGGCGTTTGTCACTGTAGCAGAACGCAGTATATTAGCGTAAAGCCTATCGGCAAATGTAAATTCAGTGCGACGATTTGCACCGATTATGCGCAGGTTAGGCTTCATTGCGTTCAGTTTAATAAAAAGCTGGATGAGTTTCTACAAACAAGGAATGTTACAAGTTACTGGTATTGATACATAAAGTAGAGTTGGGAAAGGGTTTGTCACTGTGAGAACGGTAAAGCTATGGAACTGTCTTCCAGTGGACGTTGTTATGGCAGGTTCATTGGTCAGTTTAATAAAAAGCTGGATGAGTTTCTACAAACAAGGAATGTTACAAGTTACTGGGATTGATACATAAAGTAGAGTTGATCCAGGGAAATTTCCAATTGCCACTTGGAGTCAGGAAGGAATTTTTCCCCTTCATAAATTTGGTGGGTTTTTTGCCTTCCTCTGGATCAACAGTTAGGCAGGAAATGAGGATATTGCTAGATGGGTTGGACTGGATGGACGCATGTCTTTATTCAACCTCAAATACTATACTATACTATACTTACACAGCCTCGTTCCCCCGTCATTCTGTACTGCCGGCAGCCATGTCCATGATTGGCTGCCGCTCAGCCAATCACGGATGCGGCTGATGGTCCGGCCCCCTGCTTTCAGTTTCATGTCTGCATGCGGGGGGAACGAGGGTGTGAGTAGAGGGTCTAGGCCCTCGAAGCGTTGTGATTATTTGATGTGTGGTTTGAAATAAATTCACCTCTTGCATTGGAGTGCGACTCTGCATCATACCTTATTGATCTATATTGTTTTCCTTGGAAGTGGGGAACCAGAGGTCTGCACCCAGGTTGACAGTGTGCATATGGACTGCTTTCATATGTTGGTAAAATGGGGTACTGGACATTGTAGATACCATTAAGCCATCAGGTATGGGTAAATAAAGTCACGTTTTAAACTATGAATTCTCTGGGGTACTGACCCAAACTGTCCAGGGAAGTTGAATCTACCTATCCACTTGTATTTAAAGGGCAACTGTGGTCTCCAAACAAGTTAGGATTAAATGAAAGCCTGCAGTATTTCCTTTATAATGAGCCGACAATCACATCTCTGGCTTCAGCCTGTGAGAAATTATATTGGGGTGAATGTTCAAACTTCCTGCTTCCAGTAGCTTTAGTGACATCACCTGACCTCTGCCCGCCCCTCTGCCCCGGGGGAGAAGCATGCTCAGTAAAGACTTAATGCTGGGGAAATCAGGAAGTACCAGGGGGAAAAATTTGACAGTTGAGAAGGGGAGCCTATTAATGCAGGCAGCGGCTGATCACATGGCCAAAAACAGGAAGTGTTCAAGCAGGAAGTAATATTGATGATGAACTTTTCCAGCAATAACCTCTCACAAATTTTATCTAGAGATGTGATTTAGGTTTTATTTTGAAGGTAAGATGGAAGGCTTTTTATATAATCCTTACTAGATTGAAAAAATTGGAGACCACAGTTACCCTTTAAGCATAGCAGGCTAACGATAAGAACTTTTATTGAATCTCCCTAATAGTCTTGGGGGAAGGGCAGTTCTCTGATCCAAGGATAAACTGTACATCTATGCGGTTTAAACAAATCTTTGTGGAGGAGGAGAGAGACATCGGTTATGTAGTGACAGGAAGCAGCTCCAGCAGGTCCCATTAGTGAAGTTAAACACTGTAAAAAGTGCTGAGTCATTGTCCAGGCATGAACGCTGGAATGGGAGGAGCAGTGGGATATAAGAAATGAGTCACTTAGTGACATAGCTGAGTGATTTTTATAAGGATATATATCACTGCATCTCCCATTATAAAATATCAAACTGATCTATTAAATATATATTCTATACATAATCTGTTGATGTTGATCTGATGAGGGTAAGAGAACGAGAAGTGGTGTAAACAGATAAAGTCGGATTCCTTTGGCAGAGATTATTCAGTAGGGCTGGACCTGGAAGTACAATAAACCAATCATTTTATACCCCATTGCAGCAATGCAGAGGTTACGGTATCGTGAATGCAACTCAGATATTTGTGTGGTGAGACGGATTTTAACTGACAACATCACCGAGAAATGTTTTTATAATGAAAAAATGCCCCCCTATATTAATGGTCACCAATGATTTCTGTGCTCATACAGAATCACTACGCTGCAAGGTGGCATGTAATATCCTTATATTTATTGGGTTGGATTGATAAAGGCACAGTACCGCAAATAAACGATAACGTATGTTATTGGGTACAGGATCTTTTGTAAACACGGTGGAATTTTGCTAATTAATAACCACGCCCATAAAATAATCATTTGGACAAATAGTAATGCTAACGAGCAAGATATAAATATGCCTCATAATATATGATTATGACCCTCCTTTCAAAGGGTCGTGTGGCCACACTGTCATCAGTGTCACATGACCCTCTGAAACAAGTGGCACTGATGACATCATATGACTGATTATAAAGGTACAATTGGTAACTTAGAACTGAATCAGGTTTCCGATCTGCCAAGGCATAACAAACATTCCAGGGGTTAAAATAACCCTTCGGGCTAGGCCAAACCCAACACAATCTCTCGCACGCTAACAAGCATTGCGCTTAGAGCGCATTTTTTAGAGCGCATTTGTAGAGCGCATTTTTTAGAGCGCATCCGATCACCGTTTTTTGCGGATTTCACATGCACATGGTAATGCGTGCCCATGCAAGCCCGCTTTTCACGCCCGTCGCTATCCGTCATAGTGATCCGCACCCTATAAACCATTTAACTTGCTAATCATCCTGTCCTGCGACACTGTTTACATCCGTGTTGTTCTGTCTCCTTTTCCTACCTGTAGTTTAACATTCTCCGTGTGCTCATCACAGACCGACTCAACAGCCGTGTATTAAAAATGCCCTTTAAAAAAATTTTGCGCGCCTTTGAACTTAAGAGATAACTCGGCAAGTTTCTATGAAAGTTCATCTCCAGTCGATTTGCTTCAGCCTGGCTTAGACGCACCTTTTGGAATAATAGGGGGGGGAATGCAGAAGGGTCATAGGCAATCAATACGCCCGTTCAAACAGAATTGCTGGGGCTGTGATGTATGTACATTTTTGTGCTCTGCCTTTGTACTGAATCACTATGAAGAGAAATTTCTTTTTGCCGTCCCGTTATAAAAAGAAAATGAATGAAAGAATTCATTATTATGGATCGAATGCAGAACAACTAGAGGGTTGGGGAGATTTCGCTCTGCTCCTGTTCTAACTTGTTTCACATCACAAGAATCTTGATTTCCATTGGTCCGAAGTCTCGTTTATTCCTTAAGTTCGTTTTAAAATCATCGTTTTCTAGCGGCACATTTACAGTTCCACCCGCCGCCTTCTGTATAAAGACCACGTCCACTTTCTTATTTATTACCTTCTTTTTTTTTTTTAATCTATGATGGCATTCCACTTATGACATCACAATGAGTCGCAGCTCAGGATGATTAGGACGTTTTGTAGAGCGCGGATCAGCTATAAAGACTAGGCCACTCTAGCACGTTTTTAACGCATTTGTGATCCGTTTGCATTGGCATTTCATTTATAATGTAAATCACAGGAAGTGGGCCCCACCCCATTTGGTCTGTATCTGTCTAAATCCCACTTAATACAAGTCTATGGAAACATTTGTTGACCCGTGGCAGACCTATAACGGGATTCACTTCTAATAGAGTTCACCAATCGTACCCTTATAATCACTCATATGATTATGTCATCAGTGTCACATGACCCTCTGAACCGTGCGTATTATAATATGGGGCCTATTTATTAACCTGCGGTAACTTGCTCGTTAGCAGTACTACATGTCTGTATCCTTATTTTATGGGCATGATTGTAAAATTAGCAGAATAACGCCATCGTCACAAATTTCGCAGCTTTCCCCCTCCAGCTCTTTAAAACTAGATTTAGTTTGCCCCTGCCCTGTGCCAACCAGAGTAAGTGTGTGTGCATACGTGTGTCTGTCTGCGTGTGTGCCTGACTGTATGCAAATGTGTATGTGTGTGTCTGTTTGCATTTGTCTGTATGTCTGTCTGAATGCAAATGTGTATCTACCTGTATCAGTTGTGGAACTACAGGGCCCACAACAGCAGGGGGACTTAGAGGGGCCCGCCGATTATGCTAGTAAAGGTACACGCGATTAGCTGTTTTAAGCTGTTGTCGGTCCCGTACCGGGTTTTAAACATACATCTTTAATCATCTTTACAGACATACGTGCGATCAGCTGTTTAAAAGCAGCTAATCGGTGGGCTCTGTATAACTTGCCTGCGTTGGGGAGAGGTGGTGTATGTGTGTCAGGGGCCACGAAACTTGCAGGGGGTCCAGGGCCCATAGTGTGTGTCTATATGCATGGGAGTATGTGTGTGTCTGTCTGTATGTGAGCTATATGCATGTGTGTCTCTGTATACATGTGTCTGTTTGTCTGTATGCATGTGGGTTGTGCATTCATCTTGGGGGCGTGGCTTGGGGGGGAACTCTCAGAAATTAGATTTATTTGCAGGGTTTGTGGCAATACATTGTACAAATGTACATTTCTTTGGTGACTTTTAATGTTCTCTATAATAAGAACAATTCTATCAGGGAGATTCCATTAAAGTTCTTATCGTTAAAAATGGTTCTAATTTTGCCCCAACCAATCAGATCTTGTTTAACATTAACATAAGAACTTTTATTGAATAAATGCGCACAAAAGGCTTCCTTTAGATATGTTCATGGGTTTGACTAAGATTTGGCCACATGGGGGCACTCTTTCATTGCAATATCTCCCCATAGTCTTTGTTGTCCCAATTATCCGGTCTCGGTTGACCGATCTGTAAAGAAATCACCACCTGTATTTATCCGATGTCGCTAACTGCAATTAACTGAAAGTAAGGGCAAGTAGCTCAACGAGGCAAGAAAAATCATCTGTTGTAAAATGCATAACGATCCCTCGAACTCCCTCTGCCTCTTTAATGCAGACAGAGTCGCCCTTTGTAGCTCATCCTCTTTCTTGCTGCTTTTCGTTTCCCGAGATGACATTGTGTATAATTGATCAAAATGTTCTTTGAGGAACACAAGCGGCTGTCAGAATCAGTCACCATCACCCAACTGCATTTTGTGGGGGACGAAGCCACAAAGCGAATTGTCTTAATGATATGGAGCCGCCTGACTGGCGGATTTATAAAAAAAAAGAATCCTAGAAATTAGTAATGATCCGGCCCTGTTCACACATCAAAGAGGAAAGTACTGAAAGGACCAGTGGAATGTTAAAAGTAACTTTTTTCTGTAACCACCCCAACCCTCCTCTTTAGGGTAACAGTGACGCAAAGGTCTTTCTGAGCCCTACTCAAAACCCGCAGTATCCAAAATACTAATACTAATAAACTAATACTGTAGTGATACACTATTAGTACCGGGGAATATTACCCTCCCTGGTGTAGTGATACAGTATTAGTACTGGGGAATATTACCCTCCATAGTGTAGTGATACAGTATTATTACCATGGAATATTACCCTCCCTAGTGTAGTGATACAGTATTAGTACCATGTAATATTACCCTCCCTAGTGTAGTGATACAGTATTAGTACCGGGAATATTACCCTCCCTAGTGTACTGATACAGTATTAGTACCGGGGAATATTACCCTCCATAGTGTAGTGATACAGTATTATTACCATGGAATATTACCCTCCCTAGTGTAGTGATACAGTATTAGTACTGGGGAATATTACCCTCCATAGTGTAGTGATACAGTATTAGTACTGGGGAATATTACCCTCCCTAGTGTAGTGATACAGTATTAGTACTGGGGATTTATATAACCTCCAATACTATGTTACTATGTACACTGTTATACAGACATGATGGGTAGGGTATAAAGGTTGGACTAGATGGACGTATGTCTTATACAACCTCCAATACTATTTTACTATGTAACTGTTTATAAGACATTATGGTAGGGTATAAAGGTTGGACTAGATGGACGTATGTCTTTATACACCTCCAATACTATGTTACTATGTAACTGTTATACAGACATTATGGGTAGGGTATAAAGGTTGGACTAGATGGACGTATGTCTTTATACAACCTCCAATACTATGTTACTATGTAACTGTTATACAGACATTATGGTAGGGTATAAAGGTTGGACTAGATGGACGTATGTCTTTATACAACCTCCAATACTATGTTACTATGTAACTGTTATACGACATTATGGGTAGGGTATAAAGGTTGGACTAGATGGAGTATGTCTTTATAAACCTCCAATACTATGTTATTATGTAACTGTTATACAACATTATGGGTAGGGTATAAAGGTTGGACTAGATGGACGTATGTCTTTATACAACCTCCAATACTATGTTACTATTGTAACTGTTATACAGACATTATGGGTAGGGTATAAAGGTTGGACTAGATGGACTATGTCTTTATACAACCTCCAATACTATGTTACTATGTAACTGTTATACAGACATATGGGTAGGGTATAAAGGTTGGACTAGATGGACGTATGTTCTTTATACACCTCCAATACTATGTTACTATGTAACTGTTATACAGACATTTGGGTAGGGTATAAAGGTTGGACTAGATGGATGTATGTCTTTATACAACCTCCATACTATTACTATGTTTTTAACTGTTATAAAGACATTATGGGTAGGGTATAAAGGTTGGACTAGATGGACGTATGTCTTTATACAACCTCCAATAATATGTTACTATGTAACTGTTATACAGACATTATGGGTAGGGTATAAAGGTTGGACTAGATGGACGTATGTCTTTATACAACCTCCAATACTATGTTACTAGTAACTGTTATACAGACATTATGGGTAGGGTATAAAGGTTGGACTAGATGGATGTATGTCTTTATACAACCTCCATAATATGTTACTATGTAACTGTTATACAGACATTATGGGTAGGGTATAAGGTTGGACTAGATGGACGTATGTCTTTATACAACCTCCAATACTATGTTACTATGTAACTGTTATACAGACATTATGGGTAGGGTATAAGGTTGGACTAGATGGATGTATGTCTTTATACAACCTCCAATACTATGTTACTATGTAACTGTTATCCAGACATTATGGGTAGGGTATAAAGGTTGGACTAGATGGACGTATGTCTTTATACAACCTCCAATACTATGTTACTATGTAACTGTTATACAGACTTATGGTAGGGTATAAAGGTTGGACTAGATGGACGTATGTCTTTATACAACCTCCAATACTATGTTACTATGTAACTGTTATACAGACATTATGGGTAGGGTATAAAGGTTGGACTAGATGACGTATGTCTTTATACAACCTCCAATACTATGTTACTATGTAACTGTTATACAGACATTATGGGTAGGGTATAAAGTTGGACTAGATGGCGTATGTCTTTATACAACCTCCAATACTATGTTACTATGTAACTGTTATACAGACATATGGGTAGGGTATAACCCAGTACCCTGCCAGTATACCCAGCACACAGTGTACTGTCAGTATGCAGAGTAACCTGATTGTATACCCAGTACTCTGCCAGTATACCCAGCACACAGTGTACTGTCAGTACGCAGAGTAACCTGATTGTATACCCAGTACTCTGCCAGTATACCCAGCACACAGTGTACTGTCAGTACGCAGAGTAACCTGATTGTATACCCATACCCTGCCATATTACCCCAGCACAGTGTACTGTAAGGACCACAGAGTACCGATTGTATACCCCCTCCCCCCTGCCACGTATACCCAGCACACAGTGTACTGTCAGTACGCAGAGTAACCTGATTGTATACCCAGTACTCTGCCAGTATACCCAGCACACAGTGTAATGTCAGTACACAGAGTAACCTGATTGTATTCCCAGTACTCTGCCAGTATACCCAGCACACAGTGTACTGTCAGTACGATTGCTGCCTGTCCCCATGTGTACACTATAAAGATATACTATAACCCGTCTACCTATCAATGTCGGTCTGTCTGTGTGTACACTATAAAGATATACTTTCCCCTGTCTAATCATCACTGTCTGTCTGTGTGTACACTATAAAGATATAATTTCCCTTGTCTAATCATCACTGGCTGTCTATCAGTGTGTACACTATAAAGATATACTATAACCTGTCTACCCACTGCTGTCTGTCTCCGTGTGTACACTATAAAGATATACTATAACCTGTCTACCCATTGCTTTCTGTCTTCATGTGTATACTATAAAGATATACTAGAACCTGTCTGCCAATTGCTGCCTGTCCCCATGTGTACACTATAAAGATATACTATAACCCTGGTACATTGGGGGTGTATGTGGTACATTGGGGGTGTATGTGGTACATTGGGGGTGTATATGGTACATGGGGGGTGTATGTGGTACATTGGGGGTGTATGTGGTACATTGGGGGTGTATGTGGTACATTGGGGGTGTATATGGTACATTGGGGGTCTATATGGTACATTGGGGGTGTATATGGTATTGCGTGAGTACCAGTTACTATGGTTCATGACGTCCTTTGCATGTGTGGTGTGGTCTCTTTTTTTTGTATTGTGTGCCCGTGTTTGTAATTTCTCTCAATTAAGGAGAAACCAATGTTATGCCGCTACTGGGAAATAAATGCGTGAAGCAGTGTGGATATTATTTACCTGATGTAATATGCAAGGTCCCTAGAACAGATAGCTTCTGGGTAATTTCCATGGCAGGTCTTTAGGGCTGTGATTTGGGTATAAACCAGCTGTGTCACAGAACCACTAACGGTGGACAGATCTGTTACAAATACTGGGCCAGTGTCAGTATGAGTTGAGCATAGAGAAGCTGAGTAACACCCAAATAAAGGCAAATATAAGCTACCCAGTCTTCCCCTTGCATCAGGACTAGAGAGGGGCCGTGGCAGTTAAATGTTCAGGTGAAGATACTTACTTCAGGATCATATTCGGTCTTGGCATTTTTTCTATTCTACTTACTGGGACGCTTTAATGGCAATCAGTAGGGATGTAACAAGAGTAGTGACGGCCAAGCCAGCAATATCCGCGCCATTGTATCTGGAAGGGGGAAAAAATGGGCATGTTTATGGTCTAGTCCACAAATTGGCCCCTTCCCTGTAGGCCTCACTGTCCATTCAATTAAATTCTCTCAGCCACCATGGCGAGAGCTTCAGATGCCCTACAAAGCATCATGGGTAACCAAAACCCTTAAAAAGATACTGCAACATTGGTAGAGAGGAGGATAATTGATTTATTGCTCAAACAGTGTTATTTTAACCTTTGCTGAGGTAACGCGGATAATCCGAGCTGATAACAGCACATTGTTGTCTAACCAGCTTAGCTCTGAGCTAACATGATAGCTTACTAATGATTGAACATGTGTCTGCTCTTTACGACGGTGAATACTCCTTTAAAATCTCATGGGATGATACTTGACGCTAGTAAAGTTTACATCACATGCTGATCTATTTATGGGAGAAAATATGACAGCGAGTACAGGCTAAAGCAAGGAGGGGACAGTATCCCCCCGGGCCATTGTGATTCATTGTCATTTGTGTTACCGACTTAACCATATCAGGAGCTTCTTTCAGAAACGCCATCTCAGTAACCTATGACCTGTCCTGTGTGTCAGTCTATTAAGGTAACGCTCCTGTCCTGTTTTCACATACAGAGCAATGGAAAAGGTTTTAACCAGTTAGTGAACATTTTACAATGTGTAGCAAGAGCCAAAAGGAAAGAACCAGAGAACATAATGATCATAACAAAAAGCTGGGGTTGCCATATAAATTGCACAAATTAAATGCTACAGAGGAAATAAACAGAGGAGAAATGTTGCCTGTCCATTGATTCAAGTTTTAATGGGTTCAAACAACATAACAGAGAACAGGGGATAAACAAAAGTCCAGCCCCAAGTAAAACATTATAATTATTTATAGGATTATTATATTATTAATATTATTACTATAATATTTATTTTATTACTACTACAAAAGGAACAATGGGATCAGTGTAACCTCTCTCTTTGCAAATTGGAATTGTACTGGGGCCACATCTGGGGGACCCAGAGGGCCACAGTTACCATGGGGAACATCAAACCAAAAAATATTTGTGCTGTATGTATGTGCGTGACCCCGTGTATGTGCGTGACCCTGTTTCCATATGTGCGCATGTTGATTGATATTCTGGTTTTGCATTTAGCTTGTGGAATGCTGAAAAACCTTTTATAGGTAAGCTTTCCTGAGAGCAGCCATGAAAACATGGAAATTACCCAGAAGTCTCTGTTCCATACTTGTGTGATTGATACACAGATAATTTGAGATGCTTTAGGGAATAAACACACATATCTATGGGAGGGGAATGCCCCAAGCCAAACCACTCCCCCAAATACTGATCTTCTCAATTCCATGGTGTGCACAATGAATGGATGAATCACACCCAAAACCCCAGGCAGCCGAGCCCCACCTGGAGGTTTGAGTCTTTGTAAACCAGGAGTGGTGACACAGTAGCCCACCAGATGTTTTAAAAAACTACAACTCCCAGACTTCCCCTTTAAAGGCGCTTTGCTCCCATCTGCAGCAGGGCAAACTGGAGGGGTAAATTGGTTGGTTTGTAAATGTAATTTGTCCTACCCCCAGAGACTACTTTGAGCCCCCCCCTCTCTCCCCCATCGTCCCAATCCTGGGATACAAGATTATGAAAAGTCAATGGATATGAAAGAGAGCAAACAGCTGGCAGTCACTCTCGCAGTCATTCTGGGGAGCCTATAACCAGTTCTCCCTATTGACTGTCTATCAGAGATGTGCCTCTGGGCCAGATAGAGCCAATCTCTCACCTTTGTATGTTTCTCTTCTATTGTCCCACAAATATAAAACAAAGCAACCAAACAGCAAAACAAACAATTCATATTATACAAGACACCCCACCCCATTATAGTGCAGTTATAGTTACGAGCAGTTTTATAGAGTAAATTTATAGGGCTCTGTCCTGAGAGCTGCTGTCGTCATTCTCTATTGTGCCCCTTTAGGCAAAGCAGCTAGCCATAGCGTCTCTCAGTGCATTGTGAATGGGGTTTCCCTCTATTCTGCTGGCGTTAAGATTCGCTATCAGCTCGGTACATTGGTTCATGTACATTACAACGTGTCTATGTACATTGGTACATATAGTGCAGTGCTGTTCCTGGGAGGCATTGTGGTACCCATAAATGACATGGGCATGTTTAAAAAGTGGTTTTGTACATTTTAAGTGGTAGTTTTCTTTGGAGAGGATAAGAAATGAAAACGCCACTTGTGTCCCAACATGATAAAAGAAAGTCTTTTGTGTTTACATTTTATGGCTACGGGCAAGGAATCTTTGTGATATTTTCTGTCCTCCGTCATGTGATTATATTAGCGTTATAGGCACTAGGACACGTCATTCATCCACAGTGTATTTTATACCGGAAGATAAAAGAGATCCCTAAGGTTTGGTTTGGAGATAATGAGGCTGCTTGTTTTTGTAAAGAATTTAAAAATTCTAATTTAGAAACACACCAGTACGAGAGTATGTGCAGTACCCTGCCGTATACCAGCACCATTTACTGTAAGGACACAGAGTAACCTGATTGTATACCCAATACCCTGCCAGTATACTACCCGCACAAGTGTACTGTTAAGGACACGAGTACCGATTGTATACCCAATACCCGCCAGTATACCCCACACCGTGTACGTAAGGACACAGAGTAACTGATTGTATACCCAATACCCTGCCATTATACCCGCCACAGTGTCACTGTAAGGACACGAGTACTGATTGTATACCCATACCCGCATATACCCAGCACCAGTGTACTGTAAGACACAGAGTAACCACTGATTGATACCCAAACCCTGCCAATATACCCAGCCACAGTGTACTGTAAGCACAGATAACCTGATTATACCCAATCCATACCCACCCTACCCCTCGAGTCATACCCAAACCGCACACAGTGTACTGTAAGGACACAGAGTAACCTGATTGTATACCCCAATACCCGGCCAGTATACCCGCACACAGTGTACTGTAAGGACACAGAGTAACTGATTGTATACCCAGTACCCTGCCAGTATACCCAGCACACATTGTACTGTAAGGACACAGAAGTAACCTGATTGTTACCCAATACCCCTCCATATACCCAGCACACAGTGTACTGTAATGACAACCGAGTACCCTGATTGTATACCAGTACCCTGCCAGTATACCCACAACGTGTACTGTAAGCACAGAGTAACTGATTGTATACCCAATACCCTGCCAGTATACCCGCACACATGTACTGTAAGGACACAGAGTAAACCTGATTGTATACCCAGTACCTCCCTGCAGTATACCCGACACAGTGTACTGTAAGGACACAGAGTAACCTGATTGTTACCAGTACCTCGCCAGTTAACCCAGCCACACAGTGTCTGTAAGGCACAAGCAGTAACCTGATTGTTATACCCAGTACCCTGCCAGTATACACCAGCACACAGTGTACTGTAAGGACCACAGGTAACCTGATTGTATACCCAATACCCTGCCGTATACACCAGCAACAGTGTACTGTAAGGAACAGAGTAACCTGATTGTACCCCAAACCCCTGCCCGTATACCCAGCCACACGTGACTGTCGGAACACGAGTACACCTGATTGTATACCCATACCCTGCCGTTATACCCAGCACACAGTGTACTGTAAGGACACAGAGTAACCTGATTGTATAACCCAACCCTGCCAGTATACCCAGCACACAGTGTACTGTAAGGACACAGATTAACCTCAGTTGTATACCCCAAACCCTGCCATTTATCCCAGCAACCACAGTGTAACTGTACAGGACCACAGAGTAACCTGTGTATAACCATCCCTGCCAGTATACCCAGCACACATGTATTGTCGTACAGAGTAACCTGTGTATCCCTACCCTGCCAGTATCCCAGCACACAGTGTACTGTAAGGACACGAGTACCTGATTGTATACCCATACCCTGCCAGTATACCCAGCACAACAGTGTACTGTAGTAGCAGAGAACCTGATTGTATACATCCCGCTGCCAGTATAACCCAGCACCATGTGTACTGTCAGTACGCAGAGTAACCTGATTGTATCCCTACCCTGCCAGTATACCCAGCACACAGTGTACTGTCAGTACCAGAGTAACCTGATTGTATACCCAGTACCCTGCCATGTATACCTCGCACACATTGTACTGTAAGTACCAGAGTCCTGATTGATACCCAGTACCTGCCAGTATTCCAGCACACAGTGTACTGTAGTAGCCAGAGTAACCTGATTGTATACCCATTACCCTGCCAGTATAAAACCCAGCACACAATTGTGTACTGTAAGTACCAGAGTAACCTGATTTATACCCGATCCTGCCAGATACCCAGCACACAGTGTACTTGTAGACACAGAGTACCTGATGTATACCCAGTACCTGCCAGTATAACCCCAGCACACAGTGTACTGGTCAAGCAGAGTAACCTGATTGTAACCCAGTACCCTCGCCAGTAATACCCAGCAACACGTGTACTGTCAGTAGCAGAGTAACCTGATTGTATCCCAGTACCTGCCAGTATACCCAGCACACAGTGTACTGTCAGTATCAGAGTAACCTGATTGTATTCCAGTACTCTCTCCAGTATACCCAGCACACAGTGTACTGTAGTAATGCAGAGTAACCTGATTGTAATCCCAGTACTCCCGCCAGTATAAAACCCAGCACACATAGTGTACTGTCAGTAGCAGAGTAACCTGATTGGTATTACCCAGTACCTGCCAGTATACCAGCACACAGTGTACTGTCAGACGCAGAGTAACCTGATTGTATACCCAGTACTTGCCCTCTCCCAGTTAACCAGCACACAGTGTACTGTATAGCAGAGTAACCTGATTGTATCCCATACCTTGCCATATACCCAGCACACAGTGTACTGTCAGTTAGCGAGTAACCGATTGTATTCCCAGTACTCTGCCAGTAATACCAACAGCCACAGTGTACTGTCAGTGATCAGAGTACCTGATTGTATCCCAGTACCTGCCAGTATACCACACACAGTGTATGTAAGCATATAACCTGATTGTATACCCAGTACCTGCAGTATACCCTCACAAGTGTACTTCATAGCAGAGTAACCTGTTGATACCCAGTACTGCCAGTTACCAGCACACAGTGTATGTCAGTATGCAGAGTAACCTGATTGTATTCCCAGTACTCTGCCAGTATACCCAGCACACCAGTGTACTGTCATACGCAGAGTAACCTGGTTGTATTACCCAGTACCCCCTCTCCAGTATACCCAGCACATGTACTGTGGTACGCAGAGTAACCTATTGTATCCCATACTACTTGGCCAGTTA
This sequence comes from Hymenochirus boettgeri, assembly GCA_019447015.1. Lineage (NCBI taxonomy): Eukaryota > Metazoa > Chordata > Amphibia > Anura > Pipidae > Hymenochirus > Hymenochirus boettgeri. Next base: position 2,551,788 of record CM033472.1, read on the forward strand.
TACCAGCACACAGTGTACTGTCAGTATGCAGAGTACCTGATTGTTCCCAGTACTCGCAGTATACCCAGCACACAGTGTACTGCAGTATGCAGATATAATCCGATTGTATTCCAGTACCTCTCCAGTATACCCAGCACAGTGACTGTCATACGCAGAGTAACCTGTTGTATCCCATACCTGCCAGTATCTCAGCACCCCAGTGTCTGTCAGTACGAGTAACCTGATTGTATTCCCAGTACCTCTCAGTATACCCAGCACACAGTGTCGTCAGTACGCAGAGTAACCTGATTGTACCTACCCGACTGCCAGTATACCACAACCATTGTACTGCCATACCAGAGTAACCTGATTTGTTACCCAGTACACTCTCCAGATACCCAGCACACAGTTGTACTGTCAGTACGCAGAGTAACCTGATTGTATCCAGTACTCTGCCAGTATACCAGCACACAGTGTACTGTCAGTACGCAGAGTAACCTGATTGTAATTCCCAGTACTCTGCCAGTATACCCAGCACAGTGTGCTGTCAGTACGCAGATAACCTGATTGATCCCAGTACTGCAGTATAACCAGCACACAGTGTACTGTCAGTATGCAGAGTAACCTGATTGATCCCTACTCTGCATTAACCCAGCCAGTGTCCTGTGTAGCAGAGTAATCGATTTATTCTCAGTCCCCTGCCAGTATACCCAGCACACAGTGTACTGTCAGTAGCAGAGTAACCTGATTGTATCCCAGTACTCTGCAGTATACCCAGCACACAGTGGACTGTCAGTACGCAGAGTAACCTGATTGTATCCCCGTACCCTGCCAGTATAACCCACACACAGTGTACTGTCAGTACCAGAGTAACCTGATTGTATTCCCAGTACCCTGCCAGTATACCCAGCGTGTACTGTCAGTACGCAGAGTCACCCGTTGTGATTCCCAGTACCCTGCCAGTATACCCGCACAACAGTGTACTGTCAGTATGCAGAGTAACCTGATTGTATACCGCAGTACCAACCACTGCTCACGTATACCCAGCACACAGTGTACTGTCAGTACTGCAGAGTAAACCTATTGTATTCCAGTACTTGCCAGTATACCCAGCACACAGTGGTATGTCACTTATGGCAAGTAACCTGATTGTATTCCCAGTACTCTGCCAGTATACCCAGCACACAGTGTACTGTCAGTACGCAGAGTAACCTGATTGTATACCCAGTACTCTGCCAGCATACCCAACACACAGTGTACTGTCAGTACGCAGAGTAACCTGATTGTATACCCAGTACTCTGCCAGTATACCCAGCACACAGTGTACTATAAGGACACAAGTAACCTGATTGTATACCCAATACCCTCCCAGTATACCCAGCACCAGTGTACTGTAGGACACAGAGTAACCTGATTGTATACCCAATACCCTGCCAGTATAACCCACACACGTGTACTGTAGGACACAGAGTAACCTGATTGTATACCCAATACCCTGCCAGTATACCCAGCACACAGTGTACTGTAAGGACACAGGTAACCTGATTGTATACCCAATACCCTGCCTATAACCCAGCACACAGTGTACTGTAAGAGGACACAGAGTAACCTGATTGTATACCCATACCCTGCCAGTAATACCCACACAGTGTACTGTAGGACACAGAGTAACCTGATTGTATACCCAATACCCTGCCGTATACCCATCACACAGTGTACTGTAAGGACACAGAGTAACCTGATTGTATAACCCGTACCCTGCCAGTAATACCCACACAGTGTACTGTAAGGACACAGAGTAACCTGATTGTATACCCATAACCCTGCCAGTATATCCCAGCCACACAGTGTACTGTAAGGACACGAGTAACCTGATTGTATACCCATACCCCTGCCAGTATACCCAGCACACAGTGTACTGTAAGGCAGAGTAACCTGATTGTTTCCCAGTACCCTGCCAGTATAACCCAGCAACAGTGTACTGTAAGCACAGTATACCTGATTGTATACCCATATACCCGCAGTAATCCCAGCACACGTGTAACTGTAAGGACACAGAGTAACCTGATTGTATACCCGTACCCCCTGCCAGTATACCCAGCACACAGTGTACTGTAGAGGACACAGAGTAACCTGATTGTATACCAGTACCCTGCCAGTATACCAGCACAACATGTGTACTGTAGGACACAGAGTAACCTGATTGTATACCCATACCCCTGCCAGTATACCCAGCCCACAGTGTACTGTAAGGACACAGAGTAACCTGATTGTATACCCTAACCTGCCAGTATACCCAGCACACAGTGTAACTGTCGTAAGGACACGAGTAACCCTATTTGTATACCAACTCCTGCAGTATACCCCACACAGTGTACTCGCAGTAGGCACAGAGTACCCTGATTTATACCCCAGATCCCTGCCAGTAACCCAGCACACAGTGTACTGTAGGCACAGAGTAACCTGATTGTATACCAATACCTGCCAGTATACCCCACCCAGTGTAACTGTCAGTCATGCAGAGTACCTGATTGTATACCCAGTACCCTGCCAGTATAACCCACACACAGTGTACTGTCAGAACGGAGTAACCTGATTGTATAACCCATATCCCTGCCAGTATACCCAGCACACAGTGTACTGTAAGGACACAGAGTAACCTGATTGTATACCCAGTACCCTGCAGTATACCCAGCACACAGTGTACTGTCAGTATGGCAGAGTAACCTGATTGTATACCCAGTACCCCTGCCAGTATACCCAGCACACAGTGTACCTGTAGGCACAGAGTACCTGATTGTATACCCATTACCCTGCCAGTATACCCATCACACAGTGTACTGCAGTAGGCAGAGTAACCTGATTGTATACCCACGTACCCCTGCCAGTACCCAGCACACAGTGGTAGCTGTAAGGCACCAGTAACCTGATTGTATACCCAGTACTCTTCCAGTATACCCAGCCACAGTGTACTGTAAGGACACGAGTAACCTGATTTAATCCCCAGTACTCTGCATATACCCAGCACACATGTACTGTCAGTATGCAGTAGTTAACCCTGATTGTATTCCCAGTACTCTGCCAGTATACCCAGCACACAGTGTACTGCCAGTACGCAGAGTAACCTGATTGTATACCCAGTACTCTGCCAGTATACCCAGCACACAGTGTACTGTAAGGACACAGAGTAACCTGATTGTATACCCAATACTCTGCCAGTATACCCAGCACACAGTGTACTGTCAGTATGCAGAGTAACCTGATTGTATTCCCAGTACCCTGCCAGTATACCCAGCACACAGTGTACTGTCAGTACGCAGAGTAACCTGATTGTATACCCAGTACTACCCTGCCAGTATACACCCAGCACACAGTGTACTGTCAGAGCAGAGTACACCTGATTGTATACCCAGTACCACTGCCAGTATACCCAGCACACAGTGTACTGTCAGTAGCAGAGTAACCTGATTGTATACCCAGTACCCTGCCAGTATACCCCAGCACACATGTACTGTAAGGACCAGAGTAACCTGATTGTATACCCAGTACCTGCCAGTATAACCCCACACAGTGTACTGTCAGTATCAGAGTAACCTGATTGTATACCCAGTACCTGCCAGTATAACCCCAGCACACGATTGTAACTGTAAGACACAGAGTAACCTGATTGTATACCCAGTACTCTGCCAGTATACCCAGCACAACAGTGTACTGTAGTGACCGAGTAACCTGATTGTATCCCTACTCTGCCAGTATACCCGCACACAGTGTACTGTCAGCGCAGAGTAACCTGATTGTATTCCCGTACCTCTGCCAGTATAAACCCAGCACCCAGTGTACTTCAGTACGCAAGTAACCTGTTGTATACCCAGTACTCTGCCAGTATACCCCAGCACACAGTGTACTGTCATACGCAGAGTAACCTGATTGTATACCCAGTACCTCTGCCAGTATAACCCAGACACAAGTGTACTGTCAGTACGCAGAGTACCTGATTGTATTCCCAGTACTCTGCCAGTATACCCAGCACACAGTGTACTGTCGTATGCAGAGTAACCTGATTGTATTCCCAGTACCTGCCATATATATCCCCAGCACACAGTGTACTGTCAAGTATGCGAGGTAACCTGATTGTATTCCCCAGTACTCTGCCAGTATACCCAGCACACAGTGTCGACTGTCAGTATGCAGAGTAACCTGATTGTATTCCCAGTACTCTGCCAGTATAACCCAGCACACGTGTACTGTCAGTACGCAGAGTAACCTGATTGTATACCCAGTACTCTGCCAGTTACCCCACACAGTGTACTGTCATGTACGCAGAGTAACCTGATTGTATACCCAGTACTGCCAGTATACCCAGCACACACGTGTACATGTCAGATACGCAGAGTAACCTGATTGTTATACCCAGTACTCTGCCAGTATACCCCAGCACAAAGTGTACTGTCAGTACGCAAGTAACCTGATTGATTATACCCAGTACTTCCATATAAACCACACACAGTGTACTGTCATACGCAGAGTACACTGATTGTATTCCCCACAGTACTCTGCAGTAATATATACCCAGCACACAGTGTACTGTCAGTAGCAGAGTACCTGATTGTATTCCCAGTACTCTGCCAGTATACCCCCAGCACCAGTGTACTGTCAGTACGCAGAGTAACCTGATTGTATCTCTCAGTACCGCCAGTATAACCAGCCAACAGTGTCTTCAGTAGCAGAGTAACCTGATTGTATTCCCGTACTCCTGCCAGTATACCCAGCACAACAGTGTACTGTCAGTACGCAGAGTAACCTGGATGTATTCCCATTACTCTGCCAGTATACCCAGCACACAGCATGTACTGTCGTATGCGAGTCCTGATTGTATCCCATACGGCCATCTAACCCACAGCACACAGTGTAATGTCATATGCAGAGTAACCGATTGTATTCCTCATCTCTGCCAGTATAACCCAGCACCACAGTGTACTGTCAGTATGCAGAGTAACCTGATTGTATTCCCAGTACTCTGCCATATACCCAGCACACAGTGTACTGTCAGTACGCAGATTAACCCTGTTGTATCAACCCCCAATACCACTGCCAGTATAACCAGCACACAGTGTACTGTCAGTACAGCATAGTAACCTGATTGTATTACCAGTACCCTGCCAGTATACCCAGCACACAGTGTACTGTCAGGTACGCTGAGTACCTGATTGTATTCCCAGTACTGCCAGTAGAACCAACACAGTGTACTGCACAGTCGAGTAACCTGATTGTATTAACCAGTACTCTGCAGTATACCCAGCACACAGTGTATGTCAGTACGCAGAGTAACCTGATTGTATCCCAGTACTCTGCACAGTATACCCAGCACACAGTGTACTGTCAGTACGCAAGTAACCTGATGTATACCCCAGTACCCTGCCAGTATACCCAGCACACAGTGTGTGTCATAGCAAGTAACCTGATTGTATTCCCAGTACCTGCCGTATACCAGCACACAGTGTACTGTCAATATGCAGAGTACCCTGATTGTTATCCCAGTACTGCAGTATACCCAGCACACAGTGTACTGTCAGGTACCGAGTAACCTGATTGTATCCCAGTACCCCTGCCAGTATACCCGCACACAGTGTACTGTCAGTACAGCAGAGTACCCTGATTGTATCCCAGTACCCCCTGACAGTATACCCCAGCACACAGTGTACTGTCAGTACTGCAGAGTAACCTGAATTGTATTCCCAGTACCCTGCCAGTATACCCAGCACACAGTGTACTGTCGGTACGCAGAGTAACCTGGTTGTATCCCAGTACCCTGCCAGTATACCCCACACGGTGGCTGTCAGTACGCAAGAGTACCTGATTGTATTCCCAGTACCTGCCAGTATACCCCAGCACCAGTGTATGTCATACGACAGAGTAACCTGATTGTATACCCGTACCCTGCGTATACCAGAACACAGTGTCTGTCAGGTACGCAGAGTAACCTGATTGTATCCCATACTCTCCAGTATAACCCAGCACACAGTGTACTGTCATAGACCAGAGTAACCTGATTGTATCCCAGTACTCTGCCAGTATACCCAGCACACAGTGTACTGTCGTACGAGAGTAACCTGATTGTATACCCAGTACCTGCCAGTATAACCCAGCACAGCAGTGTATGCAGACCAGAGTAACCTGATTGTATCCCAGTACTCCTGCCAGTATACCCAGCACACAGTGTACTGTCAGTGACAGAGTAACCTGATTGTTACCCAGTACCTGCCAGTATACCAGCACACAGTGTATGTCATGATGCCGAGTAACCTGATTGTATTCCCAGTACCTGCGTATACCCAGCACACAGTGTATGTCAGTACGCATAGTAACCTGATTGTATCCCAGTACCCTGCAGTATACCCGAACACAGTGTCTGTCAGTACCAGAGTAACCTGATTGTATATCCCAGTACCCTGCCAGTATACCCGCACAACAGTGTACTGTCAGTACACAGAGTAACCTATGTATTCCCATTACCTGCCAGTATACCCAGCACCAGTGTACTGTCAGGTATGCAGAGTAACCTGATTGTATACCCAGTACCCTGCCATGTATACCCAGCACACAGTGTACTGTCAGTCCGCAGAGTAACCTGATTGTATTCCAGTACTGCCAGTATAACCAGCACACAGTGTACTTGTCAGTAGCAAAACCTGATTGTATTCCCAGTACTCTGCCAGTAACCCAGCACACGTGTACTGTCAGTACGCAGAGTAACCTATTGTATTACCAGTACTGCCAGTATACCCAGACACACAGTGTACTGTCATAACAGAGTAACCTATTGTATTCCCAAGTACTCTGCAGTATAACCCAGCACACAGTGTACTGTCAGTATGCGAGTAACCTGTTGTATCCCAGTACCCTGCCAGTATACCCAGCACACAGTGTGTCAGTAGGCAGAGTAACCTGATTGTATCCCCAGTACCCTGCCAGTATACCCAGCACACAGTGTACTGTGGTACACAGAGTAACCTGATTGTATACCCAGTACCCTGCAGTATACCCAGCACACAGTGTACTGCAGTAGCAGAGTAACTGATTGTATACCCAGTACCCTGCCAGTATACCCAGCACACAGTGTACTGTCAGTACAGAGTAACCTGATTGTATACCCAGTACTGCCAGTATACACCAGCACACTGTATGTCAGTATGCAGAGTAACCTGATTGTTCCCAGTACTCTGCAGTATACCCAGCACACAGTGTACTGTCAGGAAGCAGAGTAACCTGATTGTATTCCAGTACTGCCAGTTAACCCAGCACACAGTGTACTGTCAGTACGCAGAGTAACCTGATTGTATTCCCAGTACTCCGGCCAGTATACCCAGCACCAGTGTACTGTCAGTACGCAGAGTAACCTGATTGTATTCCACATACCCTGCCAGTATACCCGCACCCATTGTACTGTCGGCGCAAGAGTAACCTGATTGTATACCCGTACCTGCCAGTTACCCAGACACATGTATCTGTCATAGCAGAGTAACCTGATTGTATATCCAGTACCCTGCCAGTATATCCCAGCACACAGTGTACTGTCAGTACAGAGTAACCTGATTGTATCCCCAGTACCTGCCAGTATACCCAGCACACATGTTACTGTCAGAACAGATAGCAGATTAACCTGATTGTATACCCAGTACTCGCCAGCATACCAAACACAGTGTACTGTCAAGTTAGCGTAACCTGATTGTACCCAGACTCTGCCAGTATACCCCAGCACACAGTGTATGTCAGTACCCAGAGTAACCCTGATTGTATTCCAGTACCTGCCAGTATAACCCAGCACACAGTGTTGTCAGTACGCAGAATAACCTGATTGTATTCCCAGTACCCTGCCAGTTACCCAGCACACATGTCTGTCGGTACTCGCAGAGTAACCTGATTGTATCCCAGTACTCTGCCAGTATAACCCAGCAACAGTGTCTGTCTGTACTCAAGGTAACTGATGATTCCCAGTACCTGCAGTATAACCAGCACACAGTGTACTGTCATTACGCAGTACCTGATTGTACCCCGATACTCTGTCCAGTATACCCAGAACACAGTGTGTGTCAGTACGCAGAGTAACCTGATTGTATTCCCAGTACCCTGCCATAACCCAGCACACAGTGTACTGTCAGTAGCAGAGTACACCTGATTGTATCCCAGTACTCTGCCAGTATACCCAGCACAGTTTTGTCTGTGTTGGTAACTGATTGGTGCAAAGTTATGCGCCCAGCAACACACACGTGTACTGTCAGTACCGCAGAGTAACCTGATTGTATACCCAGTACTCTGCCAGTATCCCAGCACACAGTGTATGTCGTACGCAGAGTAACCTGATTGTATACCCAGTACTTCTGCCAGTATACCCAGCACACAGTGGTATTCAGTAACACGAGAGTACCTGATGTATTCCCCGTACCTGCCGTATACCCGCACAACAGTGTACTGTCAGTACGCAGAGTAACCTGATTGTATTCCCAGTACTCTGCCAGTATACCCAGCACACAGTGTACTGACAGTACGCAGATTAACCTGATTGTATACCCAGTACCCTGCCAGTATACCCTGCACACAGTGTACTGTCAGTACGCAAAGTAAACTGACTGTATACCCAGTACCCTGCCAGTATACCCAGCACACAGTGTACTGTCAGTAGGCAGAGTAACCTGATTGTATACCCAGTACCCTGCCAGTATACCCAGCACACAGTGTACTGTCAGTACGCAGAGTAACCTGATTGTATACCCAGTACTCTGCCAGTATACCTATCACACAGTGTACTGTCTTTACGCAGACTAACCTGGTTGTATTCCCAGTACTCTGCCAGTAAACCCAGCACGCAGTGTACTGTCAGTACGCAGAGTAACCTGATTGTATTCCCAGTACTCTGCCAGTATACCCAGCACACAGTGTACTGCCAGTACGCAGAGTAACCTGATTGTATACCCAGCACTCTGCCAGTATACCCAGCACACAGTGTACTGCCAGTACACAAAGTAACCTGATTGTACACACACTACACAGAGCCCTGCCAGTATACCTAACACACAGTGTACTGCCAGTACATGCAGTAACCTGCTTGTATACACAGTACCCTGCACTAGGGTGCAAAAAATAGATTGCAAGCTCCTGTCTACTGTACATTACTCTGGGTAAGCATTAATATATAGGCTTAAACACATCATTTACAACCCACTTCTGCTATCACTCTACAGATAGACACTATCACTTGCTGTCTGTGTGTACACATACAACATATACTGTTTAATCATAACTGTCTGAGTTAACACTGTAAAGTAAAGGTATATTAACATGTCTATCAATCGCTGTCTGTCCATGTACAATATAAAGATATATTGTAACCCGTCTACCTATCTCTGTCTATGTGAACACTTAAAACATACAATATAAACTGTCCAACCATCACTGTCTGTGTGTACACTGTAAAGATATACTATAACCTGTTTTCCCATTGCTGTCTGTCCGTCTGTGTGTACACTATAAAGATATACTATAACCTGCCTAACCATCGCTGTCTGTCCGTGTACGCTATAGATTTACTATAACCTGTCTACCCATTGCTGTCTGTCTCTGTGTGTACACTATAAAGATATACTATAACCTGCCTAACCATCGCTGTCTGTCCATGTGTACGCAATAAAAATTTACTATAACCTGTCTGCCCATTGCTGTCTCTCTCCATGTGTACACTATAAAGAGATACTATAACCTGTCTACCAATTGCTGTCTATCCGTGTGTACACTATAAAGATATACTATAACCTGTCTACCCATTGCTGCCTGTCCCCATGTGTACACTATAAAGATATACTATAACCCACCCAGTACTCTGCCAGTATACCCAGCACACAGTGTAATGTCAGTACACAGAGTAACCTGATTGTATTCCCAGTACTCTGCCAGTATACCCAGCACACAGTGTACTGTCAGTACGCAGAGTAACCTGATTGTATTCCCAGTTATAGCCCAATAACCCTGCCAGTATACCCAGCCACACAGTGTACTGTAAGGACACAGAGTAACCTGATTGTATACCCAATACCCTGCCAGTATACCCAGCACACAGTGTACTGTAAGGACACAGAGTAACCGATTGTATACCCAATACCCTGCCAGTATACCCAGCACACAGTGTACTGTAAGGACACAGAGTAACCTGATTGTATAACCCAATACCCTGCCAGTATACCCAGCACACAGTGTACTGTAAGACACAGAGTAACCTGATTGTAACCCAATACCCTGCCAGTATACCCAGCACACAGTGTACTGTAAGGACACAGAGTAACCTGATTGTATACCCAATACCCTGCCAGTATACCCAGCACACAGTGTACTGTAAGGACACAGAGTAACCTGATTGTATACCCTACCCGCCTATACCCAGCACACAGTGTACTGTAAGGACACAGAGTACCTGATTGTATACCCAATACCCTGCCAGTATACCCAGCACACAGTGTACTGTAAGGACACAGAGTAACCTGATTGTATACCCATACCCTGCCATATACCCAGCACACAGTGTACTGTAGGACACAGAGTAACCTGATTGTATACCCAGTACCCTGCCAGTATACCCAGCACACAGTGTACTGTAAAGGACACAAGTAACCTGATTGTATACCCAGTACCCTGCCAGTATACCCAGCACACAGTGTACTTAGGACACAGAGTAACCTGATTGTATACCCAATACCCTCGCCAGTATACCCAGCACACAGTGTACTGTAGGACACAGAGTACCTGATGTATACCCAATACCCTGCCAGTATAACCCAGCACACGTGTACTGTAGGACACAGGTTAACCTGATTGTATACCCAATACCCTGCCAGTATACCCAGCACACAGTGTACTGTAAGGACACAGAGTAACCTATTGTATACCCAACTACCCTGCCAGTATAACCCAGCACACAGTGTACTGTAATGACACAGAGTAACCTGATTGTATAACCCAACCCTGCCAGTATACCGCACACAGTGTACTGTAGGACACAGAGTAACCTGATTGTATACCCAATACCCTGCCAGTATACCCACACACAGTGTACTTAAGGACACAGAGTAACCTGATTGTATACCCGTACCCCTGCCAGTAATACCCACACACGTGTACTGTAAGGACACAGAGTAACCTGATTGTATACCCATACCCTGCCAGTATACCCCACACAGTGTACTGTCAGGACACAGAGTAACCTGATTGTATACCCAGTACCCTGCCAGTATACCCAGCACACAGTGTACTGTAACGCAGAGTAACCTGATTGTATCCCCATACCCTGCCAGTATACCCAGCACACAGTGTACTGTCAACGCAGAGTAACCTGATTGTATACCCAGTACCCTGCCAGTAATCCCAGCACACAGTGTACTGTAAGGACCAGAGTAACCTGATTGTATACCCAGTACCCCCTGCAGTATACCCCACACAGTGTACTGTCAGTATGCAGAGTAACCTGATTGTATACCCAGTACCCTGCCAGTATACCCAGCACACAGTGTACTGTAGGACACAGAGTAACCTGATTGTATACCCATACCCTGCCAGTATACCCAGCACACAGTGTACTGTAAGGACCAGAGTAACCTGATTGTATACCCAGTACTCTGCCAGTATACCCAGCACACAGTGTACTGTCGTATGCAGAGTAACCTATTTGTATTCCCAGACTCTGCCAGTATACCCAGCACACAGTGTACTGCCAGTACGCAGAGTACCCGTTTATACCCAGTACTCTGCCAGTATAACCAGCACACAGTGTCTGTAAGGACACAGAGTAAACCTGATTGTATACCAATACTCTGCCAGTATACCCAGCACCACAGTGTACTGTCAGTATGCAGAGTTACCTGATTGTATCCCAGTACCCTGCCAGTATAACCCACACACATTGTACTGTCAGTAACGCGAGTAACCTGATTGTATACCCAGTACCCTGCCAGTATACCCAGCACACAGTGTACTGTAAGGACACAGAGTAACCTGATTGTATACCCAGTACCCTGCCAGTATACCCAGCACACAGTGTACTGTCAGTATGCAGAGTAACCTGATTGTATACCCAGTACCCTGCCAGTATACCCAGCACACAGTGTACTGTAAGGACACAGAGTAACCTGATTGTATACCCAGTACCCTGCCAGTATACCCAGCACACAGTGTACTGTCAGTATGCAGAGTACCTGATTGTATACCCAGTACCCCGCCAGTTACCCACACACAGTGGTACTGTAAGCACCAGTAACCTGATTGTATACCCAGTACTCTCCAGTATACCCAGCACACAGTGTACTGTAGGACCAGTAACCTGATTGTATACCCCAGTACTCTGCATTATAACCCCAGCACACCTTGTACTGTCTTGCAGAGTAACCCTGATTGTATTCCCAGTACTCTGCCAGTATACCCAGCACACAGTGTACTGCCCAGTAACGCAGAGTAACCTGTTGTATACCCAGTACTCTGCCAGTATAACCCAGCACACAGTGTACTGTAAGGACACAGAGTAACCTGATTGTATACCCAATACTCTGCCAGTATACCCAGCACACAGTGTACTGTCAGTATGCAGAGTTACCTGATTGTATTCCCAGTACCCTGCCAGTATACCCAGCACACAGTGTACTGTCAGTATGCAGAGTAACCTGATTGTATACCCAGTACCCTACCCGCCAGTATACCCCCCAGCACACAGTGTACTTGTCAGATGTAGAGTAACCTGATTGTATCCCAGTACCCTGCCAGTATACCCAGCACACAGTGTACTGTCAGTACGCAGAGTAACCTGATTGTATACCCATACTCTGCCATATACCCCAGCACACAGTGTACTGTCAGTACGCAGAGTAACCTGATTGTATACCCAGTACTCTGCCAGTATACCCAGCACACAGTGTACTGTCAGTACGCAGAGTAACCTGATTGTATACCCAGTACTGCCAGTATAACCAGCACACAGTGTAATGTCAATATGCAGAGTAACCTGATTGTATTCCCAGTACTCTGCCAGTATACCCAGCACAAAGTGTACTGTCAGTACGCAGAGTAACCTGATTGAATACCCAGTACTCTGTCAGTATACCGCACACAGTGTACTGTCAGTACGCAGAGTAATCCTGATTGTATTCTCGTACCCTGCCAGTATACCCAGCACACAGTGTACTGTCAGTACGCAAGTAACCTGATTGTATTCCCAGTACTCTGCCAGTATACCCCAGCACACAGTGTACTGTCAGTACGCAGAGTAACCTGATTGTATTCCTCAGTACCCTGCCAGTATAACCCAGAACAAGTGTGTCTGTCAGTACGCAGAGTAACCTGATTGTATTCCCAGTACTCTGCCAGTATACCCAGCACACAGTGTACTGTCGTACGCAGAGTAACCTGATTGTATTCCCACTACTCTGCCAGTATACCCCAGCACACAGTGTACTGTCAGTATGCGAGTAACCTGATTGTATTCCCCATAACTCTGCCAGTATACCCAGCACACACGTGTCACTGTCAGTATGCAGAGTAACCTGATTGTATTCCTCATACTCTGCCAGTATACCCAGTGCACACAGTGTACTGTCGTACGCAGAGTAACCTGATTGTAGTCCCCAGTTACTCTGCCAGTATACCCACACCACGTGTACTGTCAGTACGCAGAGTAACCTGATTGTATACCCAGTACTGCCAGTATAACCAGCACACAGTGTACTGTCAGTACGCAGAGTAACCTGATTGTATACCCAGTACCCTGCCAGTATACCCAGCACACAGTGTACTGTCAGTACGCTGAGTAACACTGATTGTATTCCCAGTACTCCAGTAAAACCACACACAGTGTACTGTCAGTATGGCAAGTACCTGATTGTATTCCCAGTACTCTGCCAGTATAACCAGCACACAGTGTAATGTCAATATGCAGAGTAACCTGATTGTATTCCCAGTACTCTGACAGTATACCCAGCACACAGTGTACTGTCAGTACGCAGAGTAACCTGATTGTATACCCAGTACTGCCAGTATAACCAGCACACAGTGTAATGTCAATATGCAGAGTAACCTGATTGTATTCCCAGTACTCTGCCAGTATACCCAGCACACAGTGTACTGTCAGTACGCAGAGTAACCTGGTTGTATTCCCAGTACCCTGCCAGTATACCCAGCCAGTGTACTGTCGGTACGCAGAGTAACCTGATTGTATACCCAGTACTGCCAGTATAACCAGCACACAGTGTAATGTCAATATGCAGAGTAACCTGATTGTATTCCCAGTACTCTGACAGTATACCCAGCACACAGTGTACTGTCAGTATGCAGAGTAATCTGATTGTATTCTCAGTACCCTGCAGTTAATACCCACACACAGTGTACTGTCAGTACGCAGAGTAACCCTGGTTGTATCCAGTACCCCCCAAACCTGCCAGTATACCAGCACACAGTGTACTGTCCAGTACGAGAGTAACCTGATTGTATTCCCAGTACCCTGCCAGTATACCCAGCAACACAGTGTGCTGTCATACGGCATGAGTAACCTGATTGTACACACACTACACAAGCCTGCCAGTATACCTAACACAGTGTACTGCCAGTCCGAGTAACCTGATTGTTAACCGTACTCTGCCAGTATACCCAGCACACAGTGTACTGTCAGTAACGCAGAGTAACCTGATTGTATACCCAGTACTCTGCCAGTATACCCAGCACACAGTGTACTGTCAGTACGCAGAGTAACCTGGTTGTATTCCCAGTACCCTGCCAGTATACCCAGCACAGTGTGCTGTCAGTACGCAGAGTAACCTGATTGTATTCCCAGTACTGCCAGTATAACCAGCACACAGTGTAATGTCAATATGCAGAGTAACCTGATTGTATTCCCAGTAATCTGACAGTATACCCAGCACACAGTGTACTGTCAGTATGCAGAGTAATCTGATTGTATTCTCAGTACCCTGCCAGTATACCCAGCACACAGTGTACTGTCAGTACGCAGAGTACCCTGATTGTATTCCCAGTACCCTGACAGTATACCCAGCACACAGTGTGCTGTCAGTACGCAGAGTAACCTGATTGTATTCCCAGTACCCTGCCAGTATACCCAGCACACAGTGTACTGTCGGTACGCAGAGTAACCTGGTTGTATTCCCAGTACCCTGCCAGTATACCCAGCACAGTGTGCTGTCAGTAACGCAAGAGTAACCTGATGTATTCCCAGTACCTGCCAGTATACCCCAGCACCAGTGTATGTCATACCAGAGTAACCTGATTGTATACCCAGTACCCTGCTGGTATACCCAGAACACAGTGTGCTGTCAGTACGCAGAGTAACCTGATTGTATTCCCAGTACTGCCAGTATAACCAGCACACAGTGTAATGTCAATATGCAGAGTAACCTGATTGTATTCCCAGTACTCTGCCAGTATACCCGACACACAGTGTACTGTCGATACGAGAGTAAACCTGATTGTATACCCAGACTCTGCCAGTATAACCCAGCACAGCAGTGTAATGTCAGTACACAGAGTAACCTGATTGTATTCCCATACTCTGCCAGTATACCACCAGCACACAGTGTACTGTCAGTTGCAGAGTAACCTGATTGTAATACCCAGTACTGCCAGTATAACCAGCACACGTGTAATGTCAATATGCCGAGTAACCTGATTGTATTCCCAGTACTCTGCCGTATACCCAGCACACAGTGTACTGTCAGTACCAAGTAACCTGATTGTATACCCAGTACCCTGCCAGTATACCCAGAACACAGTGTGCTGTCAGTACCAGAGTAACCTGATTGTTCCCAGTACTCCTGCAGTATACCCGCACACATGACTGTACAGTACACAGAGTACCCTATTGTATTCCCCATACTCTGCCAGTATACCCAGCACCAGTGTACTGTCAGTAGCAGAGTAACCTGATTGTATACCCAATACCCTGCCAGTATACCCAGCACACAGTGTACTGTCAGCGCAGAGTAACCTGATTGTATTCCAGTACTGCCAGTATAACCAGCACACAGTGTACTGTCAGTACGCATATTAACCTGATTGTATTCCCAGTACTCTGACGTAACCCAGCACACGTGTACTGTCAGTACGCAGAGTAACCTATTGTATTCCAGTACTGCCAGTATACCCACACACAGTGTACTGTCAATATGCAGAGTAACCTGATTGTATTCCCAGTACTCTGACAGTATACCCAGCACACAGTGTACTGTCAGTACGCAGAGTAACCTGGTTGTATTCCCAGTACCCTGCCAGTATACCCAGCACACAGTTGTGCTGTAGTACGCAGAGTAACCTGATTGTATTCCCAGTACCCTGCCAGTATACCCAGCACACAGTGTACTGTCGGTACGCAGAGTAACCTGATTGTATACCCAGTACTCTGTCAGTATACCCAGCACACAGTGTACTGTCAGTACGCAGAGTAATCTGATTGTATTCTCAGTACCCTGCCAGTATACCCAGCACACAGTGTACTGTCAGTACGCAGAGTAACCTGATTGTATACCCAGTACTGCCAGTATAACCAGCACACAGTGTAATGTCAATATGCAGAGTAACCTGATTGTATTCCCAGTACTCTGACAGTATACCCAGCACACAGTGTACTGTCAGTATGCAGAGTAATCTGATTGTATTCTCAGTACCCTGCCAGTATACCCAGCACACAGTGTCTAGTCAGTACGCAGAGTAACCTGTTGTATTCCCAGTACCCGGCCAGTATACCCAGCACCAGTGTGCTGTCAGTACGCAGAGTAAACCTGATTGTATTCCACAGTACCTGCCAGTATACCCAGCACCATTGTACTGTCGTACGCAAGAGTAACCTGATTGTATACCCTACCTGCCAGTATACCCAGAACACATGTTGCTGTCTACGCAGAGTAACCTGATTGTATTCCATACCCTGCCAGTATACCCAGCACACAGTGTACTGTCAGTATGCAGAGTAACCTGATTGTATCCCCAGTACTCTGCCAGTATACCCAGCACACAGTGTTACTGTCAGCGATACGCAGATTAACCTGATTGTATACCCAGTACCTGCCAAGCATACCAAACACAGTGTACTGTCAAGTACGCGTAACCTGATTGTAACCCAGACTCTGCCAGTATACCCAGCACACAGTGTAATGTCAGTACACAGAGTAACCTGATTGTATCCAGTACCTGCCATGTATACCCAGCACACAGTGTAATGTCAGTACGCAGAGTAACCTGATTGTATTCCCAGTACCCTGCCAGTTACCCAGCACACATTGTCTGTCGGTACTGCAGAGTAACCTGATTGTATACCCAGTACTCTGTCAGTATACCCAGCACCACAGTGTACTGTCTGTACGCAGAGTAACTGATTGTATTCCCAGTACCCTGCCAGTATACCAGCACACAGTGTACTGTCAACGCGAGTAACCTGATTGTATTCCCAGTACTCTGCCAGTATACCCAGAACACAGTGTGCTGTCAGTACGCAGAGTAACCTGATTGTATTCCCAGTACCCTGCCAGTATACCCAGCACACAGTGTACTGTCAGTATGCAGAGTAACCTGATTGTATACCCAGTACTCTGCCAGTATACCCAGCACACAGTTGACTGTCAGTACGCAGAGTAACCTGATTGTTATACCCAGTACTCTGCCACAGACCCAACACACGTGTAACTGTCAGTACGCAGAGTAACCTGATTGTATACCCAGTACTCTGCCAGTATACCCAGCACACAGTGTATGTCAGTACACAGAGTAACCTGATTGTATTCCCGTACCTGCCAGTATACCCAGCACACAGTGTAATGTCAGTACGCAGAGACCTGATTGTATTCCAGTAACTCTGCCAGTATACCCAGCACACAGTGTACTGACAGTAACGCAGATTAACCTGATTGTTATACCCAGTACCTGCGTATACCCGCACACAGTGTACTGTCAGTACGCAAAGTAAACTGACTGTATACCCAGTACCCGGCCAGTATACCCAGCACACGTGTACTGTCCGTAGGCAGAGTAACATGATTGTATCCCAGTACCCTGCAGTATACCCAGCACACAGTGTACTGTCGTACGCAGAGTAACCTGATTGTATACCCAGTACTCTGCCAGTATCCACACACATGGTACTGTCCTTACGCGAGCTAACCTGGTTGTATTCCCAGTACTCTGCCAGTAAACCCAGCACCAGTGTACTGTCAGTACGCAGAGTAACCTGATTGTATTCCCGTACTCTGCCAGTATACCCAGCACACAGTGTACTGCCAGTAAGCAGAGTACCCTGTTGTATACCCAGCACTGCTGCCATATAACCCAGCACACAGTGTACTGCCAGTACACAAATTAACCTGATTGTACACACACTACACAGAGCCCTGCCAGTATACCTAACACACCAGTGTACTGCCAGTACCTGCAGTAAACCTGCTTTTATACACAGTACCCGCACTAGGGTGCAAAAAATAGATTGCAGCTCCTGTCTACTGTCATTACTCTGGTAAGCATTAATATATACAGTGGTTGTGAAAACTGTTTGCCCCCTTCCTGATTTCTTATTCTTTGCATGTTTTCCACACTTAAATGTTTCTGCTCATCAAAAACCGTTAACTATTAGTCAAGATAACATAATTGAACAAAATGCAGTTTAAATGATGGTTTTTATTATTTTAGTGAGAAAAAAAAACTCCAAACCTACATGGCCCGTGTGAAAAAGAATTGCCCCCTGAACCTATAACTGTTGGCCACCCTTAGCAGCATAACTGCAATCAAGCGTTTGCTATAACTTGCAACGAGTCTTTTACAGCGCTCTGGGGAATTTTGGCCCACTCATGCTTCTTCATTTGCACTGAATTGTTGTACTTCAGCTTTATTTGAGGGTTTTCTAGCATGAACCTGGCCTTTTTAAAAGGTCATGCCACAAAATCTCAATAGGATCAGGTCAGGACTTTGACTAGGCCACAACTCCAAAGTCTTCATTTTGTTTCTTCTTCAGCCATTCAGAGGGTGGAGTTTGCGGTGTGTTTTGAGTCATTGTCCTGCTGCAGCACCCAAGATTGCTTCAGCTTGAGTTGACGAACAGATGGCCGGACAATTCTCCTTCCTGATTTTTTGGTAGACAGTAGAATTCATGGTTCCCTCTATCACAGCAAGCCCTTCCAGGTCCTGAAGCAGCAAACAACCCCAGACCATCACACTACCCACCACCATATTTACTGTTGGTATGATGTTCTTTTGATGAAATGCTGTGTTACTTCTACACCAGAGTAACGGGACCGCCACCTTCCAAAAGTTCACTTTTGTCTCGTCGGTCCACAAGGTATTTTCCCAAAAGTCTTGGCAATCATTGAGATGTTTTTTAAGCAAAATTGAGACGATCCTTAATGTTCTTTTTGCTTAAAAGTGGTTTGCGCCCTTGGATATCTGCCATGCAGGCTGTTTTTGCCCAGTCTCTTTCTTTATGGTGGAGTCATGAACATGACCTTAATTGAGGCAATTGAGGCCTGCAGTTCTTTAGTATGTTGTCCTGGGGTCTTTTGTGGCCTCTCGGATGAGTTTTTCCTCCTGTGCTCCTTGGGGTAATTTTGGTCGGCCCCGGCCACTCCTGGGAATGTCTTAACTGTTCCATTTGTTTTTGCCATTTGTGGATAATGGCTCTCACTGTGGTTCGCTGAGTCCCAAAGCTTTAGAAATGGCTTTATACCTTTAACAGACTGATAGATCTCAATTAAGTTATTTTTTAAACTTATTTTTTAAAGGGGCCAATCACTTTTTCACGCAGGCCTGTAGATTTGGAGTTTTTTTTCTCACTAAATAATAAAACCAAACCATCATTTAAAACTGCATTTGTGTTCAATTATGTTATCTTTGACTAATAGTTAACAGTTTTTGATGAGCAGAAACATTTAAGTGTGACAAACATGCAAAAGAAAAAGAAATCAGGATGGGGGCAAATAGTTTTTCACACCACTGTAGGCTTAAACACATCTTTACAACCACTTCTGCTATCACTCTACAGATAGACACTATCACTTGCTGTCTGTGTGTACACATACAACATATACTGTTTAATCATAACTGTCTGGTTAACACTGTAAAGTAAAGGTATATTAACATGTCTATCAATCGCTGTCTGTCCATGTACAATATAAAGATATATTGTAACCCGTCTACCTATCTTGGCTATGTGAAACACTTAAAACATCAATATAAACTGTCCAACATCACTGTCTGTGTGTACACTGTAAAGATATACTATAACCTGTTTTCCCATTGCTGTCTTGTCCGTCTGTGTGTACACCTATAAAGATATACTATAAACCTGCCTAACCATCGCTGTCTGTCCGTGTACGCTATAGATTTATATAACCTGTCTACCCATTGCTGTCTGTCTCTGTGTGTACACTATAAAGATCTCTATCACCTGCCTAACCATCGCTGTCTGTCCATGTGTATACGCAATAAAAATTTACTATAACCTGTCTGCCCATTGCTGTCTCTCTCCATGTGTACACTATAAGAGATACTATAAACCTGTCTACCAATTGCTGTCTATCCGTGTGTACCTATAAAGATATACTATAACCTGTCTACCCATTGCTGCCTGTCCCCAATGTGTACACTATAGATATACTATAACCCGTCCTACCTATCAATGTCGTCTGTCTGTGTGTACACTATAAAGAATCTTTCCCTTCCCCTGTCTAATCATCACTGTCTGTCTGTGTGTACACTATAAAGATAATATTTTTCCCTTGTCTAATCATCACTGGCTGTCTATCAGTTTGTACACTATAAGTAACTATAACCTGTCGACCCATTGCTTGTCTGTCTCCGTGTGTACACTATAAAGATATACTTAACCTGTCTACCCATTGCTTTCTGTCTCATGTGTATCCATAAAGATATACTAGAACCTGTCTGCCAATTGCTGCCTGTCCCCATGTGTACACTATAAAGATATACTATAACCCGTCTACCTATCAATGTCTGTCAGTCTGTGTGTACACTATAAAGATATACTTTCCCCTGTCTAATCATCACTGTCTGTCTGTCTGTGTGTACACTATAAAGATATAATATAACCTGTCTAACCATCAATGTCGGTTTGTCTGTGTGTACAATATAAAGATATACTATTAGCCACACACTCTTTTTGTAAAAGTGATTCCGGTGTTAAAGTATATCATCTTTAAATGTTTTCTTTATTATAAAATATACAGATATTAGAAGTCAACAAGGAGTCCCATGATCATATAATAGTATGAGGTATTAGGTGTGTATATGGTATATCAGGGGTGTATATGGTATTTCAGGGGTGTGTATGGTACATTAAGGGTGTATATGATAAATTAAGGGTATATAGGGTCCATTAAGGGTATATAGGGTCCATTAAGGGTTAAGGTGTCCATTAGGATATAGGTACATTGTGGGGGTGTATGTGGTACATTGGGGTCTATATGGTTACATTGGGGGTCTATATGGTACATTGGGGTCTATATGGTACCTTGGGGGTCTATGTGGTTACATTGGGGGGTCTATGTGTACATTGGGGGTCTGTGGTACATTGGGGGTGTATGTGGTACATTGGGGGTTATTGGTACATTGGGGGTCTATATGGTACATTGGGGGTCTATATGGTACATTGGGGGTCTATATGGTACATTAGGGGTGTATATGGTACATTGGGGGTGTATGTGGTACATTGGGGGTGTATGTGGTACATTGGTGGTGTATGTGGTACATTGGGGGTGTATGTGGTACATTGGGGGTGTATATGGTACATGGGGGGTGTATGTGGTACATTGGGGTGTATGTTGGTAACTTGGGGGTGGTATGTGGTACTTGGGGGTGTATATGGTCCTTGGGGGTCTATATGGTACATTGGGGTGTATATGGTACATTGGGGTCTATATGGTACTTGGGGTCTATATGGGTACATTGGGGTCTATATGGTACATTAGGGGTCTATACAATCTCTCATTAGTAATATTGTTCTAATCGTTTGTTACAGGTACAATCCCCATTAGTACAACCAATATAAATCCTTGTTCCAGTTCATGTTAATTTCCGAACCAGTACAAAAACATGAGGTGCACCCTTCCATGTGTGTTACTGGGGGTCCGCATGTCTATGTCCGTGGTTCCGCACCTAGGAATACAAATTGTTTATACTCTAAAAGTTCATATCGTTACCAACGGAGCTAATTTACCCCAACCAATCAGATCTTCTTTAAACACTGGAAAGCTACATCTTGATTGGTTGGGGCACCAATTAGCATCATAATGATAAGAACTTATATTGGAATCTCCCCGAAATGTATATTATGTAGTTTATATGTAGTGTGTAGTTTGTATTTGTATTGTGTATTTTATGGTGTATTGTGTCTTTTTGGTGTCATTGTGTTTTTATGGTATTGTTATTTTAGTGTGTATTGTAGTTTATCAGTGTCTGTGTTTGTGTATTGTGGTCGTTTCCTGGTGTCTTGTGTCGTTTCTCGTGTCTTGTGTCGTTTTCTCGTGTCTTGTCGTTTCGGTCTTGTTCTTTCTGGTGTCCTTGTGTCGTTTCTCGTTTCTGGTGTCTTGTTACTTTTCTGGTGTCTTGTTGTTTCCAGTTTTCTGGTGTCTTGTGTCGTTTCTGTGTCTTGTGTCGTTTTCTGGTGTCTTGTGTCGTTTACTGGTGTCTTGTGTCGTTCTGTGTTTGTGTCGTTTCCCTGGTCTTGTGTCGTTTATCCCGTGTCTTCTGTCTTTTCTCGTCTTCTGTGTCGTTTTTCGCGTGTCTTGTGTCGTTTCCCCGTGTCTTCTGTCTTTCTCGTCTCTTGTGTCTTCTTTCATCGTGTCTTGTGTCGTTTCTCGTGTCTTCTGTCTTTTCTCGTCTCTTGTGTCGTTTCGTGTCTTGTGTCGTTTATCGTGTCAGTGGTCGCGATGCACATGACCTGGCATCCCCAGACTCCCTGACTGGTCCCCTCCCCCCTGTCCGTTACACTGGTGACAATCTCTGGGCCCTGGAGATCCCCTGGTCATGTGACTGGTTGGCTGCCATTGGTCTATTCCCCCTTGGTAACCATGATGACAGCAGGTAGAGAGGATTCTCGGGTACCTATGTAATGTCCAGTCTGACCCATAACCCAATCAATGAGCACATAATCCCATTATATTATTATTACATTATCCAGACACTAGCTCGTTACCTGTCCGGTTTCCCATGGTCCCGCTGCTCCCGGTGATTCTCATCGTTCTCCCCTCAACCTCCGCCCCCGATGCTCCGCTGGCTCCTCCCCCTGTCACTTCTTCCTGCCTCTCCTATTTATCTGTGCAGGAGCCGCGAGAGTCCCGGTTACCTCAGTAACGTGGCGGAGTCTTTCCTCCTCGATTGCGCTCTCCTTCTACCAAACAGTGCGCGTTTTTTCTATTCGCCGAAGATGTGTCAGAGAGAGGAGCTCGGGCCATCAGATTAAAAGGAAACCGGACTTTCTCCACTTGGCTGATCCGTTGATTATTAACAAGTCTGCTCTGTCCAATCACTTAAGCTGGGTACACACGATGAGATATTTCGGTCCGATCGACCGATAGTTCAGTTATCGGTCGATCGGACCGAAATTATCGCATCCGAAAGTGCCCATGTCCGTCGACCGTCTGTCCCGAATCGGACGAAAGGACGATCGGACAGGGTGGAAAACCTCATCCATCGTGCGGGTCCTCTATGGACCGCACGATCGGTCGCGGTGACTATCGTACGCGGCTGCTTTTTGCCGCGACCGACAGTCCTTCCTCCTGGCCGACCGTTCGAAATATCGACGGTCGGTCGGAGAAAAATCGATAGGTGTGTACCCAGCTTAACAGCCCTGGATGGAATATACAACTCCCAGGGTTCGGTCTGACGGGATTCTGGGAGTTGTAGTTTTCAAACATCTACATATTCTATATATATTAAATATTTATTTTGAACGTTAAGGGCCCTGTTTATTAACCGTTATCGTAATTGCAGCGCCAGCGGGTCGTGCGTCTACGGCAAACTTACTTAATTTCCGACATGTTCGATCGTACAATACCATGGGATTCAATTGCGGAGTCACCATCTTTATTCGGCAGATGTAGAGCGTTTTAATGACTGTTACGTGGATGGTAAATGACGGTCGTTGGAGGCGCGTGAAACCGCTGGTACGCACCATATCGTAATCCGCCAGAACAACGGACATTTCAGTGTTTCGGACGTCCTACTTATTTGTACATTTCTTTTTGCGTCCGCGACCGCCACCGACTGTCCGATCCGGTAATTGTGGCCCTTGCATGTGGGAGACACTGCTGCTCTCTGTCTTTAAAGATACTCCTTCGCTGCCTCGCTGACAGTCTGGTAAATGAGAATATAGCCCCCCCCATGGCCATGCACCTTTACCAGACTGTCAGCCAAGGTAGCACAGAGTTAACTTGGAAGGAAAGTTATCAGCTAGTCCTGTAATGAGAGCAGAGCAATGGTGTGTGTTAGTGTGTGTGTGTGTGTGGGTGTGTGTGTGTGTGGGTGGGGGGGGGGGTCTAATAGACAAAGGGCAAGTCCATCCCAGAAATTAAAATGCTTTTTTTCCCATGCAACAGCCCCCAACCCAGAAACACTTATACTCATGGGCGTCCACACATAGGGCAAGGTGGGTCATGAATTATACCAGTTACTGTGGGCAAACATGATTATACCAGTGGGCAAACTTAAATTTTAAAGTGCCCATACACGGGCCAATTATCGTCTGAAACTTTGTTCGTGCACATTGTGCGTCGCGGGTATATGGTACATTGGGGGTCTATATGGTACATTGGGGGTGTATATGGTACATTGGGGTCTATATGGTACATTGGGGTCTATATGGTACATTGGGGTCTATATGGTACATTAGGGGTCTATACAATATCTCATTATGTAGATATTGTTCTATCGTTTGTTACAGGTACAATCCCCATTAGTAAAACCAATATAAATCCTTGTTCCAGTTCATGTTAATTTCCGGAACCAGTACAATAAACATGAAGGTGACACGTTCCATGTGTGTTACTGGGGGTCCAGTGTCTATGTCAGTGGTTCCGCACCTAGGAATACAAATTGTTTTATACTCTAAAAGTTCATATCGTTACAAACGGAGCTAATTTACCCCAACCAATCAGATCTTCTTTAACACTGGAAAGCTAACATCTGATTGGTTGGGGCAAAATTAGCATCATAATGATAAGAACTTATATTGAATCTCCCCGGAAATGTTATATTATGTAGTTTATAGTGTATTGTGTAGTTTATAGTGTATTGTGTATTTTATGGTGTATTGTGTATTTTATAGTGTATTGTGTAGTTTATAGTGTATTGTGTAGTTTATAGTGTATTGTGTATTTTATGGTGTATTGTGTAGTTTATGGTGTATTGTGTAGTTTATAGTGTATTGTGTAGTTTATAGTGTATTGTGTATTTTATGGTGTATTGTGTAGTTTATAGTTTATGGTGTATTGTGTAGTTTATGGTGTATTGTGTAGTTTATGGTGTATTGTGTAGTTTATAGTGTATTGTGTAGTTTAAAGTGTATTGTGTAGTTTAAAGTGTATTATGTATTTTATAGTATATTGTGTAGTTTATAGTGTATTATGTATTTTATAGTATATTGTGTAGTTTATAGTGTATTGTGTAGTTTAAAGTGTATTATGTATTTTATAGTATATTGTGTAGTTTATAGTGTATTGTGTAGTTTATAGTGTATTATGTATTTTATAGTATATTGTGTAGTTTAGTGTATTGTGTAGTTTATAGTGTATTGTGTAGATGACAATGAATGGAATAACACAGACTACACTGACTGTCACAATAACACAAATGTAAGTTACACTGGTGACATCTCTGGGCCCTGGAGATCCCCTGGTCATGTGACTGGTTGGCTGCCATTGGTCTATTCCCCCTTGGTAACCATGATGACAGCAGGTAGAGAGGATTCTGGGTACCTATGTAATGTCCAGTCTGACCCATAAACCAATCAATGAGCACATAATCCCATTATTATTATTACATTATCCAGACACTAGCTCGTTACCTGTCCGGTTCCCATGGTCCCGCTGCTCCCGGTGATTCTCATCGTTCTCCCCTCAAACTCCGCCCCCGATGCTCCGCTGGCTCCTCCCACCTGTCATTCTCTGCCTCTCCTATTTATCTGTGCAGGAGCCGCGAGAGTCCCGGTTACCTCAGTAACGTGGGCGGAGTCTTTCCTCCGATTGGCGCTCTCCTTCTACCAAACAGTGCGCGTTGTTTTTCTATTAGCCGAGAGATGTGTCAGAGAGAGGAGCTCGGGCCAATCAGATTAAAAGGAAACCGGGACTTTCTCCACTTGGCTGATCCGTTGATTATTAACAAGTCTGCTCTGTCCAATCACTTAAGCTGGGTACACACGATGAGATATTTCGGTCCGATCGACCGATAGTTCAGTGTATCGGTCGATCGGACACGAAATTATCGCATCCGAAAGTGCCCTGTCCGATCGCGTTCGTCCGAATCGGACGAAAGGACGAGCGGACAGGGTGGAAAACCTCATCCGATCGTGCGGTCCTCTATGGACCGCACGATCGGTCGCGGTGACTATCGGACGCGGCTGCTTTTGCCGCGACCGACAGTCCTTCCTCCTGGCCGACCGTTCGAAAGTATCGAACGGTCGGTCAGGAGGAAAAATCGATAGGTGTGTACCCAGCTTAACAGCCCTGGATGGAATATACAACTCCCAGGGTTCTGCTGACGGGGAATTCTGGGAGTTGTAGTTTTCAAACATCTACATATTTCTATATATATTAAATATTTATTTTGAACGTTAAGGGCCATGTTTATTAACGCGTTATCGGTAAATTGCAGCGCCAGCGGTCGTGCGTCTACGGCAAACGTTACTTAATTTCCGAATGTTCAGTCGTACAATACCAATGGGATTCAATGCGGAGTCACCATCTTTATCGCAGATGTGAGAGCGTTTTAATGACTGTTACGTGGATGGTAAATGAACGGTCGTTGGAGGCGCGTGAAACCGCTGGGTACGCACCATATCGTAATCCGCCAGAACAACGGACATTTCAGTGTTTCGGACGTCCGAATTATTGTACATTTCTTTTTGCGTCCGCGACCGACCACCGACTGTCCGAATCCGGTAATTGTGCCCTTGCATGTGGGAGACACTGCTGCTCTCTGTCTTTAAAGATAACTCTGTGCTGCCTCGGCTGACAGTCTGGTAAATGAGAATATAGCCCCCCCCCCATGCCATGCACATTTACCAGACTGTCAGCCAAGGCAGCACAGAGTTAACTTGGAAGGAAAAGTTATCAGCTAGTCTGTAATGAGAGCAGAGCAATGTGTGTGTGTGTGTGTGTGTGTGGGGGGGGGGGGTCTAATAGACAAAGGGCAAGTCCATCCCAGAAATTAAAATGCTTTTTTCCCATGCAACAGCCCCCAACCCCAGAAACCCTTATACTCATGGGCGTCCACACATAGGGGCAAGGTGGGTCATGAATCAGGAATAGACAGGTAGGTTACTAGGTTATAAAAGCCTGTAATAAACGGGTACAAATAGCAGTTGGTCTTGTGGGCGAATAACTGACAAGTCCCCAGTTTTCTGTTGTTAAGAGTGAACAGTTCTACATGCAGAGAAGGAGGATGGAGATGCTTCATGGAAGGACTTAGTGTCTCACACTTGAAAAAGGACAATTGTGTGCATCTTCCATCCTCATTTCTGCATCGTAACTGTTTCACTCTTAACAACAGAAAACTGGGGACTTTCAGTATTTCCGCCCACAAGACCAACTGTCATTTGTACCATTATTACGGCTTTTTATAACCTGTAACCCACCGTGTCCTATTCCTGTGCAAGCCATGCCTAAGGTAGTGACAACACGTGTGTGTGGGGTCCCGACCCGCGACGCACAATGGGTACGACACAAGTTTCAGAGAATACTTGGCCGTGTATGGGCACTTTCAATCATTAACGTTTGCCCACTGGTATAATCATGTTGGCCCACAGTAAACTGTATAATTCATTGAAAAGGTACCCCACGCCCGCTGGCCCCTATGTGTGGACGCCCATGAGATAATAAGGTTTTTTTTTCTGTGGTGGGTTGGGGGGTGTGCCATGGAAAAAAAGATTTTAATTTCTGGGGATGGGACTGCCTGTCATTAGACCACCCCCCCCCCACACCAATCCACCACACCCACGCACACACCCAAACACACACACCACACACATTGCTCTGCTCTCATTACAGACGAGCTTATAACTTTCCTGGCCTCCAAGGTTAACTCTGTGCGCCATTGGCGACATCTGGTAAATGTGATGGATGGGGGGGGCTATATCTCATTACCAGTACGGTCAGCCGAGGCAGCACCAGAGTTACATCTTTAAAGACAGAGAGAAGCAGTGTCTCCCACTGCAAGGCACATTACGGATTCGACAGTCGGTGTGTCGGGTTCGCGGACGCAAAAAGAATGTACAGTACTATTCGGGGGGACGTCCGAAACACTGAAATGTCCGTTGTTTTCTCTGGCGGATTACATATGGTGCGTACCCGCGGTTTCACGCACTCATCCTCAACGCACCGCTACACGTTTACCATCCACGTTAACAGTCTAATAAAACCTCTACACATCTGCGATAAAGATGGTGACATCCGAATTTGAATCCCCATTGGTATGTAAAACGACTGAAAATTCGGAAATAAGTAACGGTGTTGCCGTAGACGCACGACCGCTGGCGCGCTCAATTTACCGATAACGCTTATATAAACATGGCCTTAAAGTTCAAAATAAATATTTAATATATATAGAAATAGTAGAATGTTTGAAAACTACAACTCCCAGAATTCCCCGTCAGCAGCAACCCTGGGAGTTTGTATTTCCATCCAGGGTCTGTTTAAGCTTGGGTACACAAACCTATCGATTTTTCTCCTGACCGACCTTCCGATACTTTCGAACGGTCGGCCCAGGAGGAAGGATGTCGTCGCGTGCAAAAGCGAAGCCGCGTTCCCCCCCGATAGTCCAACCGCGGCGACCGATGTGCCGGTCCATAGAGGACCGCACGATCGGAGAGGTTTTCCACCTCCTGTCCGATCGTCCTTTCCGTCCATTAGGACGAACTGCCACTGATCGGCATGGGCACTTTCGGATGCGATAATTTCGTGTCCGATCGACCGACTACCTGAACTATCGGTCGATTCGGTACCGAAATTATCTCATCGTGGGTACCCAGCTATAAGTGATTGGACGAGAGACTTGTTAATAATCCAACGATCAGCCAGTGGAGAACAGTCCCGGTTTCCTTTTCATCTGGATGCTGGCCCGAGCTTCCTCTCTATCGACACACTCTCTCGGCTAATAGAAAACAAACGCGCACGTTGGTAGAAGGAGAGCGCCAATCAGGAAAGATCTCGCCCAGTTTATCTGAGGTAACCGGGACTCTCGCGGCTCCTGCAGATAAAATGGAGAGGCAGAGAATGACAGGAGTGGGAGGAGCCAGCGGAGTCATCGGGGGGTCGTTTGAGGGGAGAACGATGAGTAATCACCGGGAGCTGCGGGACCATGGGAACCGACAGGTAACGAGCTAGTGTCTGGATAATGTAATAATAATATTGGGATTATGTGCTCATGATGGTTTTTAATTGGGTCAGAACTGGACATTTAACATAGGTACCCCAGAATCCTCTCTACGGCTGCGGTCATCTGGTACCAAGGGGGAATGTACCAATGGCAGCCAACCAGTACAGACCGAGGAGGGATCTACAGGGCCCAGAGATGGTCACCAGTGTGAACTTACAGTTTGTTGTGTGTGACAGCAGTGTATCTGTGTTATTCCAGTCATGTAGCACATCATACACGAACGACTATAAAGCACGTAGACACAAGACAGGAAGACCTAAGACTCCTAGATAACGAAAAGTACACGAGAATACGACACAAGATACGACATAAAGTACAGCTAAGACCGATAAACACACCAAGTACACTAGTAAAAGTACATAATAGACACTTAAACACACATAAACACAAACGTACACAAGAGTAGCTAAAAGACATAATACACTTCTAAAACGACACCATACACTTTAAACTTACACAATACAACTATAAACTACACAATACACCAAAAACTACCAATAAACCCAATACAACATAAATCAAGATACCTACTACAACATAACCTAACAAGACAAACTACCAAATACACCATTAAACTACACATACACCATAATACACAATCACCATAAACTATAAACTAACCACAATACACCAGAAATACAATGCTACTACACATATAATAAACTACACAATTACCACTAATAAACGAACAAACACCAGAAAATACACAATACACCATAAAAACACAAGTACAGAGTAAACACATCAATACACAATAACATAAACAAACACTAATAAAATACACCATAATACACTCAATAAAACCAAATACACACATAAATACACATACACTAATACACAATAATATAAACTACAAATCTAACAATTTCAGGGAGATTCAATATAAGGCTTACTTATCATTATGATGCATTGTTAATTTTGTGCCCCAAACCAATCAGATGTTAGCTTTCCAGGTTTAAAGAAGATCTGATTGGTTGGGGTAACTTAGCTCCTTTGTACGGATAGAACTTTTAGGATACAAACATTTGTATTCCTAGGTGCGAGACCACGTGACATGACACTGGACCCCCAGTAAACCACACAGACACATTGGAAACGTGTACCATTCAGTGTTTATTGTAACTGGTTCCCGGAAATTTAACATGAACTGGAAACAGGATTTTATATTGGTTTTTACTAATGGGGGATTGTACCGTTAAACCAACATCGAACAAAATCTACCTATATGAGATATTGTTAGACCCCTAAGCTGTAACCATAATAGACCCCAT
The DNA here is from genome assembly GCA_019447015.1 of Hymenochirus boettgeri. Lineage (NCBI taxonomy): Eukaryota > Metazoa > Chordata > Amphibia > Anura > Pipidae > Hymenochirus > Hymenochirus boettgeri. The sequence goes on from CM033472.1 coordinate 2,582,720, forward strand.
GTGACATTATAGACCCCAATGTACCATAAATACCCCGACCCCAATGGACCATATCCACCCCCAAGGTACCACTAGACCCCAAATGTCCCATATACACCCCCATGTAACCCACATACACCCCAAGTGTACCACATACACCCACAATGTACCACAATTACACACCCCATGTACATAGTTCACCCCAAGTACCCATACCACCACCAATGTACCACATACACCACCACAAATGTACCACATACACCCCCAAGGTACCACTACACCCCCAAGTACCATCGACACCCCAAGTACCCATATAGACCCCCATGTTACCATATAGACCCCCAAGTACCATATAGACCCCCAAGGTACCATATGAGACCCCCAATGTACCAACATACACCCCCAAGTACCACATACCACCCCCAATGTACCACATAGACCCCCAATGTACCACATAGACCCCAATGTACCTATAGGGACCCCAATGTACCATATAGACCCCCAATGTACCATATAGACCCCCAATGTACCATATAGACCCCCAATGTACCACATACACCCCCAATGTACCCTATATACCCTTAATGGACCCTATATACCCTTAATGGACCCTATATACCCTTAATGGACCCTATATACCCTTAATTTATCATATACAACCTATAAGACCATAACACCCGAAATACCATATACACCCCTGAGATACCATATTATCTCACACCTATACCTCATACGATTATAGGATCATGGGAACTCCTTGTGGGACTTCTAAATCTGTATATTTTATAATAAGAAAACATTAAAGATGATATACTTTAACACCGGAAGTCACTTGTACCAAAAGAGTTTGTGGCGAATAGTATATCTTATATTGTACACACAGACAAACGAAATTGATGGTTAGACAGGTAATCTATCTTTATATGTACACACCGACAGACAGACCGTGATGATTAGGGACAGGGGAAAGTATATCTTTATAGTGTTACACACAGAACTGACAGGAACAGTGATAGGTAGACGGGGTATAGTATATCTTTAGCGTGTAACATGGGGACAGCAGCCAATTGGCAGCCAGTTCTTAGTGATCTTAAGTATACACAATGAAGACAGAAAGCAATGGGTAGGACAGGTTTTCATGGAAGGACTTAGTGTCTCACACTTGAAAAAGGACAATTGTGTCCTTAACATGTCGTGTGTTATCAGCCACTTTTGCAATTTACCTTCAGTGTTGCAGTCTAAGTCCTTCCATTAAGCATCTGTATCCTAGCATCTGTATCCTAGCATCTGTATCCTAGCATCTGTATCCTTCTTCTCTTCAGTTGTTGCCTGGACAGGGCAGTGAGACTAGAGGCAATTTACAGCCGTTAGTGTAGATATTCTTTGATATACGGTTCACTTTATCATCTTTATATTACAATCTTATGTTCATTTATTTCCCCCATTATAGCCTATGAAGTGGACTTGACCTTTTATTGTTGATCTTCTTATCTTATCTGTAGCTTCACCTCACTGGTCTATTCCAGCCAGGGTAGTGGCAGCATCTGTTATAGACAAACCCATATGCAGCACCTGTGGATAAATAGCTCACTAAGCAATTTGTGTTGTGATTTCATACGTCCTATCAGTATGTTTTGGTGATTGTGGGGGAAACCGGAGTGCCCGGAGGAAACCCACGCAGGCACGGGGAGATCATACAAACTCCATGCAGACGTGTCCAAGGTTGGAATCGAACCCAGGTCTCCACGCTGCAAGGCATCAGTGCTACCACTAAGCCACCGCGCTGCCCAGCTATTCTACCTCTTATGTTTATTAAGACCTTCTAACAGCTATAATAACAGTTATGACATCACTAGCTATTTGCATAAAGGGGTGGAGCTATGACTCATCACTGCACAGTTGGTATTGATAGAAGCACAAAGCCTAAAGCTGGCCATACACAGGCAGATATTAGATAGATTTGATCTATCAATCTAATGTCTAAAGATCACATTGTACAAGCAGCGATTTTTATCTTGAGATGTTCCTATCTGGCCCATTCATTTTGTGATCGCAAATTGCATTAAAGAACGGGCTAGGCGGTTGGTGCAATGACATGAATAATGTAGTAAGGGGGAGCAGCCTGAAGTTAAAGGTCAGCTGGGACAGCTGGGGGGAGGAGCCGATAACAAGTAAACAGGATTAGATATGGGATAGATAGGTAGCTGGGGAGGGAGGATGATCGTGCGTATTAATGAGACATATACTTACGGTTTCAGTTCTGGAAGTTCGGGGCTTTAAACAGCTGATCGCCCATATGTTTATTCATAAGGTGATTAGCTGTTTGAAAACAGCTGACCGTGGCAGGGATTTGGATAGGGGAGGGGGTAGGGGCCGGCCTCATTCTTGTGGGGGGCCCAGACCACACTGCAGGTACGCCCACTGTCCAACCCCTGATTGTCTACCCACATTTTTTTTTTGTAACGTAAGTATAGTGAACATGTTGTTACTGGGAGGGGCTTATTTCTTATTCACTAAATAAAAATACGTACGCTATTATAAACCCACTGGGGAAGTTAAAGGTCAGCTGGGACAGCTGGGGGGAGGAGCCGATAACAAGCCCCAGTGGGTTTATATAGACGTAACTTAGTTTTAGTTAGTGAATAAGCCCCTCCCAGTAACAACATGTTCCCTATACTTACAGTTAAAAAAAATGTGGGTAGACAATCAGGGGTTGGACAGGGACGTACCTGCAGGGGTCTGGGCCCCCCCCACAAGAATGGAGGCCGGGCCCCTTACCCCCTCCCCTATCCTAAACAGGATTAGATATGGGATAGATAGGTAGCTGGGGAGGGAGGATGATCGTGCGTATTAATGAGACATATACTTACGGTTTCAGTTCTGGAAGTTCGGGGCTTTAAACAGCTGATCGCCCATATGTTTATTCATAAGGTGATTAGCTGTTTGAAAACAGCTGACCGTGGCAGGGATTTCTTACAGTTAACAAAAATGTGGGTAGACAATCGGGTTGGACAGGGGCGTACCTGCAGGGGTCTGGGCCCCCCCACAAGAAGGGAGGTTGGGCCCCTTACCCCCTCCCCTATCCAAGATCCCTGCCACGGTCAGCTGTTTTAAACAGCTAATCACACGTATGAATAAAACATATGGGCGATCAGCTGTTTAAAAGACCCGAACTTCCAGAACTGAACCGGAAGTATATGTCTCATTAATACGCACGATCATCTCCCTCCCTATCTACCTATCTATCTCCATATCTATCTGTTTATTTACATACCATATCTATCTATATACCATATCTATGTGTCTATATATCTATCTCCATATCTATCTATATACCACATCTATCTATGTGTCTATATATCCCCATATCTATCTGTCTATCTAGCTGTCTGTCTGTCTGTGTCTGTCTATCTCCATATTCATCTATCTACCTATCTATCTCCATATCTATCTGTTTATTTACATACCACATCTATCTATATACCCTGTCTATCTATCTATCTATCTATCTATCTATCTATCTATCTATCTATCTATCTATCTACTTAGTTTTAGTTAGTGAATAAGCCCCTCCCAGTAACAACATGTTCACTATACTTACAGTTAACAAAAATGTGGGTAGACAATCAGGGGTTGGACAGGGGCGTACCTGCAGGGGTCTGGGCCCCCCCACAAGAATGGAGGCCGGGCCCCTTACCCCCTCCCCTATCCAAGATCCCTGCCACGGTCAGCTGTTTTAAACAGCTAATCACACGTATGAATAAAACATATGGGCGATCAGCTGTTTAAAAGACCCGAACTTCCAGAACTGAACCGGAAGTTCGGGTCCGGTCTTTTAAACAGCTGATCGCGTAAATGTCTCATTAATACGCACAATCATCTCCCTCCCTATCTACCTATCTATCTCCATATCTATCTGTTTATTTACATACCATATCTATCTATATACCATATCTATCTATGTATATACCTATCTATCTCCATATCTATAACCAATTAACAAACAGTGTGCACTCTACCTTCAAGAAGGTATTACTTGCTTTTCAACAAGTCCTGAGAGTGCTCTACATGTTACTATGGTTGGATATCTCCATATGTATCTGTTTATTTACATACCATATCTATCTATATATCTGCTATCTTTCTGTCTGTCTGTCTATCTCCATATTAATCTATCTATCTATCTATCTATCTATCTATATCTAGATATCTATCACTGCTATCTCTCTCTCACACACAATGTAAGGTGTGTAATAGCTGTTTTGTACACCTTACATTATACTGACAGATTATTGGTGTTTTTTAATGTGCCCCATTTGTCAGCCTTTGTGCCGGATATATATTTAGTTATCAGATCATCTCATAATTGGGGGACACTTATAATTAATATATGTAACAGGGCTGCGTTAATTACAACCTGATTGTATTTATACTGCAGTGATTCTGACAGCCTTGCTGCATGATTTCAATGTACAACCCCTAACTGCCCTTTGCTGTTTGAGAGTGCTTGTCAGGGAACAGTGGCACTAGTAGTGTAACTACATATGTATTAGGCTTGCTCACAATTCTGTAGGCTATTTGTCTAAAGTAAAGCAAATTCAGGTTCTGCAATCAAAAATCTTATTTTTATAATTGATCTGTTATATCAACACGTATGGGTGGCTTGGTTAGTGGGAGAAATACTACATAATGATGCACTGATAGGTAATAAAATCTATGGAAGCCCAAAGAGTTAGTTCATTGTCTGCAATTCATCTAAAACGGGCCAGCTACTTGACTGTGCAGAATCTCTAACCAAATACAAGGGTCAGACCTTTAGATTGAACTGCTTGATAAGAAACTGAGCCTTCTCTCGGAGGATTTCTCAGTTAAAGTTTTATTGTGTGCCCTATAGAAACACCCCCCAACAATCTGACTGGTCACAGATGCAAATTCTTAAAATCTAGATTGGCTGTCTTGTATTATTGACCAATCATATGTTGCGGGGATAATGATTGTCGCAAGGAGACAGTAAAAACAGGGCAGTGGCCTTTTATCATATGAAACGACACTAGTTGCCCACTGTTTGTGTGCCTCGTTTTTGTGGGGTGGGAGAACGGAGCATGTGTACGAGCCTCAAGACATAGAAGAGGGTGGGGCCTTCTAATTAGTATGCAAGGATCATATGCACTGTGGTAATTAATTTTAATTATTAATTTTAAATAAACAAGAGCTATATTACTGTTCTTTCTATTTCTTCTTCTTCGATTTTATTCTTCCGCTTATTTGAACTGTATCTCCTCCCACAGTTTTTGAGCTAGAGACTTATAATTCGGTACAGACGTGTGAGGCATATAGGATAAGTGTGCTATTACCTAATAAATCTGCAGAAGCATTATGGCTAGGATAAGTGTGCTATTACCTAATAAATCTGCAGAAGCATTATGGCTTTATCGGTGAATTTAGGGACATTTTTTTCCTATAGACTTTAACGGTATTATCGGTGAATTTAGGGACATTTTTTTCCTATAGACTTTAACGGTAAAAATCCACAAATGTGGATATTTCGAGGTTTAAGGTTAATGAGATCAAAACAGTTTGTTTCATGGTCATACGAGGTTTAAGGTTAATGAGATCAAAACAGTTTGTTTCATGGTCATAAGCACAAACGTTGATACCCCAACCCCCCACACAGACACAGGTACACCCACCTACTGACATACCTTTCCATTCCTATGGAAGCCTTACTTAAAGGGTAACTATAGTCAAAAAACTAATTTTGATCAATCATCAATAAAAGTTAGTTATATGGTCATACATGCAAAAAGACATGCCCCAGCCTCACACGGGTACATAAACCTACTAACCTACCCTTCCATTCCTGTGGCAGCCATACTAAAAGGGTAAATAAAGTTTAAAAAATTAGTTTTGATATATCCTCAATAATAGTTATATGGTCATACATGCAAAAACACATAACCTCAACCTCACACGTGTACACATACCTCACCTATTGATATACCCTTCTATTCCTGTGGCAGCCATACTAAAGGGTAAATGAAGGCAAAAAAAATTTTTTGACTAATCATTAAAAAAGTTGTTTTTTTTAACCCCCAACCATATCCAGGTACACATACCTACTGATCTACTACGAAGTTAAGAAAGTAGGGCTGTCCAGTCGTTTATATTCTACATGGGGTAATCCCACTTTATTGCAGTTACACCAACACACGACGTTTCGGCCGCTAGGCCTTTATCAAGTGCAGCCGAAACGTCGTGTGTTGGTGTAACTGCAATAAAGAGGGATTACCCCTTGTAGAATTGAAAGGACTGGACAGCCCTATTTCTCTACTTCGTTGTATTGTCTATCTGGCAGTGAGGTGGCCAGAAGGGATTGGACGCCTGGGAGGTACCTCGAGTATTTCTTCTACCTACTGTGGCAGCCATACTTAAAGGGTAACTATTGTCAAAAAAATTTTTTTGACCAATCATCAAAAAAGTTAATTTATAAAGTTATAGGAGGTTGTATAAAGACATACGTCCATCTAGCCCAACCTTTATACCCTACCCGTAATGTCTGTGTAACAGTTACATAGTAACATAGTATTGGAGGTTGTATAAAGACATACGCCCATCTAGTCCAACCTTTATACCCTACCCATAATGTCTGTATAACAGTTACATAGTAACATAGTATTGGAGGTTGTATAAAGACATACGTCCATCTAGCCCAACCTTTATACCCTACCCATAATGTCTGTATAACAGTTACATAGTAACATAGTATTGAGGTTGTATAAGACATACGTCCATCTAGTCCAACCTTTATACCCTACCCATCAATGTTATATATATATATATATATATATATATATATATATATATATATATATATATATATATTTAACTGTTAGACATCTATCTAGTTCAATCTAAAAAAACAGTCTAACAGTGTCACATTTTAACACGTGATGCAATCGCATGTTAAATAGCACACGCTAGTAGTGTTGGCTGGTGCATACAATCACCATTTTTGGTGCAATTCGCATGTACTCCGATTCCCGCACATCGCAGCACAAGCGGGCACCAACGAACGCGAAGCGAGTGTGCAATAAGCTTGCACAAACGTGCCTGTTCAGCCTCGCGCGCTTCAAACAGCAATAGGAAAGGACCCCTGGTTCAACATGAACCTTACGTACGACAAACAACTGAATAGATTCACCTCTGTGTAAAGTGACGTGATGAAGTTGATTTAGACATTAAAGGGTTAACGGTAAAAGGGTATCGAGGGGGGAAGTTGTTAATCTTTTGTTCACTAAGGCCTCGTACACACTAATGATACAGTGCGCAGTGCACGAGTGGGCGATATTCGTGCGAAGAACACGTGTGTAGCTGTCGGACGTTGTTCCTGATCTGCCCATCATTTGCCCATATTATAGGTGTGTAAGGGCTCTGGCGCCATATTATTTGCGTGTGCAAGGCCTAGTTCACTGCCGTGCCCTGATTATAGAGAGAAGTTAAAAAAGGAAAAGTGCCATTTAGGCCTTACCTATTGAGCCGCCAATTGCGTCACATCCATCCGATTTGTCGTCTCGTAACAGAGGGTGGAAAAATGTATAAACCAGGTCACACTGTGGGGCAGAAACAAAAACATTCTTTGGGCTAGTGGTGAAACCAGATGGGTGGCAGCATCTCAGGCAGAAACATGGAAAATATTAACCCTGGCCCAGTAACCAATCAGCATTTAGCATGATGACACCAAATGCCTGTTTGGTTAATGTTAGTTGAAGGGCAACTGTGATCTCCAAAAACAAATTAGCTTTAAATAAAATACTGCAGTCTTTCCTTTAAAAAAAAAGCCTTGGATCACGTATCTGACCACAGCCTGTAAGATGTTGTATTGCAGATAATTTTAAATCTACGGTAACTGCTACCAGTAGCTTGAGTGACATCATCTGACAATCAGCTTCTCCCCCGTGCCCAGGGTCTGAGCATGCTCACTTAAAGGGTATGTAGATTGGCTAATTTGTTTATAAATTGCCCATTAGTGGAAACTAGAATTCATCCAACTATCATTGTATCATTTTTTTTGTTGATCTGCCCCCTATTTCTGCAGCATTGACAGTTGGTATGGGGGAAAATAGTTACCGTAGGTCAGTGGTCAGAGCCTGAGCAAAAAAGTGCATTATTGAAGGCATGCAGCAACACACACACCTCAGAGTAAGTGCTACTTACATGTATTTATTTATAGATTAAGATGACGCAAAGTAATTTTTCAGTATACATACACTTTAAAGGGACACTATACTGAAAAAATGACTTAATGAATCTTAATCTATAATTGAATACATGTAAGTAGCACTTAATCTGATTTGCGTGTGTTGCTGCATGCCTTCATTCCAGCACACATTATGTTTAGGTCTATCTATCTATCTAATCTCTGCCATTCTATCTATCTATCCATCCATCCATCCAATCTCTGCTATTCTATCTATCTATCTATCTATCTTGAATGCCACCCTCACTTGGCATTCAAGATGTTTGGAAACTACAACTCCCAGCTAATAAAGCATGCTGGGAGTTGTAGTTTCCAAACATCTTGAATGCCAAGTTTCTACCCTCAGTTTATACTCGAGTCAACAACTTTTATTAGGATTTTTAGCTGAAATTGGGTACCTAGGTTTATACTCGGGTCGGTTTATACTCAAGTATATACGGTACTTAGTACTCAGAGTAAGTGCTACTTACATGTATTTATTTATAGATTAAGATGACGCAAAGTAATTTTTCAGTATACATACACTTTAAAGAGACACTATACTGAAAAAATGACTTAATGAATCTTAATCTATAATTGAATACATGTAAGTAGCACTTAATCTGATCTGCGTGTGTTGCTGCATGCCTTCATTCCAGCACACATTATGTTTAGGAGCAGTATCCCCCCTCCCTCTTTTAACCACTCCCACTTCCATCTGACCTGACTTTTCCCACAAACCAACTATCAAGCCTGCACACAGCATACAGCTGTCAAAACTCTGTCACCACTCCAGCTACAGTAAAACTACTCACAGAAGAACAGTTTTTGAGAGCAAGGAACTTGATTGACAGCTGAAATATAAGAAGTTTTAGACTGGATATCTAAAGAAATAGGGGGCAGATCAACAAAAAAATTATACAGTGGTGGTTGGGAAGAATTATAGTTTTCAGTTATGGTCTATCTGTTGTATTCAGTTAGATCAACTGGACTTGAAGTTTAGTTCTTGAAGACGTTTCGCTAGTCATCCGACTGGCTTTCTCAATTCAGAGTGACTTGTACAAGAATCTGTGGCAATTATGTACCCTGGAAAATCCCAATTAGCATATCACAGCCAAGTGTTAAGGGCGTGATTGGATAGTGGCTAAGAGGTGTTATAGGAACGCCCAGGGTAAGGTGTCAAAACAGCATTGTACATGGCAGACAGTTGGTGTCGAACCCCCCCACCTCTATTTAGGCTTGGTTTCTTTATTTTCACATAAATGGCCTCCTTGACACCTCACTTGAACCAGCCATGTTCCTTTGCCAATATGTTAACATTACAATCTTCAAAGGTATGTCCTTTATCCTTAAGATGCAGGTACACGGCTGAGTCCTGAACCAGCTTCTGTGCTGGGCCATACGTTGATGCAGTTGCTGTTTGGTCTCCCCCACATACAAATTAGAGCATTCTTCACTGCACGGTGTATATGATGTCACTCTTCACTGCACTGCGTATATGATGTCGCTTTTCTTGTGTTTCGGTATTGGGTCTTTCGGATGTACCAATTCATGCCTTAGTGTGTTTTTTGGGGATACGGTGTTTATTAAAAATTCTTGTTAATTTCTCGGAGACCCCTGCTACATATGGGATGACCATGTTCTTCCTCCTGTCTTGCTTTTCCCCTTCACTGTTGGTATTTGTGTTCTTTTCTTTCCTTCTACTTCTTTTGACAAAGGCCCATTCTGGATATCCACAAGTTTTAAGGGCTCCTCTGAGATGTTTCATTTCTTTAGCCTTCGCCTCTGTGCTAGTGGGGATGTTCTCGGCTCTGTGTTGCAGGGTTCTGATGACACCCAGCTTGTGATCTAAAGGGTGGTGGGAGTCAAACATCAAATACTGATCTGTGTGTGTTGGTTTTCTGTAAACCTCTACTTCCAGTTTACCATTCTCCCCGACTTCTACCAAGCCAGTGTGTTGTTTTGTATCTTCCCTTGTAAATTTGATGTTTTGTACCGCATTAATGTGTTCTGTGAAAGCTTCTACTTCTGGTGGATTTTAACCCAGGTGTCATCCACATATCTGAACCAGTGGCTGGGTGCTATGCCCTTAAACTAGAGATCCCATAGCACATCCATGTTTTTGCTTATAGAACGTATCCTGGTATTTGGAATAGGTGGTATTCAGGCACAAGTCCAGTAAGGCACACACCTGTTCTGGGTTGAGATCAGTTCTGCTGGTAAGAGTGCTGTCTTGGCCTAGCCATTTTCTCACCATGATAACAGCCTCCTTGGTGGGTATACAAGTGAAGAGAGATGTGACATCATAGGACACCATAGTTTCTTCTACACCGAGTACTATATCTTCAATCTTGTTGGTGAAATCCTGATAGTTCTGGAGTTGATGCTTAGAACTTCCCACCAAAGGTCCTAAGATGTTAGCTAGATATTTTGCCACCTTGTATGTTACCGAGTTTGATGCTGCTGACTATAGGTCTTAGCCCCTTCCTTACGTATCTTTGGGAGTCCATATATACATGGATGTGCCTCACCAGGGTAGAGACGATGATACATTGCTCGGTCAATGGCTTTATCCTTTTGAAGCTGTTGTAGTAAGTCTATGACCCTTTCCTTGTAACGGCTGGTGGGATCCCTTGTTAAAGCCTCATATGTGTTGTTATCGGCCAGGAGTCACCTTATCATGGTAGTCTGAGGTGTTGAGTACCACTGTGCATCTTCCCTTGTCTGCCGGTAGAATGGTGATACTGGAATCTTTCTTGAAGGATGTTTAGGCTCTTCTCTCCTGTGTGGTCAGGTTAGATGAAGGAGATTTTGCACTGGCTAAGGCTGCAGATACCTTAAGGCGAAGTTGTTCTGCCTCACTCTGTGGTACCATATTATTGTGGATTGAGGCTTCTGTGGCTGCTATAATATCCACCAGTTATGGTCAATTTAAAATAACCTATTTTTCGGTATAGACTCCCTTTTAAGACTAAAATCTGGGAAAGACAGGAAATTACTGCACAGACTTAAACAAAAATTCAGGTGGAAGCTATTAATAGACAGAAACTGGTCACATAGCTACAGGCTGGTGAAAGCAGGAAGTGCAAAACCTTTCCATCAATATAACTTCTAGCAAAGTTTACCTAGAGCCGTGATCCAGGGTTAATTTGAAACTTACAGAAAGTACTTTTATTTTACACAATCTTGCTCAGAGATCACAGTTCCCAAAAAACCTTAAAGGCCATTTTCTGCTTTTATGTCTGTTTGAAGATATTGAGCCGTCGACCGGAAAAAAAAGCAATCGGGTCAGACAGATCATTTTCTGACCCATCTTTCAGTCTACATGTTTAGCAGATTTCAAGCTGTAATTTGCTAAAGATCGACAGTGCAAGATGGGGCATTTTGATTGGTTCTTCCCTATGAAAATTTGATCTGGTATCCATTGATCAGTGTATGGCTAGGTTTACTGCCTAGTACTGTATTCCCTGCGTTTCTCTCCCAGTTTTGTCTATTTTACAAGTTTCATGGATCAGAACCAACATTTTAGACCCCCAGAAACAGTTGTTTTTACCTCTGCGACTTCCACTGAACTTCCCATTAGATTCTGGATGTAACTGTTCAGTTCCACCTTTCTTTTAGCAGCCACTTCCTTTATATGGGTCCTACCAAGGATCACTTTGCTAGGGAACCTGGAACGTAAAGAGAGGTAGAAATCTAATTGTAAATGTCCCCCACGCGCGATGTCCCTTTAATCGGTCTTTTATAATAAACGGAATGAAAACATCTAACATCACCTTGGCAATAAAGCTGACACTACAGCACTATCTATTGTCCTTACCCTGGAAGCTTCCACAGTGGAAACAAGATGGAGAGTTTGTTGTGCAGTTCCTGAAACTCATCAAATGTTCGGAAGACGAAGGTGGAATCGTCCTGCCCCTCACGCACCACTCTCACCACGTATATCTGGGTACACAAACAGGCACGTTAACTTTTATACACAACACCTTAGTTCTCCACTTAATTCCACAAAACATCGCGTCTCAGCCAATCAATGTGGCGGCTTCTGCTTGCTTTCGTGCACGGAAGACAAGCAGGAGGCAGCCGAGGTAACATGGGCTGGTAAGTATATTCAGAGGCCAAATTGAGCTATTAAGGTGTTTCCTTTCAGAAGAAGAATTTTGGTCTAGGGGGTTGACATACTCTTTAACATAAGGAAAATCATTGTTTCATTGCTGCCCTTTAAATAAAAAAAATATTAAATGGCTACTAATTCCATTAAATAACTGCTACAATTACAAATAACAGTTTCAGGATATTTAGCGAGATCAGCTGCTATACAGATTCTTGAGGAATGTAATAATATCTATGATGACCGCTTTATGTCCAGAACATTTTATACTATTAAATATACTATGAAATAATAGGATAGGGAGAGAATAAAGGCTTTGAAACTCCCTTTTCAGCAATAGGCATATAAGGAACAAAGACTTCTGGGTAATTGCCATGTTTCAATGGAAGCTTTTAGGAAAGCTATATCTTTAAGAAGACTTTTTAAAGATATAGCTTTCCTAAGAGCTTCCATGGAAACATGGTAAATTCCCAGAAGTCTTTCAGGGAGATTCAATAAAAGTTCTTATTTAAAATGGTGCTAATTTTGCCCCAACCAATCAGATGTTAGCTTTCAAATGTTACATAAGTTCTGATTGTTTGCATGAAATAATAGCGAAGACTTCCAACTAACGCACAATACAGCCCTGTGTGACTAGTCGCAACATGTCTGAACAAATTGAAGTTTAAGAACAGTTGAATATATTGATATAATTGCTCATTATAAAATGATAAAACTCAAATCCACCTATGCGCCTTTAACATTTTACTAATGGATTAACAAAAGCTCGTTTTTCCTGTGAGGAGTTAAACATAGTATTAATAAGGAAACAAAGACAACATACACGTGGTCTGAAGGCTTCCTACTTCTATAATCTACAGTATAAACTCGAGTATAAGCCAACGTACCTATTTTTGCTTGAAGAATTAGGAAATCGTGATTGACTCGAGAATACACAGAGGGTTGAAATTATGACCGCTACTGCCTTCTGAATTGTTCTGAGGCTTTAGTTGCCCTTTAAATGGACAGCAGCACTCCCATACAGTAATAGCCAAATCCAGTATGGACATTACTGTATGGGAATTCTGTTGTCCATTTAAAGGCAACTAAAGCCTCAAAACAATACTTGCTTTAGTTGCTGGGAGTTGTAATTTTCAAACATCAGCAGTGGCAAGGAATTGGGGGTTACTGTATGGGATTACTGTCCCCCCTTACCCCTTGAGCCCCCCAGTTCAGTGTTACGGTACCTTACCTGGGCAGTCGTCAGTCCAGGTAAGGTACTTTAGTATTGTTCAGTGTGAAATCCATCCGCTGCACGCTCCGCATCTTCCACCTGACATCACTACTCAGAGCTGGGTTGTGAGACAGGAGCCGAGTACTGATGTCAGGTGGAGATGGGGAGCAAACAGCAGACGGATTTCCCTCTGAGGTGGGTGACTCGAGTATAAGCCAAGGTTTATTCGGCTTATTCTCAAGTATATACGGTATACTGATGTGAAACTTCGTGGTAACTTAAAGGAACACTTTACTTTCCTACTTTTCCTCTCCTCTGTATTAACATATGCTCTCCTAAGTCAGAGATGGGAGAAGAATCAGCGACACACACTGGGGGAGGAGCCAGTGAGCAGTCCGTTACTGCTCGAGTATAGTGTCCCTTTAATTTCCTTATATTAAACTGCAAGGGGTGCGTTATATCTTACAGTAACTATAATGAAGATATCTCGTAATTAGTAAGACATGGTTAAAAAAAAACAAAAACATACATAGTATTTATCAGGATTGTATCTCTTGTGATACGTGAACACTGATGCATCCTTGATGCGCCCGTCCTGTTTTAGGGAGTACGTCTTTGGGGAAAAGGAGAGAATGGCCTCGTCGTTCGACGGAAGTCCAGAGAATCTCTGTGCAAGGTTGTGGATAAAGAAGTTAAACTTGGTGGCGACACTGCCCAGACTCGACTCGATTAACCTAGGAGGGAAAGATGAACGTTGCAATAATAATGTCAGACAGGCAGAGGCGCTGTTCAGATTCAGGATCCGTTTTGCACCTTGTGAAGAAAATTGTGGCTTCTGCATCCGTGGCTTGTGGTTGGAGTGTGTCCTGCACGTATCTCACATCCTGAATTCCAGTGAGCTCTGGTAAACCAGATGGCAGCATCTGTAGGAAATGCAATTTAATGGAGGAATCATTTAATTCCCGAGCAATAAATATCTTCATATCACACATGGGACTGCATGGAGAAAAACAGTGTGTTTTACATTATTACAGCCACTTACCTACATCACTGAGTGACTGTAATAAAGGAGAATTCTTCTCCACTAACTTTATATTTAAACCTAATAACCAGTTAAAGTCTATGAACGTATTGACTTCTAATATCCTTATAATTTACAGTAGGGGATACATTATCCCTTATAATACATGAGTGGTACCCAGAGTTCCCTGTATAACTCAGTCTATGTCCTTGTACCTTTATATAGACACAGAACTCCTCAGTGACTTCTAATATCCTTATAATTTACAGTAGGGGATACATTATCCCTTATAATACATGAGTGGTACCCAGACTTCCCTGTTTTACTCAGTCTATGTCCTTGTACCTTTATATGGACATAGAACTCCTCAGTGGCTTCTAATATCCTTATAATTTACAGTAGAGGATACCAATCTAAAAAGGCTGTACTTCTACCACCCCTAACCCCTTTAAAGTTTCTATTAACTGCATTGTCCATATGTACACGTGAAAAAAAAAAATCAGATCTTTTTTTCTTATGAGAACTGCAGTTGTTAAAAATGTTTTGGTTATTAAAGGTTAATGCATTTAACAATCCCCTAACTCTGCCATAACTGCTCATTTAGAAATCCAATTAATATACATTAGATAAATAAGATTAGTGATTCTCTGTTAGCGCCCGGGGGAAAAAAGTGATTGCAGAAAACCCAGAATAAAAACACCAAGTCCAAAAAAAATTGTAATAAAAAAATTGTAATAAAGATCAACGCGTTTCACCACAAAGGCTTCCTCAGGATCATAAAAGCTTTATCATCTTTTATGATCCTGAGGAAGCCTTTGTGGCAAAACGCGTTGATTTCTTTTTTTTTTTTATCTGCAATATATTTTTTAAATACTTTCTAAGTGATTTTAAAGCGATATCACTATTTTTCTGTATGCCACAATAAAAACTTTTAAAAGAAAGAAGTGTGAGCCAGCCCATGTTTAAATAGTGGATAAAGAGGGAGTGTTTAAACCAGTTACTGTACTGGGACTAATAGGAACATGCGAACGATATAAAATTACCCAAACTCTACAAGCAAAGAGTAAGTTTTATTTATAATATAAAATCATTTTTAAACTGATTTTAATATGATCCTTGATTTTAATGAATGTTTTTCTTCTCTTTTTCCTTTCTTTACTCTTATTTGATTCTACTACTACTCAAGTTATCTGCGCAACCAGGTTCTTTATTACAACATTAGATAAATAAGTATTTATTTTGTAGCTATGGTTTATCCACGTGGATGCTGACAAGTGGCAGTGTAAGAATTAATGGATGTGAACAGTTCTGGTGTAACCAAAGCATCCAAAATATTAGTCCAGTTACCATGAACGATATTTACCAAAGACAGGAGGCTCAGGAAGAGATGTGTGTGTTTCCTTAGAAGGTTATAGGCTTGGCAGCAGAGATCGACAAACAGTTGAAAGCGCCTGGTTGGTTTCTCTCCCCCATTTATAACGTACGCCATGTCTGAAGTCAGCACAAACGGAGCACGGTCTCTGGGAACAACGAGATATTAAGGAACAAGAAGTGATGGTTTCCATACACTTGCAGGGTAGCACACAATGCGGCTTATGTGCTAAAAGGTGCAAACAATTGCCCCGTGCTCTATGGACTGCCCAATCAGTCGCAGAAAACCAACGGTGTGTACCGACCCTTAATCTGTCGCATTCAATCAGATTTTAGCTTTTTACTCGTCTACTTCAGTTAGAAAACATCTGATTGGCTGCTGCAGACTAAGGCCACAGGGAAACAGTTGCATCTCTCGGTACACAAGCCCCAATGTTCCGCAAGGTAACGAAGTCTAACAAGGTCGTTTATATCATTAAAGGAGAGCTACCTTTTAAAGCTACCGAACATCTGCGCGTGTCCCAGAAACTTGCCAAAGTCGATATGGAACATGTGTCCAGTAGTGCGCAACATGATGTTATCGTTATGGCGATCGCAGATTCCAAGTACGTAAGTAGCGACGCAGCATCCGGCACAGGAATAGATGAAGTTTTCAGAAGCCTTTTGGGTGCACAAACAATAAAACAGTCAGCGTCTCCCACCACCACGACTCTTACTTTATAAGAACTAAAAATATTGGTTACACTGCAACCTACCTTAGCATAGTCTTCCTCGGATGGGTTATACTTCCTAAGCCATTCTGCTAGAGGTTTATCCTTGAAGGAGCCCGTCAAACCATATTCTACTTGGATCTTTCTTAGGGTATCGGAGGAAAGGACCAGCTCCACCATACCTGTTAATTCATACGGATATAATCTGTACAGGTAGCAATGCACGTCAGGGGAATTGTGGGATTTATTACCTCCACCACTGCAAACCCAACACCATAAAATGCAGGTCACCAGACACGGTGACTTATGGTTGGAAATAGGCAGTAAAAGGGGTAATTTTATACCAATATTCCAGGGCATTTGTTTATGTGTCTCAGATGGAAAACACAGATCGGAGCCAATGATCAGCCTGTAAAGCCAGTACCCACCCCCCACCTGTACGTACAATAAACACTGACTAATGGAATGAAGCAGAAAGGATATGGATGGAATGTAATCGACGATCGGGCTCTCCAGGGTCTCACCTCTGTCTCTGCCGGTCGAAAGGCACTGAAACAGGACCATCCGCAAGTCCAATCCTTCCTGAAGCCAGAGCTTGTCCATGATCTTAATTAGCTGCAGTGCTAACATGTCCTGACGAAGATCTTCCCCCACCTGTATAAGAAAGCAAATTATTACCAGGTGATCAGATTTCCTACCCACGTCTGTCTCATCCACCTTGGTACATGTTTCCCATCCATCTATAGCCACAGCCTGGAATATTCTAATTCTAATCCGTCTGCGCGCCATTAATCTCCTTCCCTTCCATTTAAATCCGTGCACATTATCTGCATTCCCAGTCTGTATTGCACAATGTTACAACATAGCGCTGACATAATGTACCTTGAACATGGAGTTTATTTCTTCCCCTAATGGATCGGCGTTGACCATGGTAATTTTCAGTGGGACGGCGTTGGAGTTGAAGAACGAACAGGCCTTCGGGGAATAAAGACAAAGGGCGTTAATTTGGTTGAAAAAAAAGGTAAAAGCCTATTGGAAAAAAAGTCTGTCTGTCCCATGAATCTCTGTGTAGCGGTAACGTTGTCTAGAAATGGTAAATCCAGTCACACAATGAGGTACCTAAAGTATATAGTGACCCAAGTGGGAGAAGAGGAAACTAAAGGGGGGGGGGAAACAAGGGGTGTTCCTAGGGTTTTTGACATCTGAAACAACTTTTAAATGGCGCCTATTGGCAGATGGGGGGGAGGCAGGTGAAGCAGGCGTGGCTTCATCGGGGAACATAGGCGTGGCTTGTGGAGGTGGTTGTGGTGGACTGACTAACACTGATTGGTGAACTGGTGCTGAAATGTAGTATTGCAGTAAGGAGGATTTTTTTTAACCGACGGCATTTAAGTGTTTCGCAGGGCACGCCCAGCGCAAATGTTTCAGTTTGCTTCATGGTATGGGCCCCCCTGTATCCTCTCTCCTTTATTAATGAAGCCCCAGATCTTGCTAACGAATAGCCACATATTTTCTTTCTTACATCACTAAGGAATCAAATAGGCAGAGTTAAAAGGATGTTTTGCCTCAATGCATTTCTTTTGGCCTCTCTCTGCCTTTGATTAGCCGTGTTGTGAAGGGGGCGTAACAATTCTGTCTGCCTCTAACTGTCACTCAAAGCTAACAAGCGAGAAAACATTCCTCCACCCACCCTTGATCAGCTTGATTACGTAGGCTGTATCCAAACAACAGGACACTTCAAGTTTGTTTGACTGGTAGAGGAGGATAGAGGTCTTAACAGACATTCCCACCAGCCAATGACAAGTGCTTTGATAATCTCGGCCCTGGTCCAGCTAGGTGGCAACACGGTTGTAAATGGGAGTAAGCGACTTCAGATGCTGGACATGTAATGGGCGTGATGTTATCCTTTTTGATATTGTCCTTTAAGGCTATAGAGATCCCAACTTGCATATGCAAATAAGGAACAGAGACTTATGGGTAGTTTTCATGTTACCATGATAACCATCTAGTTCTGCTTTATATAAACCGTAAATTGAAACAAACCTTCACGTTTAGTTCATTGGCCACCAAGCTCGGATTCAGGGGAAGGCGACACTTGCTCTTTCTTAACAGGAGTTGGACTCGTTCCATTCCTTCTTGTAGAGCGACCTACAACCATTATCCAGACATCAGATTCATATATATATATGGAACGGGTTGTAATTGGTGCCAACATGACCTCGTCCAGTTTCCTGTTTTTCACCATCATTTGAATTAAGGAAATAAGTAACTCGCACCTGTCTAGCCGCTCCGCTGGCCTGGCGTACTTTCTCCGCTACACCCCCCAGAACCTGCGTGAGGTGCGTCTGTTTTTCAAGCTCCTCGCGGAGCCCCTTCCCGCATACGCACAGGAGGGCCCCCAGGATGTGCTTGTAGCGTGTTCCAAAACCAGGATCATTCAGCGAGTCTTTCAGTAGCCTAAAAAGTCAATTTTATTACCCAAACAAAACACATAACAGCCGAATATGCAACATTTTCATTGATAGTAACAGGGTGGGGTTATAAAAGGATGACATCATATAGCATGAAGAAAATGAATGACATCAGAGAATAACATCACTTACCAATACAAAAAATGTGCAATTCGGACATTCCCCAGTGCTCGTCTTAGCAGGAACCTTACCAGGGCGCTATCCAAGTACAGTTCATATTTCAAGGCCTAAGGAAGGAGACAGATCTTGTTTAAAGAATAACTAAACTCAAATTTTATTCTCCAGAATCTGAAAAAACCCACAACACCCCCAATATACTATAAAATACCATTGCAGTAAAGTGCAATGGAGTAAATGAAAGCCTCTGAAGAACTGGGTGAATGTGCAATGACTGGCCACACCTCCTGACCTCAGTCACATGCTTCCTCGTTAATTCTGTCCTGTAAAAGGATTGGCCACAGACTACCAGCGGATGTGACCAACCGAGTTTCTGTCATAGCTTAGGAATATGCATGTGTAAAGGACATAATACTGTGCAATACTGACATGCTGCAATACTGAAATCACACATCGAAATGAAAGTGAAGACACAGATTGCTGGTTAAGATTCTCTGCCTTCTGATTAAGTGTTGTTTGGAGGCTTTAGTTGTCCTTTAAAGGATTATTAAAGGGCACAGGTTATTGGATGGTGAAGGAACCGATTCTTACCTGTACAAACTGGGGGAGGTAATCTGCCAGTTCATCGTCACTCAGACCCTGTTCCATCCAATTCACCGCCATTGTGCGAATTTCTTGATCAGAAAACCTAAAAGCACATCAATACGTTAAGTGATGTCGCTGCCACGTGTGCCATAAAGCGAGGCTGTGTCTAGATCGCTCACCCTGAATACAGCAGCTCCAAGGCACTGACTGCAGGCAGAGATGGCCACTCGTGGATCAGACAGTAGATGTCCCCTAGATAGGCTACGTCCCAGTTCGGGACACTGGCCAGGATTTTCGGAAGACTGTTTCTGTGCTCGCGACAGTAGTAACGTTTCTCCCATAATAACGATCTGTCCTCTTTAGATAACCTGAAGATTGTTCATTGGAATAAACAATAAAACCACAAGAGAAAAAAAAAAGTTATATTATTTACAGAGAAACCAATAAGAGGAAGATACGTATCACTGAGCAGGTAAGACCAGGGGTCACCAACTCTAATTTAGTGCCTTAAGTCACTTGTTCCTTACCTGCCCCCAAATGTAACTGCTGACAACACAACTAATGACTGACTGCTGATTCCCATGCTGCCTCCTCTGCACACGCTCAAGTTTCTAAAAGCTCATTGATCAGGGGTAGGAGGCGGCAACCTCTGGCAAAAAGGGAGTGAACGGGGGCAATGCTTATATCTGTATATATCTGGTTAGAAATCCATGTAGCAAAGTGCTAGTAAGAGCAGTTAGGGTTAGGAGCAAATTATGCTGTTCACCCCCACCCCAAATTTTGCAGATCACCTAATAACAACCCCCACGCAGCCCGTTTTCTCAGTACTTCCTTTTCTCCACAGTGCTGCCGAGTCCAGGTATCTAACCATAAACCCCTCTGGTCCTTCCCCATTCTCTACCATCTCCTTTACGGCCTTGTGAGTCCAGTACTTTTCAAGCTTAAATCTAAGGAAGGCCTGCAGCAAAATTCGATTGGAAAACAATTGGCCTGTGTGTGGCTAGCTTCAGGCACAATGGGGATATATATTGAACATGTTTAAATAAGTCTAATTGTTGGCAATTTTATTAAAGGGTATCTCCACTTATAATTTCAAGGTTTAGGCATCTAGTTCTATTGAAGAACGGGAGGTAAAGGAGCTGCGCCTTACCTTCCGTTCTTCAATAGAACAAGCAGGAGACTGGTGAACAGTTAGGAAACTTACCCGCTCGCTCGCTCCCCCGGCTCTTAGTCTGACAGGTCCCGACGGACCTTGTCTTCTATGCGCATAGATCGCGCATGCGCATGAAATTGTGGATTTTTACCACTAGATTAAATTTGTTCGCCAATACATGTTAATCGCATAGCAAGGGAACCAACCCAAATGTAGATTCCTTGGCAAGAAGAGAGAAAAGACGAGTCTTCGTTTCCTTATCTAGATCGTCCACATTGTGCCAAACGCAACCCTTGGTCGGAGTGGGCGGGACGTACTCAATATCAAACGCAGAGCAGGGGAAGTCGACCTTTAAAGAAAGGAAATGAACGATCAATTCAATATGGAGGGGCCAGCAGAACACAATCCTCTGTGAATGCTGGCGTTAACTCCTCGTTACGTTATGAAACCTCCGCTCGCTCAGAACGCCATGCAAACACTTCGGGGCAGGAATCTTGTGCAGTTGTAATAACAATTTAATATAAAATACATTATAATGGGAGCACGGTAAATTATATCCTAATAATAAAGATGGAATTTACATTTAAAGTCTAAATTCCAAAAACCTTTAAATGGAAATTCCATGCTGTAAAAAATGAGCCCAATACACTAATATAAGATCATAAATACACATTATCCAATACTGTATATGACGATAGGTACCACATATGTTCATGTTAACTAGCCCTTTAAATAATCATTCTGGCTGCACTTCCTACACTGTAACAGGAAGGTCTTTCTAGGTAATGCAGCGCTAGGGAAAGGGTCACCACAATACACACGACATAAACAGTTCTAGGAGCCATTGTCTGTTCCGAATAAACAGTGGTTTCAACACCAAAATACTGACCGATATCAGTGCCGCCATCTGTGTAGTGGAGGGCCTGCAATCCCAGCCCTGCTAGTGTCTAGTTGGGGAAGGCAGATCATTTCCCATCACAATGGCTGACAAGACGATTCGGGCCTTACCTGCAAGACGATTTTCTGCATTTGATTTGTATTCCTGCCGGATGCAGGTGGGGTTGGACCCACATGGAACCCTGTCCAGAGATTAAGAAGTTTGGTTCCACCAATCAGCAACCTGTAAACAACAGACCACAAGAGAGCCCATTTAATCATTACCCATCAGCCCTCAAACGCAGAGCATTGCCGACACCTTGTTATCGTGGGAAAGGACCATGTGAGGAGACACGTCTGTTGGAATGGAATTAAAGTGGTACCACTGATATCAGTGCGACCAGCAAATTCAGGCAGAAGAAGTGTAAATTTCTGCTGATATTTTGACCTGATTGGATAAAATATCACACCAGAAGGTTGATCGGGTCAAAATATTAAGTGTATCGAGCCTAACAACACAGGCAAATTGTTTCAGCTCTTATAACACTGGACCCCCCTATCCTAATACAGGTGGGAAAAAGATAACTGATGTCCCCATTATCTGATGATACCCAGGGTGAAGACCTAAACCACTAGGTCTTCACCCCTGTGTTTCCTGAAGGAATGAAGAATGAAGCCATTAAACAGCACTTTGAACCTACTGTCTGGCATCGCCCCCTAAACGTCTTCCCATTGGCTACTGTAGTCCAGGACTCCTCTAAAAGGGCAGCACAAAAGCTGGTGTATGGTGTCTTTGTTCAGGGCAACTAAAGGAATCCCAGGAGTGAGGAACTGGCAGTTCAGTTCATCCTGGGTACTAGAAGTGGGAGAGTGATTAATTTGGGTATTGCTGCCCTTTAAACTAAACTTAAACCTGGGGTTAATGGAAGGTTATGGGTGGCCATACATATATACAATTTTACTTACCCGACCGAGCGCTTGATCGATCCTGCCGGAACCGCCTCTCCGTTATTCAATGCAACCGACATGCAATGAATGGGATTTTGCGATCGCATGTTGATCACATAGAAGAACGGGAGAGGCGGTTCCGGCAGGATCGATCGAATGACGGGGGGAGCGCTCGGTTAGGTAAGTAAAATCGAACATATGTATGGCCACCTTAAGGCTGCAATTTCAGGCCAACAATGACAATCTGGAAATGAACCTGGGAAGCTTTGACCTGTCGCCTGTTACCCATAATTGTACAATAACTCCCCTGTATTTATTATCATTTATTTCTCATTTCAATTTTCCCTATGACTTCAGTTTAAAGTACAGGTTAGGGTTATTAATCAATATACATTAGGGTTTACTCTCTGAACCAATAAAATGGTCAACTCAGGACATTGCTGCAGGAACAAACATGGGGGAGGGGATCCCAATGGTTCCCTGGCCAGAGACCACTGCACTTGGCTGTGTCAGATGGCAGCATTTCTAAACAGGCCCTCGGTATTGTAAGGACATCGACTGAACAAGAGAATGTTCACATCTTCAGCCAAATGCAACAAGGAAACCTTTTAAGCAAGAAGATGCTTATGTTTATAATGTAATATAATAAATGCACACCAGTAATATATATTTATTAAATACACATGCCAGTGACAAATACAAAGCATGGCATCTGGGGGCTCTAAAGGTCTCCACGCTCAGTATTGTGGGTAAAATTAAAGACCCATTACACAAATTAAATAGGACTTTAAAAAAACAGACTAGAGCTAAGCTAGGTTTCCATTATTTGTTATTTAGTTTGGCCATTTAAGGACAATGTCTGACTGAGCTCTACAAGTGGCATTTGATTGGTTACTTTGAGGAGGATCAATACACTTTCAAGGGCAACTGTCAGGGTTTAACAAAAGCCTGCAGTCTTTCCTTTATAATAAATAAGCCCTGGATCACATCTCTGGCTGCAGCATGTGAGAAATGATATTGTGATGAATGCTCAAATTTCCTGCTTCCAGTTGGTTGAGTGACATCACCTGACTCTCTGCTCCTCCCCTCCACCCTGGGGGAGAAGCATGCTCAGTGAAGACTTAATGCAGAGGAAACAGGAAGTCCAGTTCACTCAAAAATCATGGAGGATCACACACCAGATGTTTAATGGTTCTTAATAAAATTTAACACATTGAATCCTTGGTGTGCGATCTGATGAATTGGACATTGATAACCCTTTGGGGTAAGGTTTGGAAGGATCTCCAGCTACACCTATGTGCATATGATTCTTATACTAAAGGAAAACAGGAAGTACTTGAACTGAAATGAGAAGAGGAGACTGTTAGTGCAGGCAAAGGCTGGTCACATGGCTGAGTGTTCAAGCAGGAAGTAACATTGGTTAACCTTTCCAGCAATAACTTTTCACAAATGTTTCCTAGGGATGTCAACTAGGGTTTATTTAGAAGGTCTGGTGGAAGGTTTTTACAACCTGAGCCACCCTGGTTAGCACTGATGATGTCTTGCAGCGCTGAAGTCCTGGGTTCGATTCCATCCTTGGACACATCTGCAAGGAGTTTGTATTTTCTCCCCATGCTTGCGTGGGTTTCCTCCGGGCACTCCGGTTTCCCCCACAATCATATAGACATACTGATAGGTTGTATGTGTCAAATAAATGTGCATAGATTGTAAGCTCTTCAGGGCAGGGCCTGATGTGAATGTATACATGTAATTGTAAAGCGCTACGGAAGATGTTGGCGCTATATGAATCCACAACAATAATAATCCTAACTAGTTAGGTAAAATTAGAGGCCACTGTTGTCCATTTAAGTTAAATAGTGATGTAAAAATAACACAAAAATCTCAGACAGAACCCCCCAATAACAAACACAGTGTAATAGTTTGGGGTAGAAATCAGCTGAATTGTTTGTTTAGGTCACAAATGCAAGTTACAAAATAAAGGAGTACCTTACAGATACAGTAGGGGGCGCACAAACCACCTGTCATTTGGCAAATGCATAAACAAAATAAATATAAAAAACAAACCAGTACCAGTAAATAGTCCATTCCTAGTCACCCAGAAAGTTCTATTGGATGGTCTGTGTCTCTTTCCTCTCTGTTAAAAATTAAACTTTCCCTTCATATATTAAACTTAACACATACAAACTACCAAATTATCACATTTAAAGGGCATCTATAGTGGGAAAATGAACTTTTTTTTCTTTCTTTCCATGTGTTCTATAATTCCCCACAACCCCCAGAGTGTCTTCACTTTGTTCAGATTCCCTCTCTGTCCTGAGATACACCAGTTAGAAGAATACGTGTTTGCATTCCTCTACTCCTACTTGGACTGTCAATCAAATCCCTGTGACGTGATCCCCCCTCCCTGCTCTGTAATAAACATAGAGATAACAGCATTAGCAGGGGGAGAAAGGTAGCTTTGATGGAAGATATAAGGCTGCACTTGACCCCCCTTCTTAATGGCTTTCACTGATTGATGATGGGTCACAAAGTGAGAGATCGTAAACTGTACTGATCTCCTTCTTCCGTGTCTCCAGGACAGCTTGCTTTCTATTGGCCACTGTGCGTGGGTGTGTTTTTAAGGATGTTGAAATTTTAACTCCTACTGCACATGATAAGCTTGTCGGTTAGCCGGAGTTGAGACATGAAGGAGGTAACAGAGGGGAGGGGGAAGGGGGGAGTGCTGCACACAGATCTGACACCATGGTTAAACAGAGTCACTGACAGAGATAGGATTAAGGCAGCACAGAGTACATGAATTTAACTTTGCAAAGGAGCAATGTGTTTTTTTCACTACAGATGCCCTTTAACTATTAAGGTTTCGTCTACCCCCTATTACACGAAGAGGTTCACCCAACAGAGGGATAAATTCAGCTTTCTGCAAGGCTATCACAATAGCACCCAGTATATTTAATGGAATAGTTCACTGGAAATTTGAAGGAAGGGAGATAAAGGGCCTATTACCTTCGTTCCTGGCTTATGTCAAAAAAATTTCAGTAAACTTTTCCCTTAATTCTGAGACTAGGACCAAATGAGGTTTTGACCATTTACATTGCCGAATGCACTGGTTAGTAAATGAATGAGAAAGTAGTAAATTCACATGATGTTCTATTTATCCTGAACAGTAATCTGGTACTGCTGAAGCCCCATGTGAACCTCAGCTAAAAGTTCTGGGATTGGTGCCCATTTGGAACACTTACCGTCTAAATGTAAACAGCGGGATAGAGACGCGACCCAACATCTCTGGTCCCTTCCTCTGCTTGTTGACATCCGGGGAACCTCCGCTATTAGGATTAAATATCCCATAAAGCGAGAGCTGAAGAACAGATTCTAAAGGCAACTGTGCGATCTGAATGGGAAATATGATTCTGGGAAAGGAAGCAGAAAATAACGCCAATCTCGTCAATACTTAGCGGAATGGGGGTTTATCGTATATGAAATGGGTTTGTGTACAGTTCAAACACAGGGGTCATTTAAAGGAGAAGAATGCTGTAAAATCAAGTTGAGTTTAGCTGGAAGCTGCAGCTTTAAAACAAAACTGTTGCCATTCTTTTTCTTAATGCCCCTCCAGAGCCTTTGCAGCTTGAAAGTTGCTGACATCTTGGTTCTGCTTAGCTGAATGTTTATGATTATGTACCCTGGCCACTAGGTGGAGCTGGTTATGTATACTGTGTTTTATCCTATATAAGGAGGGTGATGGGATTCAGTTTGTAACTTGCACCTGATGAAGAACTGTAAGGGTTCGAAACGTTGTGCTTCACTCCTTGATAAAAAAAAAAGCAATTCTAGCATCTAAGCTAGTTTTGGGCTCTCTTGCCTCCATCTTTTCTATTATATGGTATGCATTGGGACAGTGGTGGATTCCCAGACGCAATAGGATTGAGCCTGAACGAATTTTGATACAGGACCTACAGCCCAAGGTACGACCAGCATTTTATAGGTTTTTTAAAGCTGCAGCTTCCAACTAAACCTTTACAGCATGCTTATCCTTTAAACATCCCAATAGATAAACATAGGTAATGCACAGATTTCCTAGATACTTACAGCTCATCCCACTTTACAAGGTAAAAGAAGCTCTTATATGTCCCCACTTTCTTGGATTGAACTGGCTTGAATATGTCTTTTCCATTGTGAAGAAGGGAACATACCAGGAAATACTTCTCAAAGCTAAAAGAAAAGTACAGAAATCAGATCACCCGATATCAATACTGGGATAAACCAATAGGACAATATCTCACCAGGACACCCAGGCAGTGGGAATTCCATGTGCGGCAAATATAGTAAATTGGACATGGTCCGAGGAAGTCCGGGCTTCTTTAACCTGGCGGCTTCCAGGGGGAGCAGTGACAGCATTGCCGAAGTGCAACTGAAGCATGGTATGAAGGGCAGTAGTGACCAGCGCTAATGCTTCCTGCAAGGGGCTTTCACAATCAGCACCACCTAGAAACAAACCAAATGCTGAAAAGGATCTGGTGTTAAACTCAACTCCTGCACCGAGACATGGTCCGTACTTACTGTCCAGAGAATGTTGATCTGACGCCTCTCCAGACCTGGACGCAACCTACAAAAATTTAGATTTTTGTAAAGTTTTGTCTAATAATAGCAAAATATTATTTATACAGGAAATACATGGGGCAGATTAGATGGAAGTGTGTCTTTATATAACCCCCAATATTATGTTACTATGTAACTGTTATACAGACATTATGGGTAGGGTATAAAGGTTGGACTAGATGGACGTATGTCTTTATACAACCTCCAATACTATGTTACTATGTAACTGTTATACAGACATTATGGGTAGGGTATAAAGGTTGGACTAGACGGACGTATGTCTTTATACAATCTCTAATACTATGTTACTATGTAACTGATATACAGACATTATGGGTAAGGTATAAAGGTTGGACTAAATGGACGTATATCTTTATACAACCTCCAATACTATGTTACTATGTAACTGTTATAGACATTATGGTGGGTATAAAGGTTGGATTAGATGGAGTATGTCTTTATACAACCTCCATACTATGTTACTATGTAACTGTTATACAGACATTATGGTTAGGGTAAAAGGTTGGACTAGATGGACGTATGTCTTTATATAACCCCCAATACTATTGTTACTATGTAACTGTTATACAGACTTATGGGTAGGGTATCAAGGTTGGACTAGATGGAGTATGTCTTTATACAACCTCCATACTATGTTACTATGTACTGTTATACAGACATTATGGTAGGGTATAAAGGTTGGACTAGATGGACGTATGTCTTTATATAACCCCCAATACTATGTTACTATGTAACTGTTATACAGACATTATGGTTGGGTATAAAGGTTTGGACTAGATGGACGTATTCTTTTATACAACCCCCAATCTATGTTACTATGTAACTGTTTATACAGACATTATGGGTAGGGTATAAAGTTGGACTAGATGGACGTATGTCTTTTTATCACCCCCAATACTATGTTACTATGTAACTGTTATACAGACATTATGGGTAGGGTATAAAGGTTGGATTAGATGGACGTGTGTCTTTATATAACCCCCAATACTATGTTACTTTGTAACTGTTATACAGACATTATGGGTAGGTGTAAAGGTTGGACTAGATGGACGTATGTCTTTATAACATTACATATAACATAGTATTGGAGGTTGTATAGACATTATGGGTAGGGTATCAGGTTGGACTAGATGGAGGTATGTCTTTATACAACCTCCAATACTATGTTACTATGAACTGTTATACAGACATTATGGTTAGGGTATAAGGTTGGACTAGATGGACGTATGTCTTTATAACCCCAATACTATGTTACTATGTAACTGTTATACAGACATTATGGTTAGGGTATAAAGGTTGGACTAGATGGACGTATGTCTTTATATAAACCCCCAATACTATGTTTACTATGTAACTGTTATAACAGACATTATGGGTAGGGTATAAATTGGACTAGATGGACGTATGTCTTTATAATAACCCCCAACTATTGTTACTATGTAACTGTTATACAGACATTATGGGTAGGGTATAAAGGTTGGACTAGATGGACGTGTGGCTTTATATAACCCCCAATACTATGTTACTTTGTAACTGTTATACAACATTATGGGTAGGGTATAAGGTTGGACTAGATGGACGTATGTCTTTATACAACCTCCAATACTATGTTACTATGTAACTGTTATACAGACATTATGGTAGGGTATAAAGGTTGGACTAGATGGACGTATGTCTTTATACAACCTCCAATACTATGTTACTATGTAACTGTTATACGGACATTATGGGTAGGTATAAAGGTTGGACTAGATGGACGTATGTCTTTATACAACCTCCAATACTAATGTACTATGTAACTGTTAACAGACATTATGGGTAGGGTATAAAGGTTGGACTAGATGGACGTATGTCTTTATACACCTCCAATACTGTGTTACTATGTAACTGTTATACAGACATTATGGGTAGGGTATAAAGGTTGGACTAGATGGACGTATGTCTTTATACAACCTCCAATACTGTGTTACTATGTAACTGTTATACAGACATTATGGGTAGGTATAAAGGTTGGACTAGATGGACGTGTGTCTTTATACAACCTACAATACTGTGTTACTATGTAACTGTTATACAGACATTGGGTAGGGTATAAAGGTTGGACTAGATGACGTATGTCTTTATACAACCTCCATACTATGTTACTATGTAACTGTTATACAGACATTATGGGTAGGGTATAAAGGTTGGACTTGATGACGTATGTCTTTATATAACCCCCAATACTATGTTTACTATGTAACTGTTATACAGACATTATGGGTAGGGTATAAATGTTGGACTAGATGGACGTGTGTCTTTATATAACCCCCAATACTATGTTACTATGGTACTGTTATACAGACATTATGGGTAGGGTATAAAGGTTGGACTAGATGGACGTATGTCTTTATACAACCTCCAATACTATGTTACTATGTAACTGTTATACAGACATTATGGGTAGGGTATAAAGGTTGTACTAGATGGGTGTATGTCTTTATCCAACCTCCAATACTATGTTACTATGTAACTATTACACAGACATTATGGGTAAGGTATCAAGGTTGGACTAGATGGACGTATGTCTTTATACAACCTCAATACTATGTTACTATGTAACTGTTATACAGACATTATGGGTAGGGTATAAAGGTTGGACTAGATGGATGTATGTCTTTATACAACCTCCAATACTATGTTACTGTTATGCAGACATTATGGGTAGGGTATAAAGTTTGGACTAGATGGACGTATGTCTTTATACAACCTCCAATACTATGTTACTATGTAACTGTTAGACATTATGGGTAGGGTATAAAGGTTGAACTAGATGGACGTATGTCTTTATACAACCTCCAATACTATGTTACTATGTAACTGTTATACAGACATTATGGGTAGGGTATAAAGGTTGGACTAGATGGACGTATGTCTTTATACAACCTCCAATACTATGTTACTATGTAACTGTTAATCAGACATTATGGGTAGGGTAACAAGGTGGACTAGATGGAAGTATGTCTTTATACAACCTCCAATACTATGTTACTATGTAACTGTTATACAGACATTATGGGTAGGGTATAAAGGTTGGACTAGATGGACGTTGTCTTTATATAACCCCCATACTATGTTACTATGTAACTGTTATACAGACATTATGGTTAGGGTATAAAGGTTGGACAGAATGGACGTATGTCTTTATAACCCCCCAATACATGTTACTATGTAACTGTTATACAGACATTATGGGTAGGGTATAAAGGTTGGACTAGATGGACGTATGTCTTTATATAACCCCCCAATACTATTTACTGTAACTGTTATACAGACATTATGGTTAGGGTATAAAGGTTGGACTAGATGGACGTTGTCTTATATAACCCCCAATACTATGTTACTTTTGTAACTGTTATAACAGACATTATGGGTAGGGTATAAGGGTTGGACTAGATGGACGTATGTCTTTATACAACCTCCAATACTATGTTACTATGTAACTGTTATACAGACATTATGGTAGGGCATAAAGGTTGGACTAGATGGACGTATGTCTTATATACACCTCCAATACTATGTTACTATGTAACTGTTATACAGACATATGGGTAGGGTAAAAGGTTGGACTAGATTGGACGTATGTCTTTATAACACCCCAATACTATGTTACTATGTAACTGTTATACAGACATTATGGGTAGGGTATAAAGGTTGGACTAGATTACGTATGTCTTTATAAACCTCCAATACTATGTTACTATGTAACTGTTTATAAGACATTAGGGGTAGGGTATAAAGGTTGGACTAGATGGACGTGTGTCTTTATATAACCCCCATACTAGGTTACTATGTAACTGTTATACAGACATATGGGTAGGGTATAAAGGTTGGACTAGATGGACGTTGTCTTTTATAACCCCAATACTATGTTACTATGTAACTGTTATACAGACATTATGGGTAGGGTATAAAGTTGGCTAGATGGACGTATGTCTTTTATCAACCTCCAATACTATGTTACTATGTAACTGTTATACAGACATTATGGGTAGGGTATAAAGGTTGGACTAGATGGACGTATGTCTTTATACAACCCCCAATACTAGTTACTATGTAACGTGTTATACAGACATTATGGTAGGGTATAAAGGTTGGACTGAGATGGACGTATGTCTTTATACAACCTCCAATACTATGTTACTATTGTAACTGTTATACAGACATTATGGGTAGGGTATAAAGGTTGGACTAGATGGACGTATGTCTTTATACAACCTCCAATACTGTGTTACTATGTAACTGTTATACAGACATTATGGGTAGGGTATAAAGGTTGGACTAGATGGACGTATGTCTTATACAACCTCCAATACATGTTACTATGTAACTGTTATACAGACATATGGGTAGGGTATAAAGGTTGGACTAGATGACGTATGTCTTTATACAACCTCCAATACTAAGTTACTATGTAACTGTTTATACAGACATTAGGGTAGGGTATAAAGGTTGGACTAGATGGACGTATGTCTTTATACAACCTCCAATACTGTGTTACTATGTAACTGTTTAACAGACATTATGGGTAGGGTAAAAGGTTGGACTAGATGGACGTGTGTCTTTATACAACCTACAATACTGTTACTATGTAACTGTTATACAGACATTATGGGAGGGTATAAAGGTTGGACTAGATGGACGTATGTCTTTATACAACCTCCAATACTATGTTACTATGTAACTGTTATACAGACATTATGGTAGGGTTAAAGTTGACTTGATGGACGTATGTCTATATATACAACCCCCAATACTATCTTACTATGTAACTGTTATACAGACATTATGGGTAGGGTATAATATGTTGGACTAGATGACGTGTGTCTTTATAACCCCCAATACTATGTTACTATGACTGTTATACAGACATTATGGTAGGGTTATAAAGGTTGGACTAGATGGACGTATGTCTTTATACAACCTCCAATACTATGTTACTATGTAACTGTTATACAGACATTATGGGTAGGGTATGAAGGTTGGACTAATTGGATATATGTCTTTATACAACCTCCAATACTAGGTTACTATGTAACTGTTATACAGACATTATGGGTAGGGTATAAAGGTTGTACTAGATGGGTTTATGTCTTATCCAACCTCCAATACTATTGTTACTATGTAACTATTACACAGACATTATGGTAAGGTATCAAGGTTGGACTAGATGGACGTATGTCTTTATACAACCCCAATACTATGTTACTATGTAACTGTTAACGACATTATGGGTAGGGTATAAAGGTTGGACTAGATGGATGTAGTGTCTTTATACAACCTCCAATACTATGTTTACTGTTATGCCAGACATTATGGGTAGGGTAAAAGTTTGGACTAGATGGATGTATGTCTTTATACAACCTCCAAACTATGTTACTATGTAACTGTTAGACATTATGGGTAGGGTATAAAGGTTGGACTAGATGGATGTATGTCTTTAACAACCTCCAATACTATGTTACTGTTATGCAGACATTATGGGTAGGGTATAAAGTTGGACTAGATGGACGTTGTCTTTATACAACCTCCAATACTATGTTACTGTGTAACTGTTATACAGACATTATGGTAGGGTATAAAGGTTGGACTAGATGGACGTATGTCTTTATAAACCCCAATACTTTTTACTATGTAACTGTTATACAGACAGTATGGGTAGGGTATAAAGGTTGGACTAGATGGACGTATGTCTTATACAACCTCCTATACTATGTTACTATGTACTGTTATACAGACATTATGGGTAGTGGTATAAAGGTTGGACAGATGGACGTATGTCTTTATACAACCTCCTATACTATGTTACATGTACCTGTTATATAGACTATGGGTAGGGTATAAAGGACGGACTACATGGATGTATGTCTTTATATAACCCTCCAATCTATGTTACTATGTAACGTTATACAGACATTATGGTAGGGTATAAAGGTTGCACTAGATGGACGTATGTCTTTACAACCTCCAATACTATGTTACTATGTAACTGTTATACAGACATTATGGGTAGGAATAAAGGTTGGACTAGATGGACATATGTCTTTATACAACTCCAATACTAGTTACTATGTAACTGTTATACAGACATTTGGGTAGGGTATAAGGTTGGACTAGATGGACTTATTGTCTTTATACAACCTCCAATACTGTGTTACTATTTAACTGTTATAACAGACATTATGGGTAGGGTATAAGGTTGACTAGATGGACGTATGTCTTTAACAACCTCCAATACTGTGTTACTATGTACCTGTTTATACAGACATTATGGGTAGGGTATAAAGGTTGGACTAGATGGACGTTTGTCTTTATCAACCTACAATACTGTGTTACTATGTAACTGTTAAACAGACATTATGGGTAGGGTATAAAGGTTGGACTAGATTGACGTATGTCTTTATAACACCTCCAATACTATGTTACTATGTAACTGTTATACAGACATTATGGGTAGGGTATAAAGGTTGGACTTGATGGACGTATGTCTTATATAACCCCCAATACTATGTTACTATGTAACTGTTATACAGACATTATGGGTAGGGTATAAAGGTTGGACTAGATGGACGTTGTCTTTATACAACCTCCAATACTATGTTACTATGTAACTGTTATACAGACTTATGGGTAGGGTATAAAGGTTGACTAGATGGACGTATGTCTTTATACAACCTCCAATCTATGTTACTTGTAACTGTTATACAGACATTATGGGTAGGGTATGAAGGTTGGACTATTGGATATATGTCTTTATACAACCTCCAATACTATGTTACTATGTAACTGTTATACAGACATTATGGGTAGGGTATAAAGGTTGTACTAGATGGGTGTATGTCTTTATCCAACCTCCAATACTATGTTACTATGTAACTATTACACAGACATTATGGATAAGGTATCAAGGTTGGACTAGATGGACGCGTGTCTTTATATAACCCCCAATACTATGTTACTATGGTACTGTTATACAGACATTATGGGTAGGGTATAAAGGTTGGACTAGATGGAGTATGTCTTTATCAACCTCCAATACTATGTTACTATGTAACTGTTATACAGACATTATGGTTAGGGTAAAAGGTTGGACTAGATGGACGTATGTCTTTATACAACCCTCCAATACTATTTTACTATGTAACTGTTATACAGACATTATGGGTAGGGTATAAGGTTGGACTAGATGGAGTATGTCTTTATACAACCTCCAATACTATGTTACTATGTAACTGTTATACAGACATTATGGTAGGGTATAAAGGTTGGACTAGATGGACTATGTCTTTATAAACCCCCAATACTATGTTACTATGTAACTGTTATACAGACATTATGGTTGGGTATAAAGGTTGGACTAATGGACGTATGTCTTTATAAACCCCCAATACTATGTTACTATGTAACTGTTATACAGACATTATGGGTAGGGTATAAAGTTGGACTAGATGGACGTATGTCTTTTTATAACCCCCAATACTATGTTACTATGTACTGTTATACAACATTATGGGTAGGTATAAGGTTGGATAGATGGACGTGTGTCTTTATATAACCCCCAATACTATGTTACTTTGTAACTGTTATCAGACATTATGGGTAGGGTATAAAGGTTGGACTAGATGGACGTATGTCTTGTATAACAGTTACATAGTAACATAGTATTGGAGGTTGTATAGACATTATGGTAGGGTATCAAGGTTGGACTAGATGGAGGTATGTCTTTATACAACCTCCAATACTATGTTACTATGTAACTGTTATACAGACATTATGGTTAGGGTATAAAGGTTGGACTAGATGGACGTATGTCTTTATATAACCCCCAATACTATGTTACTATGTACTGTATACAGACATTATGGTTAGGGTATAAAGGTTGGACTAGATGGACGTATGTCTTTATATAACCCCCAATACTATGTTACTATGTAACTGTTATACAGACATTATGGGTAGGGTATAAAGTTGGACTAGATGGACGTATGTCTTTATATAACCCCCAATACTATGTTACTATGTAACTGTTATACAGACATTATGGGTAGGGTATAAAGGTTGGACTAGATGGACGTGTGTCTTTATATAACCCCCAATACTATGTTACTTTGTAACTGTTATACAGACATTATGGGTAGGGTATAAGGTTGGACTAGATGGACGTATGTCTTTATACAACCTCCAATACTATGTTACTATGTAACTGTTATACAGACATTATGGTAGGGTATAAAGGTTGGACTAGATGGACGTATGTCTTTATACAACCCCAATACTATGTTACTATGTAACTGTTATACACATTATGGGTAGGTATAAAGGTTGGACTAGATGGACGTATGTCTTTATACAACCTCCAATACTAATTTACTATGTAACTGTTATACAGACATTATGGGTAGGTATAAAGGTTGGACTAGATGGACGTATGTCTTTATAACACCTCCAATACTATGTTACTATGTAACTGTTATACAGACATTATGGGTAGGGTATAAAGGTTGGACTAGATGGACGTATGTCTTTATACAACCTCCAATACTGTGTTACTATGTAACTGTTATACAGACATTATGGGTAGGGTATAAAGGTTGGACTAGATGGACGTGTGTCTTTATACAACCTCCAATACTGTGTTACTATGTAAACTGTTATACAGACATTGGGTAGGGTATAAAGGTTGGACTAGATGACGTATGTCTTTATACAACCTCCAATACTATGTTACTATGTAACTGTTATACAGACATTATGGGTAGGGTATAAAGGTTGGACTTGATGGACGTATGTCTTTATATAACCCCCAATACTATGTTACTATGTAACTGTTATACAGACATTATGGGTAGGGTATAAATGTTGGACTAGATGGACGTGTGTCTTTATATAACCCCCAATACTATGTTACTATGGTACTGTTATACAGACATTATGGGTAGGGTATAAAGGTTGGACTAGATGGACGTATGTCTTTATACAACCTCCAATACTATGTTACTATGTAACTGTTATACAGACATTATGGGTAGGGTATAAAGGTTGTACTGATGGTGTATGTCTTTATCAACCTCCAATACTATGTTACTATGTACTATTACAACAGACTTATGGGTAGGGTATAAGGTTGGACTAGATGGACGTATGTCTTTATACAACCTCCAATACTATGTTCTATTGTAACTGTTATACAGACATTATGGGTAGGGTATAGTTGGACTAGATGGATGTATGTCTTTATACAACCTCCAATACTATGTTACTGTATGCAGACATTATGGGTAGGGTATAAAGTTTGGACTAGATGGACGTATGTCTTTATACCCTCCAATACTATGTTACTATGTAACTGTTAGACATTATGGGTAGGGATAAAGGTTGAACTAGATGGACGTATGTCTTTATACAACCTCCAATACTATGTTACTATGTAACTTTTATCAGACATTATGGGTAGGGTATAAAGGTTGGACTAGATGACGTATGTCTTTATACAACCTCCAATACTATGTTACTATGTAACTGTTATACAGACATTATGGGTAGGGTAAAGGTTGGACTAGATGGAGTATGTCTTTATACAACCTCCAATACTATGTTACTATGTAACTGTTATACAGACATTATGGTGTAGGGTAAAAGGTTGGACTAGATGGACGTTGTCTTTATATAACCCCCAATACTATGTTATCTATGTAACTGTTATACAGACATTATGGTTAGGGTATAAAGGTTGGACAGATGGACGTATGTCTTTAATAACCCCCCAATACTATGTTACTATGTAACTGTTATACAGACATTATGGGTAGGGTATAAAGGTTGGACTAGATGGACGTATGTCTTTATAAACCCCCCAATACTATTTACTGTAACTGTTATAACAACATTATGGTTAGGGTATAAAGGTTGGACTAGATGGACGTATGTCTTATATAACCCCCAATACTATGTTACTTTTGTAACTGTTATAACAGACATTATGGGTAGGGTATAAGGGTTGGACTAGATGGACGTATGTCTTTATACAACCTCCAATACTATGTTACTATGTAACGTTTATACAGACATTATGGGTAGGGATAAAGGTTGGACTAGATGGACGTATGTCTTTATATACACCTCCAATACTATGTTACTATGTAACTGTATACAGACATTATGGGTAGGGTATAAAGGTTGGACTAGATGACGTATGTCTTTATAACAACCCCAATACTATGTTACTATGTAACTGTTTATCAGACATTATGGGTAGGGTATAAAGGTTGGACTAGATTGGACGTATGTCTTTATATAACCTCCAATACTATGTTACTATGTAACTGTTAAAGACATTAGGGGTAGGGTTAAAGGTTGGACTAGATGGACGTATGTCTTTATATAACCCCCATACTATGTTACTATGTAACTGTTATACAGACATATGGGTAGGGTATAAAGGTTGGACTAGATGGACGTGTGTCTTTTATAACCCCAATACTATGTTACTATGTAACTGTTATACAGACATTATGGGTAGGGTATAAAGTTGGACTAGATGGACGTATGTCTTTTATCAACCTCCATACTATGTTACTATGTAACTGTTATACAGACATTATGGGTAGGGTATAAAGGTTGGACTAGATGGACGTATGTCTTTATACAACCCCCAATACTAGTTACTATGTAACGTTTATACAGACATTATGGTAGGGTATAAAGGTTGGACTAGGGACGTATGTCTTTATACAACCTCCAATACTATGTTACTATTAACGTTATACAGACATTATGGGTAGGGTATAAAGGTTGGACTAGATGGACGTATGTCTTTATACAACCTCCAATACTGTGTTACTATGTAACTGTTATACAGACATTATGGGTAGGGTATAAAGGTTGGACTAGATGGACGTATGTCTTATACAACCTCCAATACTATGTTACTATGTAACTGTTATACAGACATTATGGGTAGGGTATAAAGGTTGGACTAGATGACGTATGTCTTTATACAACCTCCAATACTAAGTTACTATGTAACTGTTTATCCAGACATTAGGGTAGGGTATAAAGGTTGGACTAGATGGACGTATGTCTTTATACAACCTCCAATACTGTGTTACTATGTAACTGTTATAACAGACATTATGGGTAGGGTATAAAGGTTGGACTAGATGGACGTGTGTCTTTATACAACCTACAATACTGTTATATGTAACTGTTATACAGACATTATGGGTAGGGTATAAAGGTTGGACTAGATGGACGTATGTCTTTATACAACCTCCAATACTATGTTACTATGTAACTGTTATACAGACATTATGGGTAGGGTTAAAGTTGGACTTGATGGACGTATTTCTATATATAACAACCCCCAATACTATTTACTATGTAACTGTTATACAGACATTATGGGTAGGGTATAATAGTTGGACTAGATGAGTGTGTCTTATATAACCCCCAATACTATGTTACTATGTACTGTTATACAGACATTATGGAGGGTATAAAGGTTGGACTAGATGGACGTATGTCTTTATACAACCTCCAATACTATGTTACTATGTAACTGTTATACAGACATTATGGGTAGGGTATGAAGGTTGGACTAATTGGATATATGTCTTTATACAACCTCCAATACTATTACTATGTAACTGTTATACAGACATTAGGGGTAGGGTATAAAGGTTTGTACTAGATGGTTTATGTCTTATCCAACCTCCAATACTATGTTACTATGTAACTATTACACAGACATTATGGGTAAGGTATCAAGGTTGGACTAGATGGACGTATGTCTTTATACAACCTCCAATACTATGTTACTATGTAACTGTTATACAGACATTATGGGTAGGGTATAAAGTTGGACTAGATGGATGTATGTCTTTATACAACCTCCAATACTATGTTTACTGTTATGCAGACATTATGGGTAGGGTAAAAGTTTGGACTAGATGGATGTATGTCTTTATACAACCTCCAATACTATGTTACTATGTAACTGTTAGACATTATGGGTAGGGTATAAAGGTTGGACTAGATGGATGTATGTCTTTAACAACCTCCAATACTATGTTACTGTTATGCAGACATTATGGGTAGGGTATAAAGTTGGACTAGATGGACGTTGTCTTTATACAACCTCCAATACTATGTTACTGTGTAACTGTTATACAGACATTATGGGTAGGGTATAAAGGTTGGACTAGATGGACGTATGTCTTTATATAACCCCAATACTTTGTTACTATGTAACTGTTATACAGACAGTATGGGTAGGGTATAAAGGTTGGACTAGATGGACGTATGTCTTTATACAACCTCCTATACTATGTTACTATGTACTGTTATACAGACATTATGGGTAGGGTATAAAGGTTGGACAAGATGGACGTATGTCTTTATACAACCTCCTATACTATGTTACATGTACTGTTATATAGACTATGGGTAGGGTATAAAGGCGGACTAACATGGATGTATGTCTTTATAAACCTCCAATACTATGTTACTATGTAACGTTTACAGACATTATGGGTAGGGTATAAAGGTTGCACTAGATGGACGTATGTCTTTACAACCTCCAATACTATGTTACTATGTAACTGTTATACAGACATTATGGGTAGGATATAAAGGTTGGACTAGATGGACATATGTCTTTATACAACCTCCAATACTAAGTTACTATGTAACTGTTATACAGACATTATGGGTAGGGTATAAGGTTGGACTAGATGGACTTATTGTCTTTATACAACCTCCAATACTGTGTTACTATTGTAACTGTTATAACAGACATTATGGGTAGGGTATAAAGGTTGACTAGATGGACGTATGTCTTTAACCCTCCAATACTGTGTTATATGTACTGTTATACAGACATTATGGGTAGGGTATAAAGGTTGGACTAGATGGACGTTTGTCTTTATACAACCTACAATACTGTGTTACTATGTAACTGTTAACAGACATTATGGTAGGGTATAAAGGTTGGACTAGATGACGTATGTCTTTATAACACCTCCAATACTATGTTACTATGTAACTGTTATACAGACATTATGGGTAGGGTATAAAGGTTGGACTTGATGGACGTATGTCTATATATAACCCCCAATACTATCTTACTATGTAACTGTTATACAGACATTATGGGTAGGGTATAAATGTTGGACTAGATGGACGTGTGTCTTTATCAACCTCCAATACTATGTTACTATGTAACTGTTATACAGACTTATGGGTAGGGTATAAAGGTTGGACTAGATGGACGTATGTCTTTATACAACCTCCAATCCTATGTTACTATGTAACTGTTATACAGACATTATGGGTAGGGTATGAAGGTTGGACTATTGGATTATGTCTTTATACAACCTCCAATACTATGTTACTATTGTACTGTTATACAGACTTATGGGTAGGGTATAAAGGTTGTACTAGATGGGTGTATGTCTTTATCCAACCTCCAATACTATGTTACTATGTAACTATTACACAGACATTTGATAAGGTATCAAGGTTGGACTAGATGGACGCGTGTCTTTATAACCCCCAATACTATGTTACTATGGTACTGTTATACAGACATTATGGGTAGGGTATAAAGGTTGGACTAGATGGACGTATGTCTTTATACAACCTCCAATACTATGTTACTATGTAACTGTTATACAGACATTATGGGTAG
Organism: Hymenochirus boettgeri; assembly: GCA_019447015.1. NCBI lineage: Eukaryota > Metazoa > Chordata > Amphibia > Anura > Pipidae > Hymenochirus > Hymenochirus boettgeri. The sequence goes on from CM033472.1 coordinate 2,623,851, forward strand.
GGTATGAAGGTTGGACTAATTGGATATATGTCTTTATACAACCTCCAATACTATGTTACTATGTAACTTGTTATACAGACATTATGGGTAGGGTATAAAGGTTGTACTAGATGGGGTATGTCTTTATCCAACCTCCAATACTATGTTTACTATGTAACTATTACACAGACATTATGGATAGGTATCAAGGTTGGACTATAGATGACGTATGTTCTTTAACAACCTCCAATACTATGTTACTATGTAACTGTTATACAGACATTATGGGTAGGGTATAAAGGTTGGACTAGATGGATGTATGCTTTATACAACCTCCAATACTATGTACTGTTATGCAGACATTATGGGTAGGGTATAAATTTGGACTAGATGGACGTAGTCTTTATACAACCTCCAATACTATGTTACTATGTAACTGTTTACATTATGGTAGGGTATAAAGGTTGAACTAGATGGACGTATGTCTTTATACAACCTCCAATACTATGTTACTGTGTAACTGTTATACAGACATTAGGGTAGGGTATAAAGGTTGGACAGATGGACGTATGTCTTTATACAACCTCCAATACATGTTACTGTGTAACTGTTATACAGACATTATGGGTAGGGTATAAAGGTTGGACTAGATGGACTTATGTCTTTATATAACCCCCAATACTATGTTACTATGTAACTGTTATACAGACAGTATGTGTAGGTATAAAGGTTGGACTAGATGGACGTATGTCTTTATACAACCTCCTTACTATGTTACTATGAAACTGTTATACGACATTATGGGTAGGGTATAAAGGTTGGACAAGATGGACGTATGTCTTATACAACCTCCTATACTATTTACTATGTAACTGTTATATAGACATTATGGGTAGGTATAAAGGACGACTACAGGGATTATGTCTTTATAACCTCCAATACTATGTTACTATGTAACTGTTTACAGACATTATGGGTAGGGTATAAAGGTTGCACTAGATGGACGTATGTCTTTATACAACCTCCAATACTATGTTACTATGTAACTGTTATACAGACATTATGGGTAGGGTACAAAGGTTGGACTAGATGGATGTATGTCTTTATACAACCTCCAATACTATGTTACTGTTATGCAGACATTATGGGTAGGGTATAATTTGGACTAGATGGACGTATGTCTTTAAACAACTCCAATACTATGTTACTATGTACTGTTGACCAGCATTATGGGTAGGGTATAAAGGTTGGACTAGATGGATGTATGGTAGGGTATAAAGGTTGGACTAGATGCACGTATGTCTTTATACAACCTCCAATACTATGTTACTATGTAACTGTTATACAGACATTATGGGTAGGGTATAAAGGTTGGACTAGATAGACGTATGTCTTTATACAACCTCCAATACTAGTTACTATGTAACTGTTATACAGACTTATGGGTAGGGTATAAAGGTTGGACTAGATGGACGTATGTCTTTATACAACATCCAATACTATGTTACTAGTACTGTATATAGACATTATGGGTGGGGTATAAAGGTTGGACTACATGGACGTATGTCTTTATAAACCTCCAATACTATGTTACTGTTTACAGCCATTATGGGTAGGGTATAAGGTTGGACTAGATGACGTATGTCTTTATACAACCTCCAATACTATGTTACTATGTAACTGTTATACAGACATTATGGGTAGGATATAAAGGTTGGACTAGATGGACATATGTCTTTATACAACCTCCAATACTATGTTACTATGTAACTGTTATACAGACATTATGGGTAGTGTATAAGTTTGGACTAGATGACGTATGTCTTTATACACCTCCAATACTATGTTACTGTTATGCAGACATTATGGGTAGGGTATAAAGTTGGACTAGATGGACGTATGTCTTTATACAACCTCCAATACTATGTACTATGTAACTGCTAGACAGACTTATTGGTAGGGTATAAAGTTTGGACTAATGGATGTTGGTAGGGTATAAAGGTTGGACTAGATGCACGTATGTCTTATAACAACCTCCATACTTGTTACTATGAACTGTTAGACAGACATTTGGGTAGGGTATAAAGGTTGGACTAGATGGACGTATGTCTTTATACAACCTCCAATACTATGTTACTATGTAACTGTTATACAGACATTATGGTAGGGTATAAAGATGGACTAGATGGATGTATGTCTTATATAAACCTCCATACTATGTTACTATGTAACTGTTACAGACATTATGGGTAGGGTATAAAGGTTGGACTAGATGGACGTATGTCTTTATATAACCTCCAATACTATGTTACTATGTAACGGTTATACAGACATTATGGATAGGATATAAGGTTGGACTAGATGGACGTATGTCTTTATACAACCTCCAATACTATGTTACTATGTAACTGTTATACAGCCATTATGGGTAGGGTATAAAGGTTGGACTAGATGGACGTATGTCTTTATACAACCTCCTATACTATGTTACTATGTAACTGTTATATAAAGACATACGTCCATCTAGTCCAACCTTTATACCCTACCATAATGTCTGTATAACAGTTACATAGTAACATAGTATTGGAGGTTTATAAAGACATACGTCCATCTAGTCCATCCTTATACCCTACCCATAATGCCTGTATCAGTTAGATAAGTACATAGTATTGGAGGTTGTATAAAGACATACGTCCATCTAGTCCAACCTTTATACCCTACCCATAATGTCTGTATAACAGTTACATAGTAACATAGTATAGGAGGTTGTATAAAGACATACGTCCATCTAGTCCAACCTTTATACCCTACCCATAATGGCTGTATACATTACATAGTAACAAAGTATTGGGGGTTGTATAGACATTATGGGTAGGGTAAAAGGATGGACTACATGGATGTATGTCTTTATACAACCTCCAATACTATGTTACTATGTAACTGTTATACAGACATTATGGGTAGGATATAAAGGTTGGACTAGATGGACATATGTCTTTATACAACCTCCAATACTATGTTACTATGTAACTGTTAGACTGACATTATGGGTAGGGTATAAAGGTTGGACTAGATGGACGTATGTCTTTATACAACCTCCAATACTATGTTACTATGTAACTTTTATACAGACATTATGGGTAGGGTATAAAGGTTGGACTAGATGGACGTATGTCTTTATACAACCTCCAATACTATGTTACTATGTAACTGTTATACAGACATATGGGTATGGTATAAAGGTTGGACTAGATGGACGTATGTCTTTATACAACCTCCAATACTATGTTACTATGTAACTGTTATACAGAAATTATGGGTAGGGTATAAAGGTTGGACTAGATGGACATATGTCTTTATACAACCTCCAATACTATGTTACTATGTAACTGTTATACAGACATTATGGGTAGGGTATAAAGGTTGGACTAGATGGACGTATGTCTTTATACAACCTCCAATACTATGTTACTATGTAACCGTTATACAGACATTATGGGTAGGGTATAAAGGTTGGACTAGATGGACGTATGTCTTTATACAACCTCCAATACTATGTTACTATGTAACTGTTTATACAGACATTATGGTAGGGTATAAAGGTTGGACTAGATGGACGTATGTCTTTATACAAACTCCAATACTATTTACTATGTAACTGTTATACAGACATATGGGTAGGGTATAAAGGTTGGACTAGATGACGTATGTCTTTATACAACCTCCAATACTATGTTACTATGTAACTGTTATACAGACATTATGGGTAGGGTATAAAGGTTGGTACTAGATGGACGTATGTCTTTATACAACCTCCAATACTATGTTACTACTAACTGTTTTACAGACATTATGGGTAGGGTATAAAGGTTGGACTAGATGGACAAATGTCTTTATACAACCTCCAATACTATGTACTATGTAACTGTTATACAGACATTATGGGTAGGGTATAAAGGTTGGACTAGATGGACGTATGTCTTTATACAACCTCCAATACTGTGTTACTATGTAACTGTTATACAGACATTATGGGTAGGGTATAAAGTTGACTAGATGACGTATGTCTTTATACAACCCCTAATACTATGTTACTATGTAACTGTTATACAGACATTATGGGTAGGGTTAAAAGGTTGGACTAGATGGACGTATGTCTTTATACAACCTCCAATTCTATGTTACTATGTAACTGTTATACAGACATTATGGGTAGGGTATAAAGGTTGGACTAGATGGACGTATGTCTTTATACAACCTCCAATACTATGTTACAATGTAACTGTTATACAGACATTATGGGTAGGGTATAAAGGTTGGACTAGATGGACGTATGTCTTATACAACCTCCAATACTATGTTACTATGTAACTGTTATACAGACATTATGGGTAGGGTATAAAGGTTGGACTAGATGGACGTATGTCTTTATACAACCTCCAATACTATGTTACTATGTAACTGTTATACAGACATTATGGGTAGGGTTTTTTTTTCAATGTAACTGTCTTACCTTTACACAGAACATCCCTTTAATTTTCCCTTTAAACATCAAGTCTCCATATAAGATAATACCCGTGTTCAGAAAGTCACATTTACCTCTGTGCTCCTGCTCTGCGGGAGATTCACTCACCGTTCTGCGCAGCTTTTTCACGGCCCGGTGATGGCGGGAGTTTCCACGCTTCCGATTTCCTTGCATATGTTCCTGACAACTTTAATTAGTTGGTCTACCAGTCTATAGTGATTGCTCTAAGAAACAAAAGCACCAACATGCTCTGAGGGATGTACAGAGATGGCCCAGCTCATAACAATGAAATTACTGCTGCTATGCAAAATTATAAACAGGTGATGGTACGAAAAGCTTTGTAGTAAACAATCGGCACAACGCAGGACACGGGGAAGGCAATAGGACCGTGATGACAAACCTTGGCATTTAGGTGTTTGGAAACTACAACCCCCAGCATGCCTTGGTTGCAGAATGCTGGGAGTGAAGGCTGCCAAGGTTTGACATGGCTGCTATAGGAGGCAGGAGTGTGACGGACAATACCTCTTGTTTAAGGCAGGCGCTGACTTGTTCATGGTATGCGTCCAGCAGTTCTTCAATGTGCCGCCTGAAACAATATAAACAGAGATGTTATAAAACCTGACATGGGGAACGTCTGGACTGCATTGGTCAGACAGGCCGTGGGGACTGTAAATGAATTTGGGTCGTACAAGACTAATGTATAGAGGATAAGATCCTGGGACAGGAAGAACTATTCAGTACAGAGAAATGCACATTGACAACAAGGACACAGAACAGATCATGTCCCTTCATCCAGCAGGATGGGCAATTAGACAAAGGTTCTGTCCGCCTGGCCAACACCACTAAACCCAAGTACCATTAAAAAGCTCCGCCGGGTAATTGGTTCTTTAAAGGGCCTAGGACTATTGCCAATGTCTCTCAGGTCAATGGAACATCGTTATCTTCAGCCTGGAAACCACAAATGTAAATGAAGATACAGATCAACTAGTGATAAGGAACTAGACAGTCACATAGTAACAATAATACAGATAGATACAGATCACTAGTGATAAGGAACTAGACAGCCACATAGTAACAAAAAACAGATAGATACAGATCACTAGTGATAGGACAGACAGTCCACATAGTAAACAATATACAGAATAGATACAGATCACTAGTGATAAGGAACTAGACAGTCACATAGTAACAATAATACAGATATATACAGGTCACTAGTGATAAGGAACTAGACAGTCACATAGTACCAATCATACAGATAGATACAGATCACTAGTGATAAGGAACTAGACAGTCACATAGTAACAATAATACAGATAGATACAGATCACTAGTGATAAGAAACTAGACAGTCACATAGTACCAATAATACAGATAGATACAGATCACTAGACAGTCACATAGTACCAATATACAGATAGTATACAGATCACTAGTGATAAGGAACTAGACAGTCAGATAGTAACAATACAGATAGATACAGATCACTAGTAGATAAAGAACTAGACAGTCACATAGTACCAATATACAGATAGATACAGATCACTAGTGATAAGGAACTAGAACTCACATAGTACAATAATACAGATAGTATACAGATCACTAGTGATAAGGAACTAGACGTCACATAGTAACAATAATACAGATAGATACAGGTCACTAGTGATAAGGAACTAGACAGTCAATAGTACCATAATACAGATAGATACAGGTCACTAGTGATAGGAACTAGACCGTCACATAGTACCAATAATCAGATAGATACAGTCACTAGTGATAAGGAACTAGACGTCACATAGTACCAATAATACAGATAGATACAGATCACTAGTGATAAGGAACTAGACAGTCACATAGTACCAATAATACAGATAGATACAGATCACTAGTGATAAGGAACTAGACAGTCACATAGTACCAATAATACAGATAGATACAGATCACTAGTGATAAGGAACTAGACAGTCACATAGTACCAATAATACAGATCACTAGTGATAAGGAACTAGACAGTCACATAGTAACAATAATACAGATAGATACAGATCACTAGTGATAAGGAACTAGACAGTCACATAGTAACAATAATACAGATAGATACAGATCACTAGTGATAAGGAACTAGACAGTCACATAGTACCAATAATACAGATATATACAGGTCACTAGTGATAAGGAACTAGACAGTCACATAGTACCAATCATACAGATAGATACAGATCACGGTGATAAGGAACTAGACAGTCACATAGTAACAATAATACAGATAGATACAGATCACTAGTGTAAGAACTAGACAGTCACATAGTACCAATATACAGATAGATAAGAAACTAGACAGTCACATAGTACCAATAATACAGATAGATACAGATCACTAGTGATAAGGAACTAGACAGTCAGATAGTAACAATACAGATAGATACAGATCACTAGTGATAAGGAACTAGACAGTCACATAGTACCAATAATACAGATAGATACAGATCACTAGTGATAAGGAACTAGACGCGTCACATAGTACAATAATACAGATAGATACAGATCACTAGTGATAAGGAACTAGACCGTCACATAGTAACAATAATACAGATAGATACAGGTCACTAGTGATAAGGAACTAGACCGTCATATAGTACCAATAATACAGATAGATACAGGTCACTAGTGATAAGGAACTAGACCGTCACATAGTACCAATAATACAGATAGATACAGGTCACTAGTGATAAGGAACTAGACCGTCACATAGTACCAATAATACAGATGAACAGATCACATTGATAAGGAACTAGACAGTCACATAGTACCAAATACAGATAGATACAGATCACTAGTGATAAGGAACTAGACAGTCACATAGTACCATAAACAGATAGATACAGATCACTAGTGATAAGGAACTAGACAGTCACATAGTACCAATAATACAGATAGATACAGATCACTAGTGATAAGGAAACTAGGCAGTCACATAGTAACAATAATACAGATAGATACAGATCACTAGTGATAAGGAACTAGACAGCCACATAGTAACAATAATACAGATAGATACAGGTCACTAGTGATAAGGAACTAGACAGTCACATAGTACCAATAATACAGATAGATACAGATCACTAGTGATAAGGAACTAGACAGTCACATAGTAACAATAATACAGATAGATACAGGTCACTAGTGATAAGGAACTAGACAGTCACATAGTACCAATTATACAGATAGATACAGATCACTAGTGATAAGGAAACTAGACAGTCACAAGTAACCAATAATACAGATAGATACAGATCACTAGTGATAAGAACTAGGCAGTCACATAGTACCAATAATACAGATAGATACAGATCACTAGACAGTCACATAGTACCAATAATACAGATAGATACAGATCACTAGTGATAAGGAACTAGACAGTACATAGTACAATAATACAGATAGATACAGATCACTAGTGATAAGGAACTAGACAGTCACATAGTACCAATAATACAGATAGATACGTCACTAGTGATAAGGAACTAGACCGTCACATAGTAACAATAATACAGATATGATACAAGATCACTAGTGATAAGGAACAGACAGTCACATAGTACCAATAATACAGATAGATACAGAGTCACTAGTGATAAGGAACTAGACAGTCACATAGTACCAATAATACAGATAGATACAGTCACTAGTGATAAGGAACTAGACGTCACATAGTACCAATAATACAGATAGATACAGGTCACTAGTGATAAGGAACTAGACGTCACATAGTACCAATAATACAGATAGATACAGATCACTAGTGATAAGGAACTAGACAGTCAGATAGTAACAATACAGATAGATACAGATCACTAGTGATAAGGAACTAGACAGTCACATAGTACCAATAATACAGATAGATACAGATCACTAGTGATAAGGAACTAGACAGTCACATAGTACCAATAATACAGATAGATACAGATCACTAGTGATAAGGAACTAGACAGTCACATAGTAACAATAATACAGATAGATACAGATCACTAGTGATAAGGAACTAGACAGTCACATAGTAACAAATAATACAGATAGATACTAGAGCAATAGTGGATAAGGAACTAGACAGTCACATAGTACCAATAATACAGATAGATACAGATCACTAGTGATAAGGAACTAGACAGTCACATAGTACCAATAATACAGATAGATACAGATCACTAGTGATAAGGAACTAGACAGTCACATAGTACCAATAATACAGATAGATACAGGTCACTAGTGATAAGGAACTAGACAGTCACATAGTACCAATAATACAGATAGATACAGATCACTAGTGATAAGGAACTAGACAGTCACATAGTACCAATAATACAGATAGATACAGATCACTAGTGATAAGGAACTAGACAGTCAGATAGTAACAATACAGATAGATACAGATCACTAGTGATAAGGAACTAGACAGTCACATAGTAACAATACAGATAGATACAGATCACTAGTGATAAGGAACTAGACAGTAACATAGTAACAATAATACAGATCACCAGTAATAAGGAACTAGACGGTCACATAGCAACAAAATTGTTACTATTCACCCTGACCAATCAAAATATTGCACTGGGTGATCTGCCATACTGAAATATTGACACGTGTGTACCCCACCAAAAATGATCCAAACATTACTTTTAGTTGATCTTTCCAATTAAAGCTACAGATGTTACAAACAAGGTCCAGCAGTGGTTATTTATGGGCGAGTTCAGCACTTAACTTAAAAATTGTATACCAGTAAATATCCCACCAAACCCTTAAACTGCAATAGTTAGAAATCTGAGAGATGGAAGACTTAAGACTTAATATTCTGCTTCCTGGTCTTTTCAGTTAGAAGCTGTCAATCATAGATGTAACAGATGACATCACTGCCAATGACTGAATGCTATTCCCCTACCATCCACCTCTGAGCATGTAAACACTTGGAGGGAAGGTGGAATATGTTGTTTAAAGGGCATATTCACCCACATAAAATTTGCTACACTTACCTTTACCAAAAATGCTTTTAACCTTACTTAGGGCTAGGCCCCACTATCCAGCGCATTAATCCCATGACGCATCGCAATCGCAACGTCACACAATTCCTATCGTAGTGCATGCGATGGACACCAAAGACGGTGACCGCATAAGCTGCAAAAACGGGCTAAAACGCAGTGCAAGGCAGCGGGCATAGTTGGGGCCTCGCTGGCGCAATGCAAAATGGAAGAAGCCATGGCGATGTCTCCTCTGCAGCTTCTGGATCTGGCAGTCAGTCTTGGTCATCATGCTTACGTCACAACCAGTCACTGGCTTTGATTCCTAAAGCAGCAGGTCCTCTTCCTCTGGTGTGCACATAGTTTACATGTAGAGCTGCAGAGGAGGCATCTACCAGTGAGGGATTGAGCTGCGTAATTAATTTTAGAAGCACAAGTCTAGATATACCCTTTAAATTATTTTCAAATGAAGAATTGCTCTGCACCATTTCTATATGGTCTGGTTCAATGTTTCATTGCCTGTGCTATTTATCTGCAGCCACCAATCAGAACTTATTTAACTGCAGTAACCTAGTAAATAAGGAAAATCTGATTGGTAACTCCAAATGAATAGCATGGGCAAACTTCTGCACTTCTTATTGCATCAGCCCCATAAACAGCGAAAAACACAAGAGACCTTCTATTCTCTGCAAGTTTGATTTTAGACAAAGTGATTCTCTTCCTGCGATCTAATTCCCACGAGGAACGTCCCTGCTGTTCTCCGAAACCAGCCACAAGGTCATTACAGGAAATCCCTAGAGAATAAGCCATTTTGGGCTATTTGGGAGGCAGCCAAGCCCATCTCTAGTAACAATTAGCTCAGCACAAAGCCCCAAACTCCCTCTTGTACGGTAATTAAACATGGTGGAAATTTCCATTTTAACGCCCCTCTCTTATTATACAGGAACAAGCAACAGAAAAACGTCTGAGCTCCAAAGCAACCAAAATATTGCAGCATCTAAACACGTGTGGGTAGAACCTAACCAACCAGATCTGATGGTGTACTCGGCCATACTGTGTATGCACAACAAGATCAGTCCATGTGTGCCAGGTCTTAACCACACACAAAGACTAGATAAGTGAAATGTAATATGGGGTGGGTATTGATTTATTTATTGCATTGCTAGTATTTGGACAGCAACGCGAGACTACATAGACCGGACTGTGATTTTTTTAATATCATGGAGTTGCCTTATGGTCGATGGTAATCGATATATCTAGGATTCCCCCCCATGTGACTTAACTAAGCAGTAAAATCGTTTTTTAGTTTACCATTTTCTGGGCCTCCATAAACACAAGACAAAGGGAATCTACCACGGATTAAAGGTAAAGGGACCCTGAAACCATAACAATGTGTGGGGTTATTGAATATCCCATGTGGCGCAGGTTCATGTACAATACTCACTGTCCTGGCCAGATCTCGGTTGACGGTGCTGTGAGAGAGAAGCTGAAGGCTGATCTCCATGTCCCATTTACGGCACAGCTGAATGTATTCGTGGCTTCCCAAGCAGTGTTTGCTGTGGAGATAAGATCAGACACCCGACCAGTTAGGAGAGATCTCACATCCCGTGGCTCAGTATCCTGTCTCTGTCACAACCGTCTCCCATTAATACAGAGCAGGGAATTGTATCAATAAGTAACGAAAAGATAATATGGAGTTTATTAAGCAGTGGGGAGGGACTAGAACACTGATGGCAGTTTACAGGGGAGGGGCAGGGAGTATTTAACACAAGCAGTGGGAGGGACTAGAACACTCTGATGGCAGTTACAGGGGAGGGACAGGGAGTATTTAACACAAGCAGTGGGAGGGACTAGAACACTTTGATGGCAGTTTACAGGGGGAGGGGCATGGAGTATTTAACACAAGCAGTGGGAGGGACTAGAACACTGATGGCAGTTACAGGGGGAGGGACAGGGAGTCTTTAACACAAGCAGTGGGAGGGACTAGAACACTCTGATGGCAGTTTACAGGGGGAGGGGCAGGGAGTCTAACACAAGCAGTGGGAGGGACTAGAACACTCAGGTAAAGGGAAAAGCATACTCCCTGAAAGACTGCACATACAATAAGTGAATCCCATTGTAAATACTGTAGGGTAGCAGATATAACTTGCTTACTTCTGTAAAACCTCTTCGTGGCCGCACACTTTTAGGATATAACTTTCAATGTCCACTTGGCTAAGATCATCATGGACCCAACAGAGCGCCTGCATTATGATCAACTCGACTGGGGAACTTACTGCGCAAAACAGGAAATGACAAATTAATCACAGTGACGTCGACAACCAATCGCAAACCTTTATAACGCCAAAGGCAGCCAGACAGAAACAGTTCCCTTAGTCCCTCCATTCTGATTGGTATAAAGAATTAACAAAATTGTGTCTGACATAGAATAACCCAGATATATATTTAATTATCATTACATTAGATCCAACTGCCACACCACTGAGAGTTACAGAAATTTACCATCACATGTAAAGGTGACCGGCTGCTGGAACCCTTCGATCTTGATGGAGACTTTCACATTGGTGTTTTCTGCACTAAGGTTTCTGTGCAACATCACTGGGCTGAGAATGAAGCCAGGATTGGTGAGGGAACAATCACTGGGGAACAGATTCCTGAGTCTGGGGGGAGAGAAAGAAGAAATAGAATGGTCAGAAATGTGTCTAAAGGGAGAACTAAAGCTTCCTGTATACGCAGCTGTGACAGCACCAGCAAGCACCTGGCTTGGGCATGCCTTGTATCAGGGCCGTCTCTAGACTTTTTGGCACCTGAAAAAAAAATTCAAAATGTTGCCCCCCCCCCTCGCCATGCCGTCGGAAGTGGTGTGTTTTTATAATTGGGTAATACGGAAGTGGGGTGTGGCTTATTCAGAAGTAGGAGGGGCTTTATACACATGACTTGTAAATAATGCCCACAATGACTGGTAAATGATGCCCACAGTGGCTGGTATGAGATGCCCACAGTGATTGGTAAATGATGCCCAACATTGATTTTTGATCTGCAGGGCTTGCAAATCATGGAAAAATCATGTGTCCCAGGCACATGGAAAAATCATGTGCCCCAGGCACATGATGCCAGTGGAAAAAAAAAAATTCTGCCTTTAAAACTGCTGCCTCCCTACAGGGTGCTGCTCTGTAATGTGCTTCACCTTGCCTCATTAGAGAGGCGGTCCTGCCTTGTATCTTACTGCTGGAAGCGAGCATAATCAGCTGCATCAGTTGTCCCCACTAAAATCCAGAGACAGTGTTAGTGAAATCTATTTAGCAGAAATTCCTTCTTGCCGGACACTAAACATAACATGTGGCAGAAGATTCATTAAAAAAAAAGATGTGTCCATTTAAAATTTGCTTTTATACACCAAACGATATTTTCGGCCGACCGACCGATTCATCGATCGTTCGTCCGTACGGATCAGACGAACGAACGATCGGAAAATCACGATCGTTCGTTCGCAAATTCAGGCACCGCCGATTTTGCCATGACCGACGGACTTTCGTTTCGACTGAGCACTCTCTTGGGACAAATAGTCTGAACAGCCTAACATTTGACTGGTTGGTTAAGGTAAATTACACAGGCAAACTTTTTAGTATAAAAGTCCCTTCACATTTCCATGTGCGTTTCCTTGGAGAGAAGGGTTGGGTACACGTGTTAAACACGCCTCAGGCATCTTCCATGCAAACCTACTGCAACACACTAATTAACTCGGTAGTGAATTACTAATTAATGCAGTAACTTGGCTTCATAGTGTGAGATGTGCCGAGTGTAAAGGGGACACTGTCAGTTATTTTACAGGATCAAATAAAACGTATTCAATGGCATAGAAAACTTCCACTAACTGGAAATTATTTACCCAAAGGGCATGCCCAACCCCAAAACTAAAATGTAACCCCATATTGGTCCCACTGAGTAGTTCAAAATAATCCTCACCTTTCATCTCTGCTCCTTATGATAAAAGTTCTTAATATCGCTCTCTGGTTGGATTTTAGGAAAGGTTAGAGCGTTGCATGATTTATAATAAAGCGTTATTATGCTAACGCTAAGACTGGTGTGTGCTGTGGATACTCTATTATTTTCGTTACATGTTTCCTGGTGGGACACTGTCAGCCAATACCCTGCTGGCAACAATACAGCGTTCAATAACAATGATGTTATTTGGTAGCAAAGTGCAACTTCATTTAAAATCCAGCACAGCCAACACATCCAAGGGTAATGGGGACATTGTGTCTAAATCTTTATCAGCATTGATTAACTAGTGCACCAGACTGTGTTAAAATGCACACACAGAGATCCAAGGTATCAGATCACATAATGTAAAGTCAAGAACTCACACACCCCAACAGGGACAGTCCCATTTCTCACAATTCAACGCAACAATCTTGTAAAGAAATAAATGGATTAGGCATCAAAAAGAATGGTTGCGCTCTGTAGTGCCGCATGGATACAGAACTAAACAGACCCTATGGCATTATTGATACCGATAATTATGTCACCAAAAGATTAACATGCTGGATAGTAAAGCTGGGTACACACTTGCCAGATATTTCAAAGAATAGCAAAAGATAAAGACTCTACATGTACTAGATACTTACTTATTAGCCCTTGTGGCATAGAGGTAGAAAGTTTTCCTTTTAGAAAGACACAGTATAGAAGGTTGCTGGTTCGATTCCCCATAATTACTTTTATTTTTTTTCTGAAATGTTCTGTTCCTTTCATCCACACATACACTGCAAAGATTACTTTTCTTTTTTGTATGAAAAGCACAAGAATTTATCATTGTTAAGGATAGGAGCATTTGCAATGTATTTACACAAAAGACTGCAGTGAAATCTGTGTTCTGTGTCAGAGGGAGGGATTTCTGAGCTGTAACATGATTGGCTGTCAGCTTGCAGGAAGCAAGACTGCAGTTTCCTGTGAAGTGTACTGTGCACACTTAGCTGGGTGTTCCCAGATAAGGTGAATTATGGGAGCTGACCCCTTGTACCCACGGGTTAATCTCCCAGCATGCACAGCAAAGGGACAGATAAGACACAGCTTGTTGTGTGTTTGTGAATGTGCTCTATCTAATGGGACAATGTTGTCTGGGGACTTTAATTCTCCTTTAACATAGTATTGGAGGTTGTATGAAGACATACGTCCATCCTTTATATCCTATTCATAATGTCTGTATAACAGTTACATAGTAACATAGTATTGGAGGTTGTATAAAGACATACATCCATCTAGTCCAACCTTTATACCCTACCCATAATGTCTGTATAACAGTTACATAGTAACATAGTATTGGAGGTTGTATAAAGACATACTCATCTAGTCCAACCTTTATACCCTACCCATATGTCTGTATACAGTTACATAGTAACATAGTATTGGAGGTTGTTTATGACATACGTCCATCTAGTCCAACCTTAACCCTACCCATAATGTCTGTATACAGTTACATAGTAACATAGTATTGGAGGTTGTATAAAGACATACGTCCATCTAGTCCAACCTTTACCCTACCCATAATGTCTGATAACAGTTACATAGTAAAATAGTATTGGAGGTTGTATAAAGATACTCATCTCATAGTCCAACCTTTATACCCTACCCATAATGTCTGTATAATAGTAACATATGTATTGGAGGTTGTATAAAGACTACATCCATCTTCCAACCTTTATACCCTACCCATAATGTCTGTATAACAGTTACATAGTAACATGGTATTGGAGGTTGTATAAAGATACACTCCATAGTCTACCCTTTATACCTACCCATAATGTCTGTATAACAGTTACATAGTAACATAGTATTGGAGGTTGTATAAAAACAATACGTCCATCTAGTCCAACCTTTATACCCTACCCATAATGTCTGTATAACAGTTACATAGTAACATAGTATTGGAGGTTGTATAAAGACATACGTCCATCAGTCCAAATTTATACCCTACCCATAATGTCTGTATAACAGTTACATAGTAACATAGTATTGGAGGTTGTATAAGACATACGTCCATCTAGTCCAACCTTTTACCCTACCCATAATGTCTGTATAACAGTTACATAGTAACATAGTATTGGAGGTTGTAATAAGACACATACGTCCTCTAGTCCAACCTTTATACCCTACCCATAATGTCTGTATAACAGTTACATAGTAACCTTTATTGGAGGTTGTATAAAGACACACGTCCATCTAGTCCAACCTTTATACCCTACCCATAATGTCTGTATAACAGTTACAGTAACATAGTATTGGAGGTTGTATAAAGACACACGTCCACCTAGTCCAACCTTTATACCCTACCCATATGTCTGTATAACAGTTACATAGTAACATAGTATGGAGGTTGTATAAAGACACACGTCCATCTAGTCCAACCTTTATACCCTACCCATAATGTCTGTATAACAGTTACATAGTAACATAGTATTGGAGGTTGTATAAAGATATACGTCCATCTAGTCCAACCGTTATACCCTACCCATAATGTCTGTAACAGTTACATAGTAACATAGTATTGGTGGTTGTATAAAGACATACCTCCATCTAGTCCAACCTTTATATCCTACCCATAATGTCTGTATAACAGTTACATAGTAACATAGTATTGGAGGTTGTATAAAGACATACGTCCATCTAGTCCAACCTTTATACCCTACCCATAATGTCTGTATAACAGTTACATAGTAACATAGTATTGAGATTGAATAAGACATATGGCCATCTAGTCCAACCTTTTAAATAGACTTTGCTTGTTTCTCCTATAACTTGAACTGCAATAGGTCCCACTGGTAACTGTTTATATGTAACATGTAAATAAGATCTGGGATGGGAAAGCCTTATGTTAGTTTGCATTTCAATGGATCCACGTTTTAAAATAATTGCTGGTTACATTCCATGATTCTCTTCACCCCCCCAATCCTGTTGGAAGTTTATGTAGACAGAAATTAATAAAGGAAGATATTATGTAATCAATTTATTATAATTATCTCATTAGGGCCATGGATTTGTACAAAATGCTATATATACGGCGGAGAAGCTTTTAACACCTTAAAACAACTACCGTATATCCAAATAAAAACAACCTACATCAGCTTCAAAACTACAAATCCCAAACAATGCACGCCAGACACATGTAGGTGTTGCATAGATTCCAACCATCTAAAGGATGCTGGGAAGTGTAGTTTATACAGTATTAATTTCCTGTACAGTGACAGCATTCAAAGTGTACACCAATAAACAAGGAAGCACAGAAGAGGTCCAGCTGCTTTTTATCTCACACTAGGTGGTTCAGTGTAACCATCACATGATTCACCTCCAACATATCCATAAACAGCAAAAAGATCAGAGTTCAGGGTTTACAAAGCCACCATTAGATTCTAACTCGTTATTAAAGGGGAAGTTCATTGCAAATATAGGATTTCAAGAAAATTCTCATTCCACAACCTTAAATGGGAAGTGCAGTGTAAATACATGTACTTTTAGGAAAGAAAAGAGCATATTTTTTCCATCCTAATGACCTTAACATGCCCTTCAGCATTTTGTCTGTGTATAAATAAATGCTTCCATAATACTGACCCCTCATAGAGACGTTATGGACTTGCCCTTGACCCAGTGCCTGATTGATTCAGTTGCTTAGTAGAGATCTGAGCATGCAACAGCCTATCAGTAGAAGTTACTGTTATGAATATTCCAAGGCATTCTGGGAAGAAGGATCATTACAGAAACTGAAATTTCAGCTCAATAATGTCAACAGCAGGAAATAGCAAGGGTATAAATTCAACTGATTTTCAAAATGGAAGAGAAGAATATGTACTAGGTATACTAATATGAACTAATTATTAAATATATTTTCCACTGAATTTCCCTTTAACCTGCCCATCAAGTGATTCGTCTGTACATGCAATAAATGCTTCCAAAGAAATTACAACTTGCAGTATGCAGGACTCCTAAAGGTGGCCGTACATTATCACGATCGTAATTACGGTCTTAAACCAACCAATTTTTGATAGACAGATGTACAATGTTAATTGTACTAAGATGTCACATACATATTGTTCGACATTCAATTTGTTTTGTGATTATTGTTGAATGTCGTCTATTGTGAGGTTACATTACATTAATATTTAATCGGAACTTCAGAAAACACTACGATCATTTTACCAGACGTCCCCGATCGTAATTATGATTGATTTTACGATCTAATGTCGCTTAAGATCGGGAAAATTTACAGTTTTTTGGCCAATCAATGGAATGTCAGATTGTTCATAAAAATTGCCTAATGTATGGTCACCTTAAGGCTGTGTACACCCCATGCAAATTTTCGCCCCATTGACCAATTTTTCAGTGTATTAGTTAATTTTTAAGTTAGCTTCCCCTTTAACTTACATATCAATCCTGGAAATAAAAACTGACCAATCAAAGTGTAGGTTTACCAGATCTGCTAGTGGGACGTGTATTAGATACGGGCAAAAGTCACGAGGAACTGGAGCAGAAATGACAACATCAGGAAACATGTAACTCGGCTAGAGACAGGAAATTCATTTATTTCTTACTGAACGTTGCACAATCCCAGTAAATCTTTCTGAGCATCTGATTGTAAAATAGGGGAATGTTTTGGGATTTTTATCCTGGAGTAACAGCTACAATGAGTCAGTTATAAGGGACTAGCCTATCTCAGCTGCATGTGTGAAAAAACATTCCTCACATTTTTTTTGTTGTTGTTTAATTAAAACCAGAGCCCAGACACATGTGAAAATCTCTCTGCATGAAACATCATGTTCAGTTTCTAAATGAATGGATTTAGTTTAAAGACAAACGGTTACACTTCCAGGCTGCCCTGTCTCTGTGACAGGCATGTGTTATAAGTTATGTCATAAGCCCACACACCCCCCCCCCAAAAAAATCAACCTTTTCCGTAAACTGCAACCATTCTCTGTCCATTCTTCTACCTATGACAGCTTAGGGAGAGAAAAAAAATTCAGGCTTGTGGCTAGCTTTACAAATGATTAAGAAGTTTGGGGGCGGAGCTTATGATGCAGCGGATGATGCTCTGTCCCAGCACTGGGCATGCTCCAACCTAAACTCAGAGGCAGACCCCAAGTGCTGGTAATATCACAGCTCACAGGAAAAAACACCTTTATATTGATGTAACTTTGAATAGACTGCAGCTAAGAGCATTTCCTGTAGTAGAGACCACACTTCCCCTTTAAGACAAACGTAAACCATTTAATAATAGGGAAGACACGCAGATCTCTTCATTGTCTCTAGATCTGATCTGTATGTCTTTATACAACCTCCAATACTATGTTACTATGTAACTGTTATACAGACATTATGGGTAGGGTATAAAGGTTGGACTAGATGGATGTATGTCTTTATACAACCTCCAATACTATGTTACTGTTATACAGACATTATGGGTAGGGTATAAAGGTTGGACTAGATGGATGTGTGTCTTTATACAACCTCCAATACTAGAAAACATAGTAACATAGTAACATAGTAACATAGTAACATAGTAATTAAGGTTGAATAAAGACATTCGTCCATCAAGTCCAACCTATTCACTTTTTTTTTTTTTTTTTTTTTTAACCCTACCTAACAGTTGATCCTTCCTGACTCCAAACGGCAATCGGAAAGTATCCCTGGATCAACCAGATCTATATGCATTAATACCAGTAATTCTCAATATTTTTTAGTTTTAGAAACTTATCCAGGCCTTTTTTAAAGTTATTCAATGAACTTGCCATTACCACCTCTGCTGGAAGACAGTTCCACAGTTTCACCGTTCTCACTGTAAAGAAACCTCTCCTAACTTGAAGATGAAACTTCTTTTCTTCCAACCTTAAAGGATGTCCACGAGTCCTCTGATATGACCTATTAGTGAACAATGCACCAGAGAGTTCACTGTATGGGCCATTAATATATTTGTATAAGGTTATCATGTCCCCCCGCAACCGCCGCTTCTCCAATGTAAACAGCCCTAACTTGTCTAATCTGCCTGCATATTCAAGCCCCTCCATTCCCCTTATTAATTTAGTTGCCCTTCTCTGAACTGCCTCAATTTCCAAGATGTCCCTTTTGTATATGGGATTCCAAAACTGCACCGCATATTCCAAATGTGGCCTTACCAGTGCCTTGTAAAGAGGGAGAATAATATTTTTCTCTCTTGATTCCATTCCCCTCTTTATACAAGACAATATCTTGCTAGCTCTAGCTGTTGCTACCTGGCATTGTTTGCTACAGCTGAGTCTGTTATCTACCAGAACCCCCAAATCTTTTTCCATTTCAGATGCACTTAACACAGAGTTATTTATGGTGTAGGTGGCACAGGGATTATTAAATCCCAAATGCATCACCTTACATTTATCAACATTGAATCTCATCTGCCATTCTGCTGCCCATTTTGATAATCTATCTAGGTCTGCTTGCAGCACTTGCACATCATTGGAAGTTTCCAAAGCTCTGCATAATTTAGTGTCATCAGCAAACACAGAGACCTTGCTCTCAATGCCCCCTTCTAAGTCATTTATAAACAGATTAAACAGAAGCGGCCCCAGTACAGAACCCTGAGGAACTCCGCTTAGAACTTTAGCCCACATAGATGTAGCTCCATTAACCACCACTCTCTGTTTGCGGTCCAATAACCAGTTCTCTATCCATGAACAAATGTTTTCTTCAAGGCCAACAGTCCTCAGTTTATACATTAGTCGCCTATGTGGCACAGTATCAAAGGCTTTTGCAAAATCCAAATATACCACATCCACAGCTGTGCCTGAATCTAACTTCTTACTCACTTCTTCATAAAAACCAATTAAATTTGTCTGGCATGATCTATTTCTCATAAATCCATGCTGACTACTACTAATAAGATGATCTCTGGAGACAAAGTCAAGGATATGATCCCTTAACAAAGTTTCCATCACCTTCCCTACCACTGATGTTAGGCTTACAGGTCTATAGTTACCAGGCTGTGAACGACTACCTTTTTTGAATATTGGTATTACATTGGCTTTTTTCCAATCCAGCGGCACATCCCCAGACAAAAGCGAATCTGAAAAGATGAGACACAGTGGTCTTGCTAGAACTGAACTAAGCTCTTTTAAAATCCTAGGATGCAATCCATCTGGTCCTGGCGCTTTATTGATATTAACTTTGTCTAATTGATTCCGTACCATATCCTCTGTTATCCAATGTGAAGACTCTTCATTTCCTCCCTGCACATTGTTACAATCCCTACTGTAAGGATTCTCAACAGTAAAAACCGATGTAAAAAAACGGTTTAGCAGATTAGCCTTTTCGGCATCCTCTACAACCACCTCAGCTCCATTATTTAATGGTCCCACATTCTCAGTCCTCATTTTTTTACCATTTATATACTTAAAAAACATCTTGGGGTTGGACTTGCTTTGTTCGGCAATCCGTGTTTCATTTTCTATTTTAGCAAGTTTAATTGCTTTCTTGCACTCTTTATTACAACTTTTGAAGTCCCTGTAAGCCTGTTCTGTGCCTTCTGCTTTCAAAATTTTAAAAGCCCTTTTCTTTTTTTCCATTTCCCTTTTTACCTGAGCATTAAGCCATGCAGGAGTGGACCTAATTTTTTTACACTTGTTTCCTAAAGGTACCGATTTGGAAATGTTATAGTTTAATATCCCTTTAAAAGTGGTCCACATCTGCTCAGTATCTTTACCTAGAAACAGTTCCCCCCAGTCTATGAGCAGGAGCGATTCCTTTAAAAGCATAAAATTAGCTTTCCTAAAGTTAAAAGTTTTTGTTAAGCCAGTGCACTTTAGTTTTCTGCAACCTATATTAAATGACACTATATCATGGTCACTATTCCCTAAGCTTCCCATTACCTTCATCTCCAAAATGAGCTCTGAGTTATTAGATATCACCAGATCCAACAACGCATTCTTTCTAGTAGGAACTTCTACCATCTGTGAAAGAAAATGCTCATATAGGAAATTTAAGAACTTTATACCTTTTGAGGTGCTGGCAGTTCCATTACTCCAATCTATTTCAGGGTAGTTAAAATCCCCCATAACCAGAACATGCCCCATACCAGCAGCCTTCGCCAACTGCATATGGAGATTCATTTCCACCTCTTCCCTGGCATTTGGCGGCTTATAACACACTCCAACAATTAATTTACCTACCTTCTTGCTTCCTGTACACAGTTCCACCCATAATGTTTCTGCCGCATCGTTTGCTCCCCCATCTATTCCATCTTTTAAATTTGGCTTCAATTCCTGTTTAACATACATACATACTCCTCCTCCTTTCTTATTAACTCGGTCATGTCTAAATAAGGAGTACCCTTCAATATTTACTGTCCAGTCGTGTGAATCATTAAGCCATGATTCTGCTATACCAATTACATCATACCTTTCCTTTAACGCTATTATTTCAAGTTCGCCGGTTTTTCCAGCCAGACTCCTTGCATTTGTAAACATACATTTTAGATTATCAATTGATTTACTTCCATACATGGTCGTACATGCCTCCTTATCCTCTATGCTCCCCCCTCCTCCTTCTCCTCCCTCCGTTGTGTTACTAGCCCCCAGATCCCTAACTTCTCTATCTACCCCTGTGTAGTTAAACGTTCCCTCAAACAACAAGAGTAGGAAGGACGCTACTCACGAGGTTGAGAAGTGAAGTTCCAATTGTTTATTCACATATAAGTATAATCAAAAGACAGACATCACAGGGCAGAAAATGACTCCAGGTCCACCCGCCTGACGCGTTTCGTGGGTAAAACCCACTTCCTCAGAGGCTGGGTGTCCCCTCCCGAACAAGATATATATACACACAGACAATTAGTTAAAAACCTCCCACTATCGCAGGTGAGCACAGATGATGACACCTTAATCTAGGTGTGAATCTGGGAATAAAAACAACGAAATGGTATCACCGAATAGATACATAAGAAGGAAAAGACCCAAAGGAAAAGGAAAAAACCACCCACATGCTGGTGCTATGAAATATAGATGTCCAAAATACATGTATGAAACCATCTCCGTGTAGGATACAAATGCTATAACTACGAGCGCTTTGCGTACAAGTAGCGATACAATCACATATATGTGCCACAAATCAACCATAGGGGAATATATAGAGCCCAAAAGACACATATATATCAAAAACAAAATTTGAGTGTATATTCTTAAATATAAATATATATATATATAAAACGGATAGTTAATGTAAAACGAAAGAACAAAAAAGGGAGAAAAAGAATAAGAATAGGAATAGGACCAAAAGCCCATAAAGGTAAAAGTGTGATGATCTAACTGTATTAAAACAGCAATATTAAAGTGCATGAGAGTAAAGTGATACTATATACCTCTATTGCAGAATGCAGTAGAAACATATTATCAATGATATGATCGATGGGAAACCAGGTGTGTCTAAATATAACATTATATCCTCAAATATGTACATGATTAGATAGGTACGTTAATAGTCTATGTATAAATAAATAAATACATAACAATAAATAGCAATAAATATCTCATCTAGAATATATATACATCGGAACACCACTAGGGAAACTACCAGCATTTATCAAATACAAATGGATCTCTCTAAAAAGACAATCTATATACATGAACAATACATAGATACAAATGCATTAACAATATAAAATTTGGAATATAAAATTTATAAAATTATACATATATGTAACTGAATGTGTATAAACACGTATATGGGTATAAATGGATATTTACTCCAAATAAACCTAATAAGTAATAACAAATAGATATATATATGTAAAAGGTTGCTATCCATATATATACCATAAATATGGGAGACTAGTAAGTATGTATATAGCATATCACCATCAAGTTGATTCCTGAATGGAAAGTGGCTTGTAAGGTATATAGGCTATCATGGGCTAAGTCAATCATCTATCTAGGAAACAATTAAGTTCCCAATCTTTATTCAGTCCACCTGGGGTAACTGTTCTCAATTTATATATCCAGAATGCCTCCAACCTTAATAGGTTCTTATGTCTACTTCCTTTCCTCAGTTTGTTGGGGTCTCTGTCAATGATGGTAAATATAAACTTGAAGTCACCATTGTGTATTTCCAAGGCATGTCTGGATATTGCTGACGTGTCGTCTGACCTGTTCAGAGCATAAATATGTTCAGACAGCCTCTTGTATGCTGGTCTTATGGTCTTACCTACATATTGTAAGCCACATTCACAGGTAGCTAGATAAACAATGAAACTTGTACAACAATTCACAAAAGTTTTTATCTTAAAGGTCTCCCCAGTAATGTGACTCTTAAAATATTTAGTGGATTCCATATATTTACATATCCTGCATCTCTTCTGGTTGCATGGATAGCATCCAAAACATGATAACCAACTTGTATTCATATTTTGTTCCCTCTGATTGAACATACTCGGTGAGACTAGAGATGCTATAGTTTTTCCCTTACGTTATGAGAATTTCGGTGTTGGTCCCAAATTGGCATCCAAAAAAGGGTCTAATTTAAGTAGCCTCCAATGTTTTTTAATGATTTTACACACTTTGTCCACCCCTATATATATGTGAGGGTAAGATATGGGCAGTCCTCCCTCACTCCTTCTGTATATCTGCTATTAGTACGATTTTGTATACAGGGTTTACGTTTATATGATAGTAAATCTCTACGATCTTTAAGCACAGCTCTGTCATAAGCTTCCTTAATCAGTATGTGATCGTAACCTCCAATACTATGTTACTATGTAACTGTTATACAGACATTATGGGTAGGGTATAAAGGTTGGACTAGATGGATGTATGTCTTTATACAACCTCCAATACTATGTTACTATGTAACTGTTAGACAGACATTATGGGTAGGGTATAAAGGGTGGACTAGATGGATGTATGTCTTTATACAACCTCCAATACTATGTTACTATGTAACTGTTATACAGACATTATGGGTAGGGTATAAAGGTTGGACTAGATGGATGTATGTCTTTATACAACCTCCAATACTATGTTACTATGTAACTGTTAGACAGACATTATGGGTAGGGTATAAAGGGTGGACTAGATGGACATATGTCTTTATACAACCTCCAATACTATGTTACTATGTAACTGTTAGACAGACATTATGGGTGGGGTATAAAGGTTGGACTAGATGGGTGTATGTCTTTACACAACCTCCAATACTATGTTACTATGTAACTGTTATACAGACATTATGGGTAGGGTATAAAGGTTGGACTAGATGGATGTATATCTTTATATAACCTCCAATACTATGTTGCTATGTAACTGTTATACAGACATTAT